>SJYQ01007466.1:99194-133642 GCA_006410935.1 Redunca redunca
ATATTTTTAAGACTCTTCACTTTCACTGCCACCCCCACCCCACCCCCACACACCTCCTGGCCTTGATGGGCAAACCTTGACCCCAAGCCCATTCTTTCTCAAGAGAGAGACAGAGAGAGGCTGAGACAGACACCAGCTCAAGGGGGAGAATGCACTCACCGGGAAGTCAGGCAGTAGGGAGGAAACAGCCACAACTCCTTGGCTAGCAGTGGCAGCCCTACCTTGCAATAGGTGGGAAGGAAGCCTTGAGAACTGGGAGGAGAAACAGCTTGGATTTACACATCCCCCAGCTGTGCATTCAAACTGTGGTACTAGAGAAGATTCTTGGGAGTCCCTTGGACAGCAAGGAGATCAACCAGTCAATCCTAAAGGAAATCAATCCTGAGTATTCCTTGGAAGGACTGATGCTGAAGCTCCAATACCTTGGCCACCTGATGCGAAGAGCTGGCTCATTGGAAAAGACCCCGATGCTGGGAAGGTTGAGGGCAGGAAGAAAAGGGGGCGACAGAGGACAGATGGTTGGATGGCATCACCGATTCAATGGACATGAGTTTGAGCAAACTCCGTGAGACAGTGAAGGACAGAGAAGACTGGTGTGCCACAGTCCATGGGGTCAAAAAGAATCGGAAAAGACTTAGCAACGGAACAACAACGGCTGTGCTCCCAACAGACTCCGCTGTTTCCTCAGGTGCCCCTCCCTGCCCCCAGCATCCATGATCCCAGTTCCAGTACTCCTCTGCCTTGCCTGTCTCCACACCAGATGCCTCTAACTCCATGTGACCTCTCTTGCCTTTGTGCCTTTGCATGTGCTGTTATTGCCTGGAAGTCTGTCCCCTCCTTGTCTCTCTAACTCTGACTGTCTTTTTTCTTTAGCAGAGACTGCTCTGAGAGCCTTCCCAAGTCCTCCTACGTGGCCCTTCCTTCTCTCTGAAGTGGATCGATGTCCCTTGCTCCAGCTTCTCCCAGCCCAGGCACCTCTTGGAAGTGCAAGTCACACCCTGGTCACAGCCTGTGTCCGCCTCCCCATAAAGGCTGGAAGCCTCTAGAAAACAGATTGGGGCTCTGACTGGAGCAACCTCCACAAATGCAGAAAAGAGCTGGCCACAAATGATCACCTCATTCATTCCTTCCACACACAATCAGTGAACACTACGTGCCAGGCACTGTTTTAGGTGTGGGAGATAGAGCAGGGAACAACACAGACAAAATACCTGCTGTGTGACTATCATTCTATGAGGGGTGGGGAGGGAGAGGGGCAGGTGACAGTGAAAATATCATAGTCCAAAGAAGCCTGGATGGTGGTAGGTGTTATGAAGCTCACCAGGCTCTGTGGTCCATGGAACTCTCCAGGCAAGAATACTGGAGTGGGCAGCCATTCCCTTATGCAGGGTATCTTCCCAACCCAGGGATCAAATCCAAGTCTCCTGCGTTGGAGGCAGATTCTTTACTGTCTGAGCCACCAGGGAAGCCCGTTATAAAGAAAGTAATAGTGTTTATTGATGGGGAACTGCAGATAGGGAGACAGGAGTTCCACACAGGTACAGTGGGCTGGGGGAGGTAAATTCCAGGCCCACCCAGCTGTAGACGCCCCACCCCACCCCATTACACTCCCTCTCCAGCACTGCTAGGGGCTGGGGGGAGGAGGCATGTAGGAAGGAAGGCTTGGGCCCCCCTGGAAGTGCCAGACGTCTCTCCCACCCACAGACACATTTCCTGGCTCTCCAGGAATTCAATTCAGCCACAGTGACTGAGCAGTTCGTTATGAAAAAGTCACAATAGCCATCATTTATTGTGAGAGCTCCAGGGGCAGAGCTAGCCACCCTCTCTCACGAAGCCTCTTGGCACACTGGTGAGGCGGGTCCTTGTCCAGGGTCACAGCGCTGGTTCCGGACCTGGCCGGGATCTGAGCCCTGGGCCGTGACTCCTGGGTCATGTGTTTCCCACACACTCCACAGACCCCCAAAGGCTTGGAGGACAAGCGAGTGTTCCCTGTGGTGCAAGGTCCTAATCCCAACAAGGGTTTGTTGAGTTGGGAAGGACCCTTTAACACTTCTGGGCCTCAGTTTCTCTTTGTGTCAAGAGGAGCCATTAGCCCAGTCCACCTGAAGGGGTTGCTAAGATCAGCAGATGAAATACAATATGCAAGTATCTGGGGAAATGCAATGCAACACAAGAGTCAGCTCCTTCACCCTGAGAACACCCCCAGGCCACCTTCCCTACCCCTCCAACCCTGCCCTGGTGTTGGGTAGGGCCTAAACCAAACTGGCCAACAACACACAGCAGGTTTGCCGCTGAACCTGGCCAGGGGCAAAAACCTCTGTGAACTCTGATCACCTCATAGCCTGGCAGCCAGAAAGCCAGTGTCAAGGCCAGGGGTGGGGCTGAGAGCAGGACTGCTAGTCCGAGGTCAGGTAAGGGCCATGTCAAGAGTCAGGTGTCCTGCAGGTTCATGCTGAAGTAGGATGACTCAGGAACGTCACCACCCGCCTCTCCTGAGAGAGCCAGCTACCCTTCCCATGCACTGAGGGGAGGCAAAGGTAGCACTTGCTAAAAGCCTACCATGTGCTTGGGCTTTCTCAGGCAGTACCTAATTCAATGTACGATTGAAGCACAGAAAGGTGAAGTAACCAGCTCGATGTTGCGTAGTGAGTGTATTCATTTGCTATAGCTGCCCTGACAAAGCATACAGACTGAATGGGCTAAACCATAGAAATTTGCTTTCTCCAGGTCCTGCAGGCTAGAAGTCTGAGGTCAAGGTGTGGGCAGGGTTGGTTCTTGGGCACTCTTCTTCTTGGTTTGTAGGTGACCATCTTCATGTCCACATGGCGCTCCTCTTCTATATGTGTCTGTGACCAAATTTCCTCTTCTAAGAAGGGCACCAGTCATGTTGGAAATGAATTTGCCCTAATGACCTCATTTTAATTTAATTACTTCTCTAAAGACTATATCTCTGAATACAGACATTCAGAAGTACTGGGAGTTAGGACTTGAATGTATGGATTGAAAGGGAACTCATTTCAGCCTGTAACGATGGATAAGTGACAGAATCAGACTGAATTTGGGTCTTTCTGGCTTGAAAATCTACCTTTCTATCATACCACATTATCCTTCTTCCTCTCTCCCGAATCCGAGGTTGATTTCTCATCAGTCTGCCAAAAGGCGAGCTAGCGCGCTCTCAGTGTCGAAGTGCTTTGCTCCCACGACTGCATTTAATACAGTGCTGGGAGGTGGGCACCTTGGAGAAACTGAAGCTGAGAGAAGAGAAGTGGCTTGATGGCACACAGGGAGTTCATAGCTGAGGCAGGGCATGAACTCTCGTGTCTGACCTGCTCTACCCCACCACACTGCCGCTCGCCCGGGGTGACAGTCACACTGCTTGACCACTGTATGGCCACAGAGCAATATGGCGGCATGGATAAATGGAGGTTGGCAATCCTGGCTAGGATAGGGGCTGCCAGGCACTAACCACTGAGTTGCTGGAGTGTCCGGCAGACTAGGGAGCACTAGAGAAATGCAGGGAAATGGCTAGTTACAAAGCATATAGAAGTATATCCACCTTTTCACAGTCAGTGAAGCAGTCCCAGTGCACACAATCTGAATGCCAGGCCTGCTCTCTACCATCAGTCATTCCTTTGGTTAGTTCAGTTCAGTTCAGTCACTCAGTCGTGTCCAGCTCTTTGTGATCCCATGGACTGCAGCATACCAGGCTTCCCTGTCCATCAACAACTCCTGGAGCTTACTCAAACTCATGTTCATCGAGTTGGTGACACCATCCAACCATCCCATCCTCTGTTGTCCCCTTCTCCTCCGGCCTTCAATCTTTTCCAGCATCAAAGTCTATTCCATTGAGTCAGTTCTTTGCATCAAATGGCCAAAGTATTGGAGTTTCAGTGTCAGCATCAGCCCTTCCAATGAATATTCAAGACTGATTTCCTTCAGGATGGACTGGTTGGATCTCCTTGCAGTCCAAGGGACTCTCAAGAGTCTTCTCTAACACCACAGTTCAAAAGCATTAATTCCTTTGTGCTCAGCTTTCTTTACAGTCCAACTCTCACATCCATACATGACTACTGGAAAAACCATAGNTGGTTGGATCTCCTTGCAGTCCAAGGGACTCTCAAGAGTCTTCTCCAACACCACAGTTCAAAAGCATTAATTCCTTTGTGCTCAGCTTTCTTTACAGTCCAACTCTCACATCCATACATGACTACTGGAAAAACCATAGCTTTGACTAGATGGTCATTTGTTGGCAAAGTAATGTTTCTGCTTTTTAATATGCTGTCTAGGTTGGTCATAGCTTTTCTTCCAAGGAGCAAGCGTCTTTTAATTTCATGGCTGTAGTCACCATCTGCAGTGATTTTGGAGCCCAAATAAATTAAGTCTCACACTGTTTTCATTGTTTCCCCATTTGCCACGAAGTGATTGGACAGGATGCCATGATCTCAGTTTTCTGAATGTTGAGTTTTAAGCCAACTTTTTCACTCTCCTCTTTCACCTTTCATCAAGAGGCTTTTTAGTTCCTCTTCGCTTTCTGCCATAAGGGTGGAATCATCTGCATATCTGAGTTTATTGGTACTTCCCCTGGCAATCTTGATTCCAGCTTGTGCATCATCCAGCAAGGGATTTCTCATGATGTACTCTGCATATAAATTAAATAGGCAGGGTGATAATATACAGCCTTGATGAACTCCTTTCCAGATTTGGAACCAGTCTGTTGTTCCATGTCCAGTTCTAACTGTTGCTTCTTGACCTGCATACAGATTTCTCAGGGGGCAAGTCCCATCTCTTGAAGAATTTTCCACAGTTTGTTGTCATCCATACAGTCAAAAGCTTTGGTGTAGCCAATAAAGCAGAAGTAGATGTTTTTCTGGAACTCTCTTGCTTTTTCAATGATCCCGCAGATGTTGGCAATTTGATCTCTGGTTCCTCTGCCTTTTCTAAATCCAGCTTGAACATCTGGAAGTTCATGGTTCATGTACTGTTGAAGCCTGGCTTGGAGGATTTCAAGCATTACTTCGCTAGCGTATGAGATGAGTGCAACTGTGCAGTAGTTTGAACATTCTTTGGCTTTGGTTAGGACCATCACTGAAAATCAAGGTGGAAAACTGCCTGTAATTCCTCCTGACCTAGAAGATGCTTGACAAGAAGGAGTTTCCTTCCTTTGAAAACAAAAGCCATATCTAAGGAGTCATAGCTCAGAGAAGAGGGTCCAGGGCTGGAAGGGGCCTGGATGGAAGGGGCCTGAGAAGTTGCACCGTCCAAGCCCCTTACTGGGCAGATGGGAGACTGGTGCCAGGGACAAGGATCTGCCTGGTGTGTGCAGTGAACTAGGCCAGAGGCAGGGCTGGCACCCCAATCTCCAGCTTTCCTGACCACATGTGCCCAAGTGCCCTGACCCCGCTAGAACCAGCTTTCCACACAACCATGACCTCAACCCATGGAAACTGTGGGTAAGTTCAACAGCCTCTTATCGGCTGGTTTCCACTGGAGATAAGAAACCTAGAACAGGGCACCAGAGTTCCTGCAGTGTCACAACCTGCCCTGACCCAAGCTGAGCTAAATAAGCCTGGCAACCATCCCTAGAAGACATGCCTCATCCACTTGCCTGTCCCAGGCCAGGCCAGCTGACCATGCTGTTGAACTTGGGGGCTCAATGAGCCCCTATCCACGAGTGAGAGGGCAGGGACCTCAGGGCACATGTGGAACTTCCTCCACCCTGAACCCCCACATAAGTGCAGTGGTTAAGAACATGGAATGTGGAACCAGAGGGCCTGAATTTAAGTCTGTCTCTACCACTTACTAAGTCCGTGAATCAAATAAGTTATTTAACTTTTGTGTGTCTCAGCTGGACTTAACCCGGTGGCCCAGTGGTAAAGAATCCACCTGCTAATGCAGGAGGCCTGTGCTCGACTCCTGGGTCGGGAAGATCCCCCGGAGAAGGAAATAATAACCCACTCCAGTATTATTACCTGGAAAATCCCATGGACAGAGGAGACTGGCAGGGTTACATTCCATGAGGTCACAAAAGAGTCATGCATGACTTAGCAATTAAACAACAACAATGTGCCTCAGTTTCCCTTTCTGTAAAATAGGAATGATAACATTAGTGCCTTCCTCACAGAGTTGCGAGGATTAAATGAGTTAAGATCTGTATCTTGCCCATTGAAAGTCTCAGTAAGTTGTTAAGTCTAAGTTTTATTTAGCAGAGCCACCGACACAGGCACCAACAGCACAAAAACTAACTTTAAATCGCACTCTGCCTCTTTCTCACAGTACTGCCATGGACAACCTCTCTGAGCCCCAGTCTGTAAAGCAAGGACTTGAGTCCCACTTTCCAGGGTCCCCATGAGCATCAAAGGTAACCACACCAGGAAACCCTGCAACAGTCTGTGTGCGTGTGTGAGCAGTCGCTTAGTCGTGTCCAACTCTTTTGCGACGCTATGGACTGTAGCCTGCCAGGCTCCTCTGTCCATGGAATTCCCAGGCAAGAATACTGGAGCAGGTTGTCATTTTCTCCTCCAGGGGATCTTCCTGACCTAGGGATCAAACCTGCGTCTCCTGCATTGGCAGGATTCTTTACCACTGAGCAACCTAAGAAATAGTCTAAGACATTTAATTTCTGTGACTACCCCCAGAAATTAAAATGAAAACATGCTAACAAATATCCTTTTTGTGTTTGGGTAGGGGACTCACCCTGAAGCTCCAAAGAATAGGACTTGGAGCCTGTTGGGATGGGGAGGAGGCCCCCATCTCTGCCATGGACAAGTCACTGATCCCGGCTGCTCACCAAAGGCCAAAGCATTCCTCTCTTGTGCAATTGTTTCCTGGATATTTGCTCTGGAAGCACAGAGCCTGCCGCTGATGAACTCTCTTCACCTGCCCAGGAAGTTACCTGAGTTCAGTCATGCATTGACTGTGGGCACGCACCATTATGTAAGAACACCCTGGGTCCTGCCCTGCCCTTTCACCCTCTTCTCTCCCAACCCTCTCTCTTCCTTCACCTCTTCTTCTCTGCTTCCTGCCTCCTCACACTCAGATCATCCTGCTTCCCCAACTCAAGCCCTGGTTTTATGGATAGACCTTGACCTCCCAGCTCCTAGGCCTTTACGACAGATACTCAGGATTTCATCTTCGGGCTTAAGGGGAGAGGTTACTAAGAATAGAGGAAACAGCCAGAGCAGACGTTTGGAGGATGGAAAGCACTGCAGTGTCTGGGGGCCTGTGGCTGGTGCAGGTGACCATCATCTGTGTATGTGGGTGGGCAGACGTGTGGTGGGAAGGAGCCTGGATGGGCAGGCAGAGCCCCCCTCGTGACCTCTCAAGAATACTGAGAGACTAAGGGGAGCAGAGGTGATGGGGCAAAGCCCTAATGATCAGTCTGTGCTTCCCTGGAACCAGAGCCCCCTCAGAGGGTCCAGTGTGGTGGCCCTGCATGGGGCGTGCACAGGGCACCTCTCAGCAGGTGAGCTAGAGCTGACTCACCTGCTCTGAGGGAGGTTCTAGCAGGTGTGAGCCTGGAGGGGTGTGGCTGAGTGCTCCAGGCTTGCAAGTCCCCAGCCTGAGGTTTAAATCTCCATCTAGCCATTCGCAAGCCATCCAACCCCTCCCTTTTTCTAAGCCTCAGTTTTCCCAGCTCTAAACTCAAATGAATGATCACACCTACTTTGTTGTGCGTGTTCACAGAGGTGATGTGGGCGATCGTGACATTTAGCCCAGTGCCTGACACACACCAGGAGTTTCATACATATAAGTCCCCTCCCTTGCCCTCCACTCCTTTACCCTCTGCTCTAAGCTCTGCAGGCAGGTATGTGATCTGAGCACCCCAAATTAATCAACAAGACTTTACTGACCACCTCCCTCTAAAATGTTTATTGTAAGAGATGATTATTTTATTGACCATAACAAACACTTGGGCTTCCCAGATGGCACAGTGGTAAAGAATTCACCTGCCAAGGCAGAAGACACAAGAGACACAGTTTCAATCCCTGGGCTGGGAAGATCTCCTGGAGTAGGAAACAGCAACCCACTCCAGTATTCTTGCTTGGAAAATTCCATGGACAGAGGAGCCTGGCAAGCTACAGTCCATGGGGTCACAAAGAGCTGGACATGACTGAGCACATACACACAACACGAAATAAACACTTCCGGCTGCTGCTGCTGCTAAGTCGCTTCAATTGTGTCCGACTTTGTGCGACCCCATAGACGGCAGCCCACCGGCTCCCCCGTCCCTGGGATTCTCCAGGCAAGAACACTGGAGTAGGTTGCCATTTCCTTCTCCAATGCACTGAGCAAGTATTATATGTCCAGAATCATGTGAACCACTTTACATAAGGGAATCCATTGGATCCCTTCCAAGGATCCCTTGCAAGGTAATAATTTCCTTTATTTTACAGAAAAGGAAGTAGAGTCTTTAAGAACTAAAAGGAAGCAGCAGAGCCCAAATTCCATCCCAGGTCTGTATGTCTAAGAGTTGTGCTCTTCCCCACTTTTTCTGGCTGTTCCCACTGAACTCTGTGGTCCATCGTTTTCCCAGCAGCCTCCCTGCTCAGTCCACTCCCCAGGGCAGGAGGCAGTGAGTGCCTAAGGGAGGCAACGTGATGCAGCTGAAACAGTGTGGGCCTCAGAATCAGAGAATCCGGCTGGAGTTCTTTCTCTTCCATCTGTGAGCTGAGTGACAAGCTGTTTTAACTCTCTAAGCCTCAGTTTCTTCATTCAAACGACAGAGGTAAGATGATGTAATGGACGTGTGCACTCAGCCCAGAGCCTAAACTAAATGCCCCTTTCATTCTCTTCATCTCACACAGGGGTAGGAGAACCATTTTGTGCACATGACCTTACTGTGGTCACGGAAGGAATAATTAACCAGAACCCTCTGCTCAGCTGACAGACCCAGAATGTAATGACCTGGAACCATCTGAAGAATGAACCTGGAACACTGCTGTCTGCAGAAACCCTAAGCATGGTTCCTATTGTTCTAGACCAAAGTGAATGCCTCCAGATAGTCTAGAACTAGAGAGACTGGGAATCTAAGAAGATTTCCTGATGACTCAGAGCCCAAAGGAGTAGATTCTAGCTGTGGCTCTGCCCTAACATGCTGTGTGACCCTGGACAAGTTCCCACCCTCTCTGAGCTTCAGTTTCCCCACCTGTAAAATCCAGACTTTGAAGGCAGTTCAGCCTGACTTGATTATAGAGAATTGCTCCTGAAGGATGTTTATCCTCTCCCCCAGGGCCTAACTCTGGGTACTGATGCATGCCAGTCAAGGGCAGGGGTTGTCCTGAGTCCCCAGGAAAATAAGTCCCAAAGCACAAATAGTTTATGTAAAATAATCCAACCAGGTCTCCCCGTGAAAAGCCCAGGACAGCTGTTTGGTTGCAAAGAAACTCAATCAGATCAGAGGGAGCAATATGTGCACACTCATAGTCACGTTCATGGTTTCATGGCTTAAAACCCACAGACTGGACTGGCAGGGACTCTTATCAGCACTTTATAAAAAATGAAACCAAAAAGCAGAGAAAGGGCTTCATCAACTTGCTTGATATTGCAGCTGGGAAGCAGTGGAACTGAAAATATCCTTTGGTCCCACAAATCTGTATACTATAAGCCTATATGGACGCTATATGGACACTATATGTCCATGATTCCAACATCCTCCGACTCTGTAACAGTTTCTGTTCCAAATGTTGATTACTGTCCCTAACACTGTGGTGGTTCTGGTATGTTTCCAACATTGGTTCAGTCAAAAAACGCATTCTTTTACAAATTCTCATGGAGTGTCTATGCTGTGCCAGAGACATAGCAACCAACACAGCGGAATCCCTAGACTCACAGGGCTTACCATCTGGAGGCAGAGAGGAGAAGCCCGAGCCCATTATGACCCTGAGAGGTGAGAACCATGATGGGAGAGGCAGAGGATACTGCAGACCCACTTAGAGCAGGTCAGAGAAGGCCTCCTGGAGTTGCCCAGCTAAGCTGCACGTGGAGACAGCGGTGCACGTTAACCAGAGTTCTAGTTCTAGAGAACAGGAGGTACAAAGTTTGGAACAGGGGGAGGGGCCCCTTGGCCAAGGAACCAAAGGCGGTTGCTACATCTGGAACACGAAGACACAGGAGAAATGTGAGGCAGGAGAGGTAAGCTGGGGTCAGATTACACAGGATTCTTTATATCATGCTGCTGGTCCTGCTCCTGCTAAGTCGCTTCAGTCGTGTCCGACTCTGTGCAACCCCATAGACGGCAGCCCGCTAGGCTCCTCGGTCTCTGGGATTCTCCAGGCAAGAACACTGGAGTGGGTTGCCATTTCCTTCTCCAATACATGTAAATGAGAAGTGAAAGTGAAGTCACTGAGTCGTGCCCAACTCTTAATGACCCCATGTACTACAGCCTACCAGGCTCCTCCGTCCATGGGATTTTCCAGGCAAGAGTACTGGAGTGGGGTGCCATTGCCTTCTCCTTATATCATGCTAGACAATTACAACTTCACGCTAGAAGCAATAGTCATGGGAAGATAGAGACAAGATAAGTATTGCATTTTAAAAGAAACCCTCTTACTGCTCCAAAGAGCTTGGTCTGGGGGTGAAGATATGCAGGCAGGGAGACCTCAAGGTATCTCCACAGTCTAGGCAAGAAATGCCATCATCTGGACCAGGATAAGGTGATGCAAACAGAGAAATGGATAGACTTGAGAGGCTTGGGCATGTACTGACTGTGGGGAGGAGGAAGAGCAAGCAGGAGCCTTGGAGGAGTCACAGCTTCCTGGTTTATACAGGTGGGTGGGTGGTGGCACCTTTCCCTAAGACGAGGACTCAGAGGGGCAAGTTTGAGTGAAAGCTAAATCTTTGATTCAGGCAAATGGGGTGCAAGGCCCATGGAACTCCCAAGTGGAGCCAACAAGTAAGTGGGTGGCCAGAGAGGTCTGACAAAGGCTGATGTCGGAGGTGCTGGCAAGAGATACAACTACACATGCCTCAACATCGGGGAGCAGATGAAGGCAAGGGGCAGGGGTAGGGTGAGCAGCCCCAGGAACCAAGCACAGAGTGAGAGGAGAGGGGTTGCAGGGCAGAAACTGGGAAACAATTATGTATGGACTGAGGACCAAAGAAGAGCCAGCAAAGGAGACCAAGAGGGAAGCAAGGAGAAACGGAGTCATCTTTGACAAATGTCAGGTGTTGAGGGTTGGTGAGCCATTGTCAGCAGTTCAGCAGTAGCAAAGGACAGTTTATAATTTTCTAGAAGGGATGAGTGGGAGGTGGGAAAGTGAAAATGATAGATCCAGGCTATCATTCAAGAAGTTTGATGAAAAGCAAGGAGCTCAGTAAAGTCTCAGTAAATAACATTTCTAATTGAATGTATCAGGGACTAGTTTTGGGGAGAAAGCTTTGGCAATTATCACCATTATTCCTAATAGAACAGAATAGGAGGGGAAAGAAAATATCGGAGTGTACCATCTGTGGTAAGGGTAAATATTGTTTTGTGAAACTGATTTTATCCATGAATTGAAAAATGAAGTGAAGTTGCTCAGTCGTGTCCAACTCTTTGTGACGCCATGGACTGTAGCCTACAAGGCTCCTCCGTCCATGGGATTTTCCAGGCAAGAGTACTGGAGTAGGTTGTCATTTCCTTCTCCAGATTTTGTTTTTAATCAATAGATACATAGAAAGGAAGGAAGGGAGGGAAGGAGAGAGGAAAGAAAGGATAGGAAAAGAAAGAGAAAAATCTGAAAGACTCTTCAAAGAACTTGTTAGCTTATGGATTAGAAAGATGCTAAGGTTTTCTGAGAGTCAGTTTCTGTGGGGGTAGAATTCTGCAGCTCTGTTTGTCCTGGGACAGATGGTAATAAATTGAGCACACACTCCTTTGCATGCAATAATGTAATTATGTAACGCAAGCCTGATAACAAGTTCCCCAGAGTTCACTGGCCCTCAGGGACTAGACTAGCCAGAAGGGCTGCTGAATGGTGGTGTAGATGAGCCCTCTTCCCCTGTAGAGGACGCTGTGGCAGGGGGTCAAGGAGACAAGAGTCCTCCGATTTTATCAGGGGGAAACGATGGGCAGATGCGTTGTTGTTAAAAAGCTGTTCTTGCCCAGGTCAGCTGGTGACAAAGCCAGGCCTGGAATCCCATGTCCTGACCTCCAGTCTGGAGTTCTTTGCCTGCAGAGTGTGGTGGTAAGAGACTGTCTGTTTCTTGTCAGGAAGACTGGACAAAGGGGAAAGGTGGGGAGGGCCCAGATGATTGATAGGACTGACAGGCTAAAAAGAGAGAGAGACAGGGCCAGAGGAGGGAAGTGGGAAGAGGGGAATGACTAATGGAGGATGGGGAGGGACGGAAGGTCTCTGGAAGCTTTGGCCCCAAGGATTGTCACCTCGGCCAACCCATAGGGCCCCATGCCCTGCAACTTGCTCCCCTTCTCTCAGAACTGTCCCTGGCCGGGCCCCCTCAGGTGCTGTAGCCCAACAGTACTGAACCACTTATTGTTCTATACTCTTCCCTCTGGCCTTTGCTCCCATGGGGGAATGCCCTTAACTTGCTCCCTAATCCCATATTCCTAATCTCTCCAAACCTAGCAGGGTCTCTCAAGCATCACCTTCCTGATGACATGTTTCCTCATTGGTCCGACTAGAGCCTGGCCCCTCTCTGTTTTGAATGCTCTGCACAGGTTTGTATCGGCATCCAAAACTCTTTAAGACCTCAGACATGTCTTTGGGACCCACTCCAACTGTAAGCTCCCAGAGCCCAGCGCCAGATCTGACATGTGTCAGAGGTTCAAGAGGTGAAGATTTGTTAGATGGATGATGGATGGATGGATGGAGAGTAAAAACACTAGGAAAGATGAATGGAAGGATGGTCTGGGAGAAGAGGAAGCACGCAGTTGCAGAGAGGTTAAAGGAACTCTTAACTGGGAGTCTAGAAGCCTTGTTGTTCATTAGCTCTGTGACCTGGGACAAGTCACTCCACCTCTCTGGACCTCAGTCTCCCGCCTGTACAATGACAGAGGTGACAGGGTACGATGCCTGATATCTGATCCCCAAGGGCCCTCCAGCTGCCTTGCTGGCTCCATGGTGGCAGATGCATCGCATTCTGTCTGAACACTCAGGCCCACTCAGCTCCTGGATACAGGGATGGGGGCCAAGCTTCTGGGGTCAGAAGAAGCCTGGAAGCCACAATACAAAAGGGAAGCACCTGAGGTGTGGACCTAGCCTCTTGGCAGGAGGGTGGCACCACCCTGGCAGCAACTCAGGAAATAATTTGTTCCTGACCTGCTACCACCACCACCACCAAACAGCAATTTGGAGGGTGAGGACTTGGCAGACTTGACCCATAGTCATCTGCTCTTTGCAAGCCATGGTCTCCTTGCTTGCAAAGGAGGATTAACCAGAGGCCCAAGGCTCCAGTTGAGGGAGCCTCCTTCTCTACTGTGTCCCCTCTCTTCACTCAAGGTCAAAGCCACCTCCCATTTTTCTCTCTGCAGTGGGAGAAAAAACCATTGTACCTGCCAAGCTTCCTACACCTCCCACTGTGTTCTCCTAGGCCATGCAATCTGGCTCCTGCCTCAGTTTCCTTGTCCAGTTTTACATGTGTTTTTCTTGTGAATTAATAAATCATAATATTAGTTATCCACAGTCATCCAGTGCTCACTAGAGTCAGTCACTATTCTACACGGATTAATTCACTTAATGTTTGCAACAACCTTTGAGGTAGGGACTATTTTACAGATAAGAAAAATAAGTCAGAGAGAAGTTTTAAGAATTTGCCCAGTCTGAAGCTGGGATGCATACGAAGCAGTTTGGCTCCAAAATCTGTGCCTTGCTAGAATGAATGAATTAATGAATAAATGAACAATCTTGTTCACGACAGAGGTATCCTCACTGTACCATGGAAGCACAGAGGGAGGGCCTCCAATCGTAAAGTTAAGGGCTGGGAAGATCAGGGGAGGCTTCCTGGAGGAAGTGATAACCTGAGATGAATTTTGGATGATAAGAAAGAGACAGGGATAGGGCAAGGGGCACTTCCAAAAGTGGGGCAAAGACATGGAGGCAGCAAGGAATTGACAGAATGCAGAGAACCACAACAGCTAAAGATGCTAGGGCAACAAGTCCCAGCAGGAGGCAGGGCTAGCAAGGGGGGCTGCACAGAGGCACAAACCAAGTGCTTCCAGGCTCAAAGGAAAGAAACTGTGGGAAATGGAAATGTCTTTGTGGAGGAGGCAGCAGAGCTTGGAAGCTAGCGAAGACTGCAGCTGGTAGATAGGCTGAGAAAGTCATTCCAGGCAGGGGACAAAGTATGGAGGTGGAAGAGTGGGAGAGAAATATTTAGGGAAGCATCTGATTTGGCAGGAGGGGAGGAATGTTCGTTGTACAGTGACTGCTGAACACCGGCAAAGCCCATGCACCGAATCTGGCCCCATGGAGGAATGGCTGAGTTGTTTTAAAGGGCCACTTGTAGGTTCTATTTATGTGATCCTGGATGAGTCACTTCAGAGTCTCAGTTTCCACATCTGTAAGATGGAGGTGATAAGAGACTATTTAAAATTTTTTCTAAGAGGTTTCAAAATGAGACTATCTGTGAAGACATTATAAACCCTAAGGCATTCTGCCATGTCCCCCAGTCCCTGTCCTGAACCACCATAGGTGCTTTTAAAAAACACAACGTATGGAACTTCCCTGGTGGTCCAGTGGTCAAGAATTGCCTATCAATGCAGGGGACACAGGTTTGATCTCCTGCTCTGGGAAGACTCCACATGCCGCAGGGCAACTAAGTCCGAGCACCACAACTACTGAGCTGGTGCTCCGAAGCCCACGTGCCTCAACTACTGAAGCCCTCGCGCTCCACAGCCCGCACTCTGCAACAAGAGAAGCCAGCATGATGAGAAGCCTGCACATGGCAAGGAAGAGTAGCCCCTGCTCTCCACAACTAGAGAAAGGTCCTACTGCTGCTGCTGCTACTGCTGCTAAGTCACTTCAGTCGTGTCCGACTCTGTGCAACCCCATAGACAGCAGCCCACCAGGCTCCCCTGTCCCTGGGATTCTCCAGGCAAGAGTACTAGAGTGGGGTGCCATTGCCTTCTCCGAGAGAAAGCCCCTGCATCGCATCAAAGACCCAGCGCAGCCAAAAATAAATGAATGAATTCATTTTAAAAAACACAACATATGACAGGCTAACCCAGAGCTACAGAATCAGGAGGTTGAACTGGCATTATTTTTCTTCCAGCTCTTCTTTTCCATTATTTCTTCACAAGGTCTTGGTGCTCCGTTAACTTTCGATCTGCCAGCTTCTGACAACTGCAAAGAAGAAAACACAGCAAGAAGAACAACCAGAGAACCTGGCGCTTCATGGGCTTCTCTGGTGGCTTAGTTGGTAAAGAATCCACCTGCAACGTGGGAGACATGGGTTCGATCCCTAAGTTGGGAAGATCCCCTGGAGAAGAAAATGGCCACTCACTCCAGTATTCTTGCCTGGAAAATCCCAAGGACAGAGGAGCCTCGTGTGCTGCAGTCCATGGGGTTGAAAGAGTCGAACACAACTGAGCGACTAAGCACTAGGCACTGGAGCTTCATGAAAATGTATTGGATTTGGATGGTTTTTCTGGTCAGGGGTTGACAGATTTGATAAGAGAAAAAAAGAAAGACCTTTCAGCATTCTCAAAACGTGGAAATAAGCAAGGTAGCCAAAGGGGCTAAAGGGGCCTTTGACCTCTAATCTGGAGAGTTCTGAGAGAAAAGAGATCCTCAGCCAACACCCCAATTAAAGTATGTCTGTTCAAGAAAAGTACCCCAAACCCTACAACTTACAACATATTTATATATGTATTAATCCATTTGATCCACCCCAAATCTCTGTAAGGTGGTTGTTCAGCCGCTCAGTCGTGTTTGACTCTTTGTGACCCCATGAACTGCAGCACGCCAGGCCTCCCTGTCCATCACCAACTCCCGGACTTTACTCAAACTCATGTCCATTGAGTCGGTGATGCCATCCAACCATCTCATCCTCTGTCATCCCTTTCTCCTCCTGCCTAGAATCTTTCCCAACATAGAGTCTTTTCTAATGAGTTGGCTCTTTGCATCAGGTGGCCGAAGTATCGAAGCTTCAACTTCAGCATCAGTCCTTCCAGTGAATATTCAGGGTTGATTTCCTTTAGGATTAACTGGTTTGATCTCCTTGAAGTCCAAGGGACTCTCAAGAGTCTTCTCTAACCACAGTTCAAAAGCATCAATTCTTCAGTGCTCAGCCTTCTTTATGGTCCAGTGATCACTTCCATACATGACTACTAAAAAACCATAGTTTTTACTTTGTTGGCAAAGTAATGTCTCTGCTTTTTAACACACTGTCTAGGTTTGTCAAAGCTTTTCTTCTAAGGAGGAAGTCTTAATTTCATAGCTGCAGTTACTGTCTATAGTAATTTTGGAGCCTAAGAAAATAGTGTCATTGTTTCCATTGTTTCCCCATCTATTTGCCATGAAGTGATGGGACCAGATACCATGATCTTTGCTTTCTGAATGTTGAGTTTTAAGCCAGCTTTTTCACTCTCCTCTTTCACCCTCATCAAGAGGCACTTTAGTTCCTGTGAGATATGGTTTCTTATTCATTCTCATCTTACAGGTTAGGAATCTGAGGCTCAGGGGGAAAGAGTGACTAGCTCAAGGTCAATAGGTAGCCGGGGACAGAGCAATGATTTCCACCTGGGACTCTTAGGTGCCAAGGCCTCTCTACCATACCACATCCTGCTTCTTGTGTTGATTGTAAGGTAGTAGAAAGAGCACTAGAGTCCTAAATATTGTTCCAGCTCTGCAGGAAACACACTGTGTAACCCAAGACTGATCTCTTACCCTCTCTGGGCCTCATCACTATCAATCTAGGGCGGTTGTTACAGGGATTAAATGATGTAATAACCGTAAAAGTATCCGGCACAGTCCCTGGCATGAGATAACAGCCAAGACTGTTGCAGCAAAAACAGTAATGAGTGAACAGCCTTTTGTACATACCAGCCAAACAGAACTGCAAGAGTTAAAGAGTCTTGGTTATTCTTTAGCTGTTACTACTAACAAACACTTGTAGCTGGATTTGTCCTTCACAAAACTAATTACTCTCTGACTCCTTATAAATTCTACTCTACAGCTGGCATTCTTTTCCCCCTACACTCCCGTGTAGAATTCTGCACCTCCAAAGGAAGAAGCTCACAGTCAATAACTTCAGGGACACCAGAGCAGGTGGTTGAGCTACCTGATGCCAACTTTTGGTGGTAAACTTGCAGAAAAAAAAAATCATATACAAGACTTTGGTGAGGATATAAAATCTCTCCCTGTTCCCCATAGAAGCAGGGCACAGTTCTTGAGGCCCTAGCCTGCTGTGTACTCCCCTTTGCCATTTCTCTATTTCTTCCAAACTCTGCACACATTTTTTATTCAGCCCTGGGTGACAGTAGGGTCAAGATTTTGGCAACAATGTGACCACAAGAAGGGGAAGAGAATGGGGAAAGTGATAGTGCATATGTGCAAAGGGTATGGAAGGAGGGACCAAATTCACCAGGCATTGGGTTTCTGGGGGAGGGAAATTTGGACAGAGATTTGAAGAACAGAGGCCCTTCCTTCCTTTCCTTTTCTCCCTCTGGTTTCATGTGACTTAGAGGACTGGAGCTTGGGATGTGTAAAAGAGGAGCGAGCAGAAGTGAAAAGCTAGGATCCAGGGGAGCATATTACATGGGCCTTGAATGTGAAGCCAAGGAGTTTGACTTTTGCCATTGTAAGGTTTTAAGGGGGCAAGAACCTGATCCATTTTGCAGATTTGCAGTTTAAAAAGGTCATTTTTACTGCAGCGTGAACAGCAGACAGGAGGAGGAGCCTGGAGGCCAAAGGACCATGGTGAGGGAAGGGGGGAGAGCTGATGGAGATGCCCAATCCAAAGTCTCCAGAGGCCACCTCCCACTGAGAAAAGATCAAGCAAGGGAAATGATGAATGTAGCAGTATGCTGAAACTGACACCAGCTACCAGCCAAGGTGTGAAAGGTGGTTTGTTATGCTTCTGTTAAGTGAGAGGCCCTTTGGAGGGGTGTAGAGCCTCCAGCCTCTGTGGTTAGAGCCTGCAGAAAAAGGACAGTGGGAGTTAGAGTTAGTGTTTATCTCCATTGTCAGATGCTGAGCAGGAGCCTCACCCCAGAACTCCACCTTAAGGGAGGGGAGGGTGCAAGTTCTCCAGCACAAAGGTTGAGGGGGAGGGCAGGAGATGGCTAGTGGTGGGCTAGATGAGCAGATGGTCAGGTGACCATTCCCCTGGCTTCTTCCCTCCCAAGCCAGCTCATCTTTCCAGACTACACACACCATCCCTGATCAGAGACAACTTGGTTTACTAATAACGGTAATAATCCACAATGGCACTTCCTATCAGCCAGCCTAAAGCCTTACTAAGTTACTGTTTACTCCTCACAACAGCTCTATTACAGCTGCAGAAACTCAGAGAGTTTAGGTAACTTCCCTAAAATAACCCAGAGCTGGTAAGTGCCAGGGCTGGAACCTGAACCCTGTTCAAGCTGGGGGCCCTCACCAGGCACAAACTGGCAAGTCTCTCCCACCTCCAGGCCGGGAAGAAGTAGGAGCGGAAAGGTCTGACCCTTCTTGACGGCCCCAGGATGCACAGAGAACCACTAGGGGATATGCGCTTGAATGTCAACAGCATCCTTATTAAGCACGACTATGAGGACAATGGGTGCAAAGAGGCCTATGGTACAATTTCAAAGACAGTGTGATGAGACGTCTGAGCTGGTGGCCTCCCAGTTCCAAAAGCTGGGATTCCAATGAAGGGAGGACAGTGAGAGGCAGAAAGGAGGGAGGGGAGCTTTCCCTGTCCCAGAATGGTAGGACTAGGCTCCCAGCCTTCTCCCTGCACCTCCCTAACTGCCAGGACCCCCAGGCCTCGCCATCCCAGGGGAGCAGAGTCGCCACCAGCACCACCACCACCACGCAACCACACAGACTAGTGCCAGCGAGGGCCTGCAAGAGCACTTTGTCCTCTGGGAAGCCGATTTGTTTTTGCTGCCCTGAGGCCCGGGGTAGTGGCCTCTACTCCTCCCTCCCCATCTCCTTACTTGTCTCTCTCCTTCCCCAGGCAGACAAGCAGAGACAGACTCAGAAGCCCAAGCAAATTTTTTTTAATTAAAAAAAAAAAAGTAATAAAAGGAACAAAAAGACTGGGTGTGCAAGTCTGAGCTACTGTAAAGGGAACACTGCCCAATCTCTACACAGCAGGAAAGCTCCTAGGAGGTCCAGGGTTCAAGGCCAAAACCTCCCTCAGTCCCCAGGCCATATACTTCTGGGGTGCCTGAGAACTAACACCTCCTTCAAGCCCAGAGTGTCTGGGTGTGCAGGGAGACACAAATTCAAGTCCCCCAACCAAACACACACACACTCCTTGTACGGAATGCATCCAACAGGCAATTTCTTCCCCCTAACTCCCAAGTGAAAAAGGTTTCTTGTATGCTTTTCTGCACTTTTTACCATAAGGAAGGGTGAGAGAGGATGGGCTGCAGAGGGAGGAATAGATTTAAACTGCTCCCAGTTTCCCTTCTTAGAAATCTAACCAGAAGTAGATGATTCCCTCCAGGAAAAGAAAAAAAAAAANGCTGTGGAGCACAGGCTTTAGGTGCACAGGCTTCAGTAGTTGCAGTATGTGGGCTCAGTAGTTGTCGCCCGTGGGTTCTAGGGTGCACAAGCTTCAGAAGTTATGGCACACAGGCTTAGTTGCTCCGCAGCATATGGAACGTTCCCAGACCAGGGATCAAACCCTTGTACAGGGAAGTCCTGAAGTGGGTTTTTTCATACTTCAGCCAAAACTTCATATTCTAGGAGTTTGAATGCAGAAGCAGATAAAAGAATACAGCTGTCTTATATTAAGCCAGACATTGAAGAAGGGGGCTTCCCTGGTGACTCAGATGGCAAAGAATCTGCCTGCCACACAGGAGACGCAGGTTTGATCCCTGGCTCAGGAAGATGCCCTGGAGGAGGAAATGGCAACCCACTCCAGTATTCTTGCCTGGAGAATTCCATCAGTAGAGAAGCCTGGTGGGGTACAGTCCATGGGGTCACAGAGTCAGACATAACTGATCAATTAACACCTTTATATACCAACGCTGAAGTCATAGGCAAAGTTGTTTAAAAAAAAAAAAAGATACCATCTTTTTCACTAAATTGTTTTGGAAAAGTTATTTTTCATAAAAGAATATTCTCGTTAAAATGTAATGGCCTTTTATTGTTATTTATTTATTTGTGGTTGCACTGGGTCTCTGTTGCAGTGTGTAGGCTTTCTCTAGTTGTGGAGTGTGGGTTTCTCATTGTGGTGGCTTCTCTTAGCGGAGCACAGGCTCTAGAGCAGATGAGCTTTGGTAGTTGCAGGGCCCAGGTTTAGCTGCCCTGCGGCATGTGGAATCTTCCTGGACCAGGGATCAAACCCATGTCCCCTACATTGGCAGGCAGATTCTTAACTGCTGGCCCACCAGGGAAGTCCTGTTATTGTCATTTTAAAATGAATTAGCAGGTATTTTAAGTATTTCTCAGTTTTAATTTTTAATTTGGTAACTATCAACAGCTATAACCAAAAACAAAAGCTCTATGGGAGTCTTCAAGAATTTTAAAGAATGTAATGGCATTCCAAGGCCAATATGCTTGAGACTCACTGATCTAAAATGTGTCAGACCATATTGCCAATTGTCTTCCAATGGCTCCCCATATTCTCAGGATAAAAGCCACAAGTCCTTCCATAGGCCCACCAGGCTCTACTCTTATCTGTTTCCTCTCCATAAGCTATACCTCCACTCTCCCCTGGCTCATTCCCTTCAGCCATACTTGTTTCTTTACTCTTCGTCCAATAAGCCATACACAATCCGTCTTAGGTACTTTTCACTGGAAGTTTTCTCTGCCTGGAAAGTAATTTCCCCCGTTTTCTGCATGGGTATTTGCCTCACTTCCTTAAAAGTCTCTGCACAAATGTCACCTTCTCAATATTCTAACATGAGGCAGCCTATTTAAAACTGCAACGCTACTGCTACTCTATTCTCCATAGTACCTTCTAACATTTGCTTATTATCTACAACTGATGCAGTGTGCTGCTCCCCCAACTAGTGTTACTATAAGGCCCTAAAACATGGGGAATGCTTGCCACATAGGACTGAACAAATATTTGTTGAATGTTGAATGAATGAAAGAATTCGTCTGACAGCTTGTCAAGTCTCAAGACACATCCACAAAGTCCCAAAAGGATGCAATCTGCAGAGAGAGGACAATGCCAGCAAAGATTTTTTTATTTTTTGAATGAAAGAAAAAGAAGGGATATGATGATCACAAATTTCAAAACTGAAAGCGTTATGGGCCTGTAAAAAGCTCTTGGGAAAAGTCTGGGTTGGGGAAATGTTATAAAGATTGGGCAGGGTGCATTTAAGTGTCTGGCCCTGAACTACCTGCCCAACCCCTTCCTAACCCTCCCCTTTATCCCTCCTATTCTCCCGCCTCCCCCGAAACCACAGTTTCAAAGCCCTCCCTGGACCCCTCCACCAGAACACAAGTAGTCCACACCAAGAGACTGAAACATTTCTAAACTTTATGTAAAAAGCAACAATCAACTAGCTGGAAACGAGCCTCTAAATCCCGTCTCACAGTGCCGTCTTCTCTAAAGTTTGCTCCACGGTCCAGTCACAGTTCTCAGGGGTCCTGACGGTCTCTCAACGCTGTGTTCCACAGGAAAACAGGGTCCACAGGAAGGCAAGTCATGCGGGACGCCCTGGGTAAGCACCTCTGTACAAGGAAAGCACGAGAAGCAGAGACATGGAGAATCAGTTCACTCAAGAACAAGCGAGAATGCAGGCAAACCCGAGGAACTCAGGGACAGGTACTCACGTACAGCGGTGATACCGCGGGGTCTCAGTTCTCCTCCGGCTTGTCGGCTGGCGGGCCGCAAGGCTGCAGCATCTTCTCCATCAGGTTGAAGCGGACTCGCGCTTTGCTTTCATTCTCGGCAATGGCGAAGTAGTTGAGAAGATCGAAGTGGCCCATGTAGGAGCAGTAGGAGTCGCGGTGCTGGTTCACCAGCCATTCCCACTTCGTGGTGTCCGCGTGGCCGGTGCCGATGTACTTGGACTGCAGGTGCTCTAGCTGGCTGTGAATGGTGTAGCGGTCCGTCATCTCACCGCTCTTCCCTTTGCTCCCAGGTGAGAGGCAGCGGACTACAGGAAGGCGCTCTGGGACTTCAAGCGGGACTGCGGGACCTCGGAACCCACGCGGTCGCAGGCGGATGGCGTCACGGCAACGAAGCCGCGCAGATTCGCGGTCCCAGGTCTCAGAGGCGGAAGCAGAAGTGTATTCTGTCCCCGAATTGGAGTTGCCTAAGCAACGCTACAAGTGGGCTGCCCTTGTAGACAGTCCCGCCGCCTTCGCAGAGCGTTGCATGCTGGTCCTGTTAGTAGCCCTTTCCTAAAAGGAGCTTTGCATGCTGGGACTTGTGGTCTCTCAGGGCTGGTAACACAGGCTTTTTAGGAACCCTGAGAAACGTTTAAAGTGTTGCCCTGGTGGCTCAGTGGTAAAGAAACCGCCTGCCAATGCAGGAGACTTGGGTTCTAGCCTTAGGTCGGGAAGATCCCTTGAAGAAGAAAATGGCAACCCACTCCAGTATTCTTACCATGGGAAATCCCATGGACAGAGAAGCCTGGCAGGCTACAATCTATGGGGTCGCAAAGAGTCAGACGCAATTTAGCGACTAACAACAAGAAATGGAGAGATGTTTAAAAGGATGTCGGCGGCTTAATAGAAGGAGGTATCTGGGAGGCAAGAGGCATCCTCAGGTGGTTTGGGGCTAAATGGACATGAGAAACTCGACAGGACAGGGCAGGGACTGGGAGTATGAACTCTTGGTATGACACTGCTTTCAGAGCTAACGAGGCACAGTAGTAGCCCGTTCACAACCGTGGGTGGGTCACCTTGAAGTCAGGAGACGCAAGTTCTAGTCCCAGCCACGTTTCACAAGTTGTGTGGGAAGTTATTTCATCGCTTGCAGGGCTGCCGTTTCCTGCCTGGTCACCAAAGCACAGCACTAGTTCCGACACGTTCCGGCGCCTGCATCAAGCCGCTCCTTCCTCTTGAGCTTCTAATTTTGATCTTCTCCCTTCAACGTCTCACCACGCCCTACACGCCCTCAGCCTATAAATCTTTCTCAGCGTTCCACGCTGCAGGCCTCCCCAGTTCTCCGTTCGTACTGTTCCCGCTGCTTGGAATGTTTTGTCCCCCCGGCAAACACTTTTCCCTTTAAGTCACCTCGAAAGTATCTCCTTGAAACTGACTTTGGCTACTCCAGACAGATGGAAATTCTTCCTCTTTACCTGTTATTATCACTTTAAATCCAATTTTTGGTTTAAAGAACTTCCTCACACGAATACAAACTACTTAAGAAAAATTGTTTGCTTCTGTTGATGTATCATATTTTTTTTTATGATATCCTCATAGCCTGGCAGAGATTGTTTCTCTAAAAACTTTTGATGAATGGGTAAACTGTATGGTAGCCATATAGAAAGAACTTTTTACGGGGTGAAAGACAACTTTAAAATACTTTTATTCTGGTACAGAGTGGCAGTTACGTAGCACCAGTAAGTCTACAGAGGTACAGTATGATGATTATAGTTAATGCTATATTGAATGCCGAAATTTTCCAGAGAGTAGATTTCAGGTGCTCTCAGGAGTTTGAGTAAGCACATGAGTTGGTGATGGACTGGGAAGCCTGGCGTGCTGCCCTCCTTGGAGTTGCAGAGTCGGACAGGACTGAGCGCCTGTAATGGGAGGAGATGCATATGTTAATTAGCTTGACAGTAGTAAATAACGTTTCACTGTATATATGTATATGAAATCTTTTTGCACCCCTTAGATACACGTGGTTTTTATTTTTTTAAAAGAAAGATTGAAAAAACAAAGTGACACAAATATCTTAAAGGATCAAATAAGTGTATCCAAAAAAAAAAAAATGTTACCCCTTCAGTTCAAACTTTGTTACAACAAATGTTTCCTTCCTAAAACCTAGAACCTAATATAAGGCATTCTTGTGGATTTACCATCCAGATGTATCAAACTTGGCCTTTTGCCATTTTTGTTTCCAACTTCATTATTTTGTTTTGGCTTTGTTTTTTAAAGAAATGAAACCATACAAATAAATTCGAAAAGTTCTCTGTATTGCTGTCTCTAACTTACTTTAGGATCCTATCTTGTGTTTAGAATTAATCAGTCCTGAGCCTGTGTTTGTGACTGCTGCAAGTTTGTATATCCATAAACAATAGATGTCTTTGTTATGCATGTTTTAAAGCTTCATAAAGCTCATGGACAGAGGAGCCAGTCCATGGGGTTGCAAAGAGTCAGACACCACTTAGCAATTAAACAATGACAATAAATGACACAGATAAATGTGTGTACTGTTATGAAAGTTGTTTTTTTTCCTTGTCAGCATCTTTGTTGATATATATAGCTATAGCTATGTGTTTTATTTAGCATTATTTAAAATGTGTTTATTAACCTATTGTATTCCTGCTTCTGTGAATTGCAGATTCTTATCCTTTGCCCATTTTCTTATAGGAATGTTTGTCTTCTTACTAATTTTTAAGGAGAACTTTAAATATTCAGGATACTAGGCTTGCCACTTACATGCAATGAAAAAATTTTTTTCCAGTCTAGGGTTCATCTTTACCCTTTATGGTATGTTTCGTTATACAGAAGTTAATTTTAAAGTAGTCAGATGTACCAACCTTCCTTTATGGTTTATCCTTTTTGCATTTGGTTTGAAAAATGAAATAAAAACAACAACAAAAAAAACAAAAACAAACCCTCTTTTATACTCTGGGACCATAAAAAATAGTTTTCTTCAGTTTCTTGTAAAAGTTTTAGAATTTCGCTTTTTCATATTTAGACACTTAATTCACCTGGAAGGTTTTGTTTCTTTAGGGGTCTAATTAGAAGGAAATGTCAATCGCTCCAGTATTCTTGCTTGGAAAATCCTATAGACAGAGGAGCCTGGCAGGCTATACAGTTCATGGGGTCACAAAGAGTAGACATGATTGAGCACATAAACTCAACTCAACTCATATGGCTAACTAGTTAAATATGTTTCTATATGGCTAACAGTGGTAACCAGTCACTCACTAAATAGTACATCCTTTCCCTACCCGTCTTTAATGCTTCTGTTGTACATGTAGGTCTGTTTCTGGGCATTATGTTCTATTAGTCTCTTTGCTGTGCCCATACCAGTAACACCAGATCTTAATTATTGTATCTTTATAATAAGTCTTGATATCTGACAACATGAAAGTCTGTAGAATTTCCTTCTTTCATAAATGTCTTCATAATTCTTGATCCTTTGCTCTTCCACATGAATTTAGACTGTCAGTAAAATCCTCACGGAAATTGTGATTGAGTCGTTAAATAAAGCCATGAAAGTCAATATTATTTCCATATCATTAAGAATGATTCTAAGGATATGAGAGAAAAACCTCAAATTCGAAGACCTTTGGAGCTAGATAGAAAATATTTATATGTATTAATTAAGACCCAAGGTGTATTAGTTTGCTAGGGCTGCCAAAACAGAGTGCCACAAACTGGATGACTTAAACAATAGAAATGTATTTCCTTCCAGTTCTATAGGCCGGAAGTCCCAAGATCAACGCGTTGGCAGGATTGGTTTCACTATGAGGACTCTCTCATTGTCTCACAGATGGCCATCTTCTCTCTGTCTTCATATGGTTTTCCTGCGTGTTTCTGAGTCCTAATCTCCTCTTCTTAGAAAGAAACAAGTCATCCTGAATTAGAGTCGGCCCATATCACCTCATTTCACGTAAAGGCCCTAACTCTAAATGCAGTCACCTTGTAAGTTACGAGGGGGTGAGGACTCCAGTGTTTGTCTGAACTAGGGCAGGGGTAGGGAGGTTCATCACTGTTTTATACAGTGATGTGGAATATATGAGAACTTTTGAAAACATTTATAATTTGTGAAAATAATATAAGTACATGAAATCTTGTATTTGTTGTCAGACAATTGCAATACTTAAAAGGAAAACTGAAGAATTACATTGAAAGTTATGATATAAAATATTTGAGAGTAAAAATTTGGAATGAAACTAAATTTTATCGAAAAGCCTGTTAAAAATGACTGTGAAACTTTGCTGAAAATAAGTAGTTTAGGACTTTTTGCTGAGCTTGAAAGTCTAAGGAGGGCTTCCTTGGTGGCTCAGGAGTGAAGAAGCCTCCTGTCAGCGCAGGAGACATGGTTTCATCTCTGATCTGAGAAGATCCCACGTGCTGTGGGGCAACTAAGCCCATGCACCACAACTATTGAGCCTGTGTTCTGGAGCCGCAGCTACTGAAGCCCACGTGCCCTAGAGTCCACGCTCTGCAACAAGAGAAACTGCTGCCAAGAGAAGTCCACTCACCACAACTTGAGAGTATGCCCTGCTTGCCACAACTAGAGAAAAGCTCGAACAATGAAGATCCGGCCCAGCCAACAAAAAAAAAGTGTAAGGAAAGAGGCAGTTCTTCGATTTATGTCTTTAATAAATTGAACATTAGCTTTAAAAATCTAAATGAACCTCTGAATATTATTTTGTACAAAAGATCCTCAAAGTCACCAAGAAAGCCTTCCCTGTATCAAGATCAGCATATAGATAACACAAAAACCCTGCCTCACTTTTAATTGTAGTTACATTGAATTTATAGATTTATTTGGGGAATTGTCATCTTAACTATACTGAATTTTCTCATCTGGTACATAGTAAATATTTCCATTTATTTAAGTCTCATTTTTTGACTTTAAATAAAGCTTATGTAATTTTCTCCAAATGGATCTTTTATGTCTTCTATCAGATTTATCCCTGGGTATATGCTATATATATATTTAAAGATGTTCCTTATAAGTCTTAAATTGTCACCTTGTAAAGAGTATCACATTTTCTTACATTTCTTGCTAATAAAGAGTTTTGGTCTGGAACCAGTGGTCTTGTTGGTGAGATATGTAAGGAGAACTGTTACTATTTCCTGTCCCAAGATAGTACCTTAAGCCTGTTAGGTTACTTCAATATAACTATCAAATGCCATCTTATATTTTGGCATTTAAGTAAAGAAAATAAGCAAGACAAGTTTCCAATGGAAAGGATATAGAATAAAAAATGTATAAGGAAAAGAAAAGATATCTGTTTTAGGTGGAAAATTATACTTTAATCCATTCCTTAAGTCCAGTAATGCAAGGCAACATTCTTCTCTTTTCATCTTTTCTTGGTCTATCTTTATAGCTGCTGGCTTAAAAAATTTTTAAGCCATTTAATATTTTGAATTGTCAAGGTTTCATTCAAGACCAAAAAAGTATACAAAAGAATGCATTTTTCAACATCTACCCATTTCCCCGCCTCAGTAAGTAACAATTGCTACGTGTATCTTGTTTATCCTTCCAGAGATTTTAAAAATGAAAGCATAAATGTATATGATATACTTATTTAAGTGCCTACAGATATATTTGATATTTAGCCCCTTTTAATGGTAGCAAAATACTCGCTATAGTTCTCTACTTCGACTTTTTTGTTTGCTTTTTGTTTTATTTTCTTGGACATATCGTGGTGATCATCTCATATGAATACATAAAAAACCTCCTCATCCTTTTTGATTTTTGGTCTTGTTTTAAACCTGCATAATATTCCATTTATGGGTGTATTATTATAAATAAGCATCCTTTTATTGATTATCAAATGTCTTGTGTATCCAGAAATTATATTTAAGTTTTATTACTATTGCATAAAAATACAAAGTTCAAATTGAAATTAACTAAAATCACATCTCCTTTGGTGAAATAATTATTTTAGATATCATTTATCTCTAAGGAAATTTTAAAATATCAAAAGGATTTTCTGTATGTCCAGGTGTTGATATCATGTTTCACACTAGGGGTCGCCAAAACAGTATTTAAAGCCAACAAACAAGCCATTAGCTCAGTTCAGTTCAGTCACTCAGTTGTGCCTGACTCTTTGCGACCCCATGGACTGCCGCAGGCCAGGCCTCCCTGTCTATCACCAACTCCCAGAGCTTGCTCAAACTCATGTCCATCGAGCTGGTGATGCCATCCAACCATCTCATCCTCTGTCGTCCTCTTCTCCTCCCGCCTTCAATCTTTCCCAACATCCGGGTCTTTTCCAGTGAGTCAGTTCTTCCCATCAGCTGGCCAAAGTATTGGAGTTGCAGTTTCAGCATCAGCCCTTCCAATGAATACTCAGGACTGATTTCACTTAGGATGGACGGGTTGGATCTTCTTGCTGTCCAAGGGATTCTCAAGAGTCTTCTTCAACACTGCAGTTCAAAGGCATCAATTCTTTGGCACTCAGTTTTCTCTATAGTTCAACTCTCACATCCATACATGACCACTGGAAAAACCATAGCCTTGACTAGAAGGACCTTTGTTGGCAAAGTGATGTCTGCTTTTTAATATGCTGTCTAGGTTGGTCATAGCTTTTCTTCCAAGGAACAAGTGTCTTTTAATTTCATGGCTGTAAGCACCATCTGCAGTGTTTTTGGAGCAGAAAAATATAAAGTCTGTCACTATTTCCACTGTTTCTCCATCTATTTGTCATGAAGTGATCTCCACCGGATGGCATGATCTTGGTTTTCTGAATGTTGAGCTTTAAGCCAAACCTTTCACTCTCCCCTTTCACTTTCATCAGAGGCTCTTTAGTTCTTTTTCACTTTCTGCTATAAGGGTGGTGCCATCTCCATATCTGAGGTCATTGATATTTCTCCTGGCAATCTTGATTTCAGCTTGTGCTTCATCCAGCCCTGCATTTCGCATGATGTACTCTGCATATAAGTTAAATAAGCAGGGTGACAATACACAGCCTTGACATACTCCTTTCCCAATTTGGAACCAGTCTGTTGTTCCACGTCTGATTCTAACTATTGCTTCTTGACCTGCATACAGATTTCTCAGGAGGCAGGTCAGGTGGTCTGGTATTCCCATCTTTTTCAGAATTTTCCACAGTTTGTTGTCATCCACATAGTCAAAGTCTTTGGCATAGTCAGTAAAGCAGAAGTAGATACTTTTCTGGAACTCTCTCGCTTTTTCGATGATCCAACAGATGTTGGCAACTTGATCTCTGGTTCCTCTGCATTTTCTAAATCCAGCTTGAACATCTTGAGGTTCACAGTTCACATACTGTTGAAGCCTGGCTTGGAGAATTTTAAGCATTACTTTGCTAGTGTGTGAGATGAGTGCAATTGTGCAGTAGTTTGAACATTCTTTGGCATTTCTTTGGGACTGGAATGAAAACTGACCTTTTTCAGTCCTGTGGCCATTGCTGAGTTTTCCACATTTGCTGGCATACTGAGTGCAGCACTTTCACAGCATAATCTTTTAGGATTTGAAATAGCTCAATTGGAATTCCATCACCTCCACTAGATTTGCTCACAGAGATGCTTCCTAAGGCCCACCTGACTTCACATTCCAGGATGTCTGGCTCTTGGTGGGTGATCACACCATTGTGGTTATCTGGGTCATGAAGATTTTTTTGTATAGTTCTTCTGTGTATTGTTGCCACCTCTTCTTAATATCTTCTGCTTCTCTTAGGTCCATATCATTTCTGTCCTTTGTTGTGCCCATCTTTGCATGAAATGTTCCCTTGGTATCTCTAATTTTCTTGAAGAGATCACTAGTCTTTCCCATTCTATCGTTTTCCTCTATTTCTTTACATTGATTGCTGAGGAAGGCTTTCTTATCTCTCCTTGCTATTCTTTGGAACTCTGCATTCAAATGGGTATATCTTTCCTTTTCTCCTTTGCCTTTAGCTTCTCTTCTTTTCTCAGCTCTTTGTAAGGCCTCCTCAGACAACCATTTTGCCTTTTTGCATTTCTTTTTCTTGGGGATTGTCTTGATCACTGCCTCCTGTACAATGTCATGAACCTCTGTCCATAGTTCTTCAGAGACTCTATCTATCAGATATAATCCTGTAGTTGAGAACATTTTATTATTGGGCACCTTGAGTATCTCAACTATGGTAAGCAGGAAAGGTACATTATGACTGAAATGCTGAAGACAAAACTTTGGTTTGCCGTATTTTCAAAGGCAACTAAGACTTTTATACAGAGAAGGCAATGGCAACCCACTCCAGTACTCTTGCCTGGACAAGGACAGAGGAGCCTGGTAGGCTGCAGTCCACGGGGTCACTAGGAGTCTGACATGACTGAGTGACTTCACTTTCACTTTCCACTTTCATGCATTGGAGAAAGAAATGGCAACCCACTCCAGTGTTCTCGCCTGGAGAATCCCAGAGACAGGGGAGCCTGGTGGGCTGCCGTCTCTGGGGTTGCACAGAGTCGGACACGACTGAAGCGACTCAGCAGCAGCAGCAGCAAGACTTTTATAACATAGGAGAAAACTAAGTTATCTTTATCAACATAAAGATTTTACTTTAGGGTTTTACATTTAGTTGGAATAAGTGATGATGTGGAATTTGGGTAATATGGAACTTATGGAACTTTTAAAAAGAAGTTTGCTGGACATGATCTTACTTTGCTGTGGTTAAAAATGTCTTTAACTCCAACTTTTCTTCTTCCAGCTACCATAGGTTTCATATATTGGAGCAGATCTAGAACTCTTAATTTTTGTAGGGTTTTACTTCTAATTGGGCACATACTTCAAAAGTGTAAAGTGTTCTGTACTTTAAAAGTTCTCCTTGGGCAGATATGATTGCCATGGGTTTGTATTCAGTAACTTTTCATTTGAGATTTTATAGTCTGGTCCTTCTTTGTTTAGTAATAATAGTCAATGACATGCTGGTATAATTTTTGAACAAAAATTTCTCATAGGAAAAGTTGCACTAAGGAACTTTGAAGTATTATGCATATTTTCCATTCGTTGCAGTAATTTGAAATCTTGCAGCATTAGGATTAATGATTTATATATCATAGGTGCTGAATCAATATTCAGTGAATAGATCAGTGACTGAATGTTCATGACAGCATCTTAAGTGACAACGAAAGATTGGAAACAAGCTTGGTGCCAACAATACAGGAATAATTATATAAATTATGCTGTAAACTGAGTACATATGGCATATCTCATTTGAATATAAGTTCCTTTGAAATGTGTGACTTTTTTCTCCATCATATTAGCATGGTGATTTACCCATTGTCAGTGCTCAATAAATATTCACTGAATTAGAATATTTTTCTCACACTGTGTTAAGCATGGGTACCCCCAAATCGCAAAGCATCCCCCAGGAACTGGGACTGTCTACCTCAAAAATCACAACCATCCTTTACTTTATAAGAGACATAGATTTTGGGGGAATAATTTTTCTTATGGAGTTAATGTCAGAGAAAAAGACCCATGACAAGGCTTTACAAAATTATGAATATACTACATTTTAACTGTTTTAGAATTGCTTCAATCAGTTATCTAAAAAGATTGCAAGGAATAGGTTTTCATAGCTGAGCCAATTCAAGTGAGGTCCATGAACATCCTTAATCAGAAATTAGGATACAGAATCTAAGAACAAGAAATGAAATGGATGGGACTGATGTATGCAACATTTCAGCTATCCAATTAAACATAAGATTCATTCTTGTCTATGTGCAGTAAAAGTCAAGGATGAACCTGGAGGAAAGGAGTTGAATTTATACCTTTCTTTTATTTGCATTTGAGCAAGTGTAAGTTTGGGGGTCTGTTTTAATTTTAATTAATTTATGGCTGTGCTGAGTCTTCTCTGCTGTGAGGGCTTTTTCTCTAGTTGCAGTGAACAGAGGCTGCTCTCTAGTTGCAATGCACGGGATTCTCACTGTGGTAGCTTCTCTTCTCGTGGAGCACAGGTTCTGGAGTGTGCGGGTTTCAGTAGCTGCAGTTCCTGGGCTCAGTAGTTCTGGCCCATGGGCTTAGTTACTCAGCAGCATGTGGGATCCTCCCGGTCCAGGGATCAAAACCATGTCTCCTGCGTTGGTAAGTGGATGCTTTACCACTGAGCCACCAGGGAAGCCCCACTAGTGGAGGTTTAATGCCTGCAGTTTTGAATCAACATGGGTGTTGTTTCATCTTGAATTTTTAGAACAAATGTATGTGCAGCAGAGAAGACTTTGGGCTTATCAAGGTATGGTGTTTTTCACTCTTCACAAGTTGCATTTGATTTCATAAAACAAAAAAACTGTTTCAAAGTCTGCACATGTACTTTTGTGATCTTTATTCTTTTGTATTATTTCTTCTTCACCTGTCACCTATGAGTGTTTTCTAACAGCATTCCCAAAAGATTCTATGTTAATAAGCTGTGTACAGTGGCCCAGAAAGAAAATGACACAGAAGCAGGCCTACTACTTTTAATGCTGTTGATCTATTTATGGCAGCTTAAGGCCAAAAAGGAATTTGGAGGATGGGAGAGATTGGCACACACGGTCATGGCAAAGTACCAACGGTGCCCTTTCCCCACCTGTTCCTTTTGCATTTTTTTTCAGTTTATGTAAACCACTCTACAAATGCAGTTTCAAGTCTCCCCACTTCCAATTAGACCTCTGCCTCTAAGCCTCTCTTACAAAGGAATTCTAGCATTACAGCTACTGAGGACTGCTCTAATAATAAGTTTTAGGGAGTAAACTGTTCCTGTTGAGTGAGGAACTGGTTTGCTCTATAGAAATATAGACATATCTCCAGTTACCACCTCATCTATGGGGCCCTCGAGAGAGCAAAATGCTGTTGGTTTAGCCTTTTGCCTCTTCTTCTGTGTCCCATGATTTGTAAGGATAATCTTTATATTCGGCTTAATAGTAGCGCCTGAAGTTTTGTCCTAGTCTAGGTGCAGTTCTGCCCCTAGATCAAGACAAGAGTAGGCCTTGAACTGGGCCCCCTCAGTTTAGAGGGTCCTGCCATGGCTCCCCTCTAGCTGCACTCTCCCACGAGCTGAAAAGTCCTGGGTCAAGGGATGTACCTATCCCTGTTGATACTCCCTTTAACCCTTGGCTCTCTCACACACACACAGACCAAGTTTTGAAACACAAATTCCAAGCCTGCACAGAACTTGTGCAGGCTTCCTCCCTGCTCTGTCCTCCTAAAGGCTAACCTTACTGCTGGTGTGCACACCCGTTGGCCTGCAAAGGGCCCAAAGAATGGCTATTGGCTGGGGTGTTTACGAACTCAAAGAGGCAAATTGAGGAATTTCACTTGAAGGGGTTGGCATGGAGGCCACTCTTAGAGATGACTTTAAGGACTCACATTTCTACCCATAATTCAGAAAAGGTTGTTGTTGTTTAGTTGCTAAGTCATGGCTGACTCTTTTGTGACCCCCTGGACTGTATCCCACCAGGCTCCTCTGTCTGTGGGATTTCCCAGGCAAGAATATTGTAGTGGGTTGCCATTTCCTTTTCCAGGGTATCTTCCCCACCCGGGGATTGAACTTGTATCTCCTGCATTGGCAGGCGGATTCTTTACCACTGAGCCACCTGAGAAGCTCTCAGAAAAGATTACCCTGAACCTAAACTTCCTTCAGTTTCCCTTCCCAGTCTCAAATTTCTTATAGGTAAGTAATCTTTTGGTTTTGTATTGTAGAATAAGTAGCAGTGACTTGTGCTAAGTGGTAACCTCAGTTCTCCTAAAATGGAACTTCTAAAGATCATCTTCAATGTTAGAGCTGTTACTTCATTAAGTAGGTAAATGACTTTTTAACCAGAGGAGAATTTATCAGTTCAGTCTCTCTATCCTGTCCAACTCTTTGAGACCCCATGGACTGCAGCACGCCAGGCCTCCCTATCCATCACCATCTCCCGGAGCTTGCTCAAACTCATGTCCATCGAGTTGGTGATGCCATTCAACCATCTCATCCTCTGTCATCCCCTTCTCCTCTTGTCTTCAATCTTTCCCAACATCAGGGTCTTTTCCAATGAGTCAGTTCTTCATATCAGGTGGCCAAAGTATTGGAGCTTCAACTTCAGCATCAATCCTTCAAGTGAATATTCATGACTGATTTCCTTTAGTATGGACTGGTTGGGTCTCTTTGCAGTCTGAGGGACTCTTAAAAGTCTTCTCCAACACCACAGTTCAAAAGCATCAATTCTTCTGTGCTCAGCTTTCTTTATGGTCCAACTCTCACATCCATACATGACTACTGCAAAAACCATAGCTCTGACTAGATGAAACTTTGTCAGCAAAGTAATCTCTCTGCTTTTTAATATACTATCTAGGTTTGTCATAGCTTTTCTTCAATATTTTCATGTTAGGTTTAGAAATGATTTGTTTATCATGCTATTTGTAATACTTAAGAGACTTTGGCATTGTAGACTATCTGATAGAAAAATATGACTATTTATTTAAAACGTGAATTGACTTATAATTTCCAATTAAAAGAATGTGAGCAATTTTTTTGTAAATTGTATTCTAATATTTAAGAGAAATAGGCTTACCAAATTTGTAAGGTAAATAAGATTTACAACAGT
>SJYQ01007466.1:133653-169377 GCA_006410935.1 Redunca redunca
GAGGAAGAAAATTTCAATTAGGCTACTTTATAAAGCTTTCCAGAAGCTCTAAATCATATTTACAAACAATTTCCAGAAAGGACTTGGAGACCTTAGGCCGGGAGGTTAAGCTGTTTAGCAGAGAAGTGCCAGGTGGCTAAATTCATGGTATTTGCCCAAAGATTATGGGCTGGCAAGAGATATGGTGGCTTCCCAGGTGGTGCAGTGGCAATTAAAGAATCTGCCTGCCAATACAGGAGACACAAGAGACCCATGTTTGATCCCTGGGTAGGGAAGATCCTCTGGAGAAGGAAATGGCACCCCACCCCAGTAGTCTTGTCTGGAGAGTCCCATGGACAGAGGAGCCATGAGGGCTATAGTCCATGGGGTTGCAAAGAGTCAGACAAGACAGAGAACACACACACACGAGTCACGTTGCTGTCATCTGTCAGTTGAAAGTTTCTCCCAGTCAGTTCGTGTAGGGCTACAGTCTCAGTTCCCACACTTCACTCTTGTTGGACCAACTGTCACCAGAGGAGAGAGTCCGGGTGGTGGAGCTACTCGTATGAGTGTCTACAAAGCTGACACCAAGTGCCAGAAATATCTTCATCATTATTAAAATTTAGAAAAGCCCAGAGTGTGTTTAGTCACTACACTCCCTTCGGCCTCGCTGGTTAAGTGCCTGCAAGAGCTGCCTGCCAAGCTCCACTTCACGTACTTGGCACATCAAGGGGATCTGCTCAAGGCTTTGTCAACCAGTTTTCCCTCTTTCAATTGCCCTGCTGACTTTGGAGCCAAGAAACACTCACCCCACATGACTCTGTCGAGCACTTCCTATCTCCATCCCCTAAATGGTTTGCAGCTCAAAAGTGGTTATAACAAAGTTGATTGGAATTCAGAGCATTTTTCTCCCATTAAAAAATGTCATAAATGGTGGTTAGCTTTTTAGGCCCAAACATGCTAACTTGTTTAACTTAACTTGTTAAACAAGTTAACTTAACTTGTTTAAAGTGTAATGGTCTAGTTGTAGAAATGAGCTACCATTTTTGTCTGTGGTTTGTTTTTAATAGAGAAGAACATGATTTGTGAATTCAAAATTGGATTGCCAAGAAGAAACCTACCATTGTAGTGCTGGCCTTGTGGTCCACCCCACTCCCACCACTTGCTGCTGTCGGCCAAATGAAAGGAAAAGCTCTCCAGGTCCACCAGAGGCAGGGATCTGGGGAATGGAGAGGGGGAAGCCAGAGGTAGGCACACAGGCCTGGAGGAAAGAGAAAAACATGAACTATAGTGTATGCCTCTGGGTGGCGGTGACAGAACTCTCCTAACTTTCTTCTCATCATTTCTGTTCCTCTATGAGACTGTGAGCGTGGGTTTATAGTGCCTGGGTAGTCTGGTCACTGTAAGAAGCACAAGAGGGGTCTCTGTGCCTGATTGGGGTGGTCATTCATAATAGGAAGAAATTCTGTGTATTAAGGACTGCCTGTACTTGGAAGATTCAAAAATTTTTTAGCACTCTTTTTCTCAACTTCTAGCCTATGTTGAGAAATTGTAGACTCTATTAAGCCTAAAAGCTTTCTAAAAGTGCATTTGATGCCAAATGTTTTTCGAGAGTTGTATCAAAAGCAAAACATCAAACCTGTACTAACATTGCAATGTAATTTTGACAGGAACATTTTGCTATTTTCATCAGGCAGGATTTGGTACAGCAATTGAATTAAAGTAGCAATCATGTATTTTTTTAAAGCAAAGATTAGTACATCAATTACATTAAAGAAACACACTCTGTTTATCAAAAATTCACTTGAAAAGTAAAAAATACAAACCACAGATTGGGAGAAGGTATTTGCAGCCTATGGAACCAATCAATAACAACAATAAATATTTTGTTTTTAAATATACAAAGAATTTTTACAGTTTGAGTCTTAAAAAAGGCAGAAAATCCAATAGAAAAATAAGTGACTTGATTATGCAGAACACAATAGAGGAAATCCAAATGGCTAATAAACATTAAAAAGTGTTTTTAACGTAGTTAGTAAAGAAGATATGCCCACTATTATTAGCAAACTTTCAAAAGTTTTATAACATCACATACTGGTGAGGAAATCTAACTTTGGGTGGAAAAACAGGCACTTTGGAAAACAGTTTGGTATTATCTAAATTAATGATATCCATATCCTATGTCCAAGCAGTGCCCCTCCTGGATGTTCCGAGGTGGTTTTCAAAGTAGGTTCCTGGATTAACAGCATTGGTATCACCTGGCAACATGTGAGCAATGCAGATTCTCGGTCCCTACATCAGATCTACTCAATCAAAAACTTGGGAAATGGGGCCCAGAAATCTGTTTTAACAAGTCCTCTAGGTGATTCTGATGAAAACTAAAGTTGAGAACCACTGACAGAGATTATTCTGTTCATGCAGACAGAACAACATGTAAACAAGAAAGTTTATAGCAGATTCCCAAATGGAAAGAACCCAAATGCCCATTGCTAGTAGAACGATAAATTCACTTTTAACTAGTGGCTAACTGAAGCATCGTTATATACTGAGGGTTGAGAACAAGTCAAGGCAAAAGCCTAAAGTTAAAAGAGAAGAGAATAATTTGATAGAATAAGTTGAAGATGATAAGATCTAAATGCGGGTGTTAATTGAGGAAAAAAGAGGCTCCCCTTTGTTGAAGACCAGAGAAGGGATGCAAAAATTTTATTGAGGGGGTAGAATAGGAGAATTTAAAGTCTATTCGTGCATGAAAGCCTTTATTTTCTTTATTATTAGGAATCAAGATATATTTTGTCTCTGCATATGCAGAGAAAAAAGGTGATTCACCCAGTTTAGTTTGGCCAGAGGGGTAAATTAAATGGAGGATAAAATGAGACTCATCGCCCCTGCATCCTTTAAATTCTTGAGGATGACATTAAACTCTGCCCTTCCTCTCCTGAGATGTAATTCTATTTTTGATTTACAATCTTTGCTGAGAGGTGAGGGTGTAGTTTTGGGGACTTCTACTTGCCTTTCCTACTACAATAAATTTTAGTCTACAAGTCAAGGAACTAGTGTGAATGTTCTGTAAAATTCTAATGTCTGTTCCAGTTATACTTTAAAAAACTGAGGAAATGATCTGTTTGGATCTGTGGGTGAGTGGTCACCTGGCTAGATCTCCATTAATACGGTGACCCTCACATGCTCCTACTCTAACAAGGGTGTCAAGGTGCTTTGGGTCTCTGGATATTAACATCAACTCAGACTCTGTATCTAGTAGTCCTTGAAGGAGCCATGTATTCCCCTATCTCCAGTTCACGGCTACTCGAGTACACAGCCATAAGACCCTTTGGGGGAGAACCAGAGGAATAAATACCATATACACCTCCCACGGTACTGCAGGGTCCTTCTCTATGTGGACCAAGTCTCTTTTTCAGTCAATGGAGATGTCCTGCGGTGAGTTTGAAAACTGGTTTAGGTTTGAAAAATATGCAAGGGATCATGACTTTCCTTTGAGGCAGCTGATTCAAGTTTTCTGCTCATCTGTTCTTGATCTCTTTTTATTAGATATATTAAGCTATATCCTTGGTGGATGCACATCCACCATCTTATTCCTTAGAGACCTTATTCTATTAAATATCTCCATAGATTCCTAAAGATCAGCCCCCTATTCACTGCATTCCAAACATGTTGCCCATTAAAAACATTATACCCATGTTGATTTTGTAGTTGAGTGCAACCATATGGCTTCTGCTCTTCTGGGATCCCATCATCTCCATGGCTATTAGGGACCCTAGTTCTGTAACAGAATTATTTTATCAATTCTAACCTACAGAGGAGAGCCACCACTGAGCTTCTGAAAGACGTTGATTCAGTGGGTGTTCGGGAGCATTAATTGCATCTAAGAGTTGGTGCTACTGAGACAAGGGGCTCGGTATTTAATTTCCCAGTGTTCATCACTAACTGTGGTCTGCACCAAGGGTAAGGTGGCTCCTATTCAATCAGGGGCAGTTCCTTGGAGAAGAAGGTACTTCTTCAAAAGTTGATAGCAGCCAGTGTCTAGAGCAGTTGGGGATGGATTCGAGAACGTGATAAAAGTGATTTGAGTGGGGCAGATCCTGAAACTTCTGTGCATTAGTTTCCTTTATCTATAAAATCTGGCTATCAATATTTAGTTCACAGATTTATTTGGAAGTAAAGGAAATTAAATGATAGATGGTTTGAATCTAAGTGGAATTTGGACAAGCCAGGATAGGATGTCCGTGGAAAAGTCTTGACTAAGCCTGCCAAGAGCCTGTTTGGATGTGGAGTAAGAAGCGCTGTGGGGGAAGATTCAAACTGTGATAGTTAAGATTGATTCATTCCTTCACTCCCTGGCAAATGCTTAGTGCTCTTCATTCATGTGCCTGCCCTCTATTAGGTTGTGAATGTTTGACTGGTTTCAATGTGTGGAAGCTGGGGAGGTGATCCATCAGAAGTCCTTTCCTCTCTGTCTTGGAGATGAGACACATTGAAACATGAATCAGGCATGATGAGCCTGACCGAGCCTGAGACCTGAGAAGACTGAGGGCAATAAGGAAAAACAAAAAAGAATATTTTACTAACATCTCCACTGTAGTGGAAGCGAGGAGCACAGCTTAGGAACTCATCTGACAACGTTCTGCTCATGAATGGGGGTAGGGAGTGGGGCAACTACTTCGCAGCAGAACATCAAGAGCTCTGTCATCAAGGAGTTCACTAAGACTGAGATGGGAGATCACTGCTGGGAAGACTTGTCAACAAAGCATGGTGGCTCTGCAGGACTGCAGCAGTCGGAGACAGACGCGGACATCTGTGAGGACGAGTACATGTGTGAGCCCTCTGGGCACTGTCAGAAACTCCCCAGGCCCTCCTCAGCGTCTGGCTGATGAAGCCTAAGGAAGCTTGCTTCCAGCTCTAGCCTATCTAGAACACTCAGCAGGGTGTGCAAAGCTTTACTCTCATGACTCAACCCTTTGGTCTTTCCTCGATTCAGTGTTTTGACCTTGCTGCCCATAGGTCACCAAGCAGGCACCCTAAATACACGTTTTAGTTACTGTCAGTTTAAGGAACATTTTTGCTCCCAGACACACCCTCCCAAATTCTTTCATTTAATGATAAAGTCTTTGTGAAAATCTTTATATTAAATTCCAAAATGGCAACTATTAATTCAAAGTGGGTAGAAGGAACCAGTAACCTAGAAAATCTAGTGCTCAAAATTAACCTTTACAAAAAGATACTGTTTTATTCCTCAGGTGGCACAGTGGTAAAGAATCTACCTGCCCATTCAGATGACACAGGATACCTGGGTTTGATCCTTGGTGAGGAAGTTCCCCTGGAGGAGGAAATGGCAACCCACTCCAATATTCTTGCCTGGGGAAAAACCCCATGGACAGGGAAGCCTGGCAGGGGTCGCAAAGAGTCGGGGTCGCAAAGAGTCGGATATGACTTAGTGACTGAGTAAGCACACCGGTTTGTTGTTTTTGTTATGCTTTGCTTTGTACCTAGATGATTCCATGAGTCACTGACTAAATGACATGTGTTTTCTTTTGTTTTTCGCTGCCCTAGAAAGGTAATTGATTTTCCTTATACAAAAAATGACTCAACATTTGATATAGAGTTAGAACTAGAAGTGTTAGTCTTACGGTTTATTTTCATCCTTCCATACACTTATATGTCTTCTTCTAGCTTAGGATTCTGCTTGAGTGATGTGTGGTCCTGAGCTCTGATGGGTGTCCTAATTCTTCCCATACAAGCAGAATTAATACAAAGTGCATAATATAGTTTAAATCAGATCAGAAACAAGAACTATGGACCAAAAAAGAGGTCATATGTAGAATAGACAGAGAGGCAATAACATGAAATTACAAAAGGGTTAATATGAAATCCTACTTCTTAGGAAGAGGTGTCCTTATAAGGCCAATATGGGATCTGCTTTCAAATAATTTATTCACTTCAAACTTAGAGTTTGTTTATTTCAACAAATATAGCCGTATTTTTCCTGTCTCACTCTAACAAAGAGCTAATGAAATTGGCCAACATGGACAAATGATTCATATGAAGTAGAAATTGTAGTCCTATTATAACACACAATTTAATACTGCAACTATTTTCATTTCTACTCTCTATCACAAAAAATTTAGTAGCAGTCAAAACTATAATTTTCTTTTCTTCATGTTTCTGAATAGGCCTGAAAGGTTAAAATAGAAAGTGAAGTAACATAAGTGACATACTAAATGACCCAGCCAGTGTTTGACAGAGGTAAGTTATAACACTTATGCTAAAAATTGAAAAACTGTCACTTCCTTGTTAAAGCTGAAAATAGCTCTTACCAATTGTTCTTCCTGATGCAAATCCATATTAAGCTTTGTATTACAAACACAAATCACTCAAAACAATTCCAAATGAGCACATATAGACTTAGAGAGAATTATGCAGTAAGTAATACTAGATTGTTGATAAAGCCTTTAATCCAGTTTAAATGAGTGCCTCATACAAAGTGAGCTGGCTTGAGATTTTTCTCTTACCTTTATAAATTTAGCACTTATATACCAATTTCATTTAATAAACATGTATTATGCTGCTCTTAGGTAAAAATTCAGAGATTAGGTGCTCCCAGTCCTACAAAGGTAAGATGTAGTACTATGTAGTTTACAATATAATTGTTGTGTGTTATGAATATGAATATTTTCCAATTTACTATAAAGAAATGCAGCATAAAAACAGCAACTATTCAGAGAACAGGTAGGCTACTTTTAATGGAAGTGATGGAAAATGACTTTACAAAAGAAATGTCATCTGGGAGAGGCTTGGACATCTGTGCAGCATAAAACTTGGTGACGGGCTTTTAGATCGTCCTGGTAGGTCTGTCATGAGAAAAATCTTGGTGTATTCAGAGAATGGCTAGTTGAGAGGAATAAATAAGAGTAGGAAAGAAGAGGGTGACCAAGTATTGAGACGATATTATGGAGGATTTTAATAATGTATTCAATAAAAGTGTTTAAACTTCTATGTAAGTAATAGGGACCTATTGAAGATTATGGGACAAGACAATAACTTACTGTACTTTAAAATTTTAATTATTTATTTTTAATTGGAGGATAATTGCTTTAAAATGTGTTGGTTTCTGCTGTACAACAACACAAATCAGCAATAAGTATACATATAGCCCTTTCCTCTTAAACCTCCCTCCCACCCCCACCTCCATCCCACCCCCTAGGTCATGACAGAGCACTGGGCTGAATTCCCTGTGTTATACAGCAACTTCCCACTGCTGCTGCTGCTGCTAAGTCGCTTCAGCCGTGTCCGACTCTGCAACCCCAGAGACGGCAGCCCACCAGGCTCCCCGATCCCTGGGATTCTCCACGCGAGGACACTGGAATGGGTTGCCATTTCCTTCTCCAATGCAAGACAGTGAAAAGTGAAAGTGAAGATGCTCAGTTGAGTCCGATTCTTAGCCACCCCATGGACTGCAGCCTACCAGGCTCCTCCGTCCATGGGATTTTCCAGGCAAGAGTACTGGAGTGGGTTGCCAATAACTTCCCACTAGGTAACTATTAATATTTTACACATGTAAACCTGTACTTTGAATTGATGGACAATGACAGTGGCCTAGAAGAATCTGAAAGTGGAGGCAGATAGACTAGTGAGGTGGTGTGACTGTAATCTAGGTGGGAAACAAGGTCACATTTTGGAGAGCCTTGAAATTTGAGGCACCTGAGACGAGGACAGCTTGTTGTCTCCAAGACTGATTTTCCTATTCTTCCTCTACTTACAAATCACCCCATTTCAGTCAAACATATGTTCATCTGGAATAGAGATTAATCCCTGCCTCCCTTGCAGTTACATGGGCCATGTGTCTAAAGTCTGGTAAATGGGTGTAAGTGGAAATAGCCTGTGTAAATTCTGTGGAGTGGTATTAAAGAATAGGTATTATATTCAACTTTTCTCCTTTCTGATGGTTAGAATATAAACTAAACCTTTGTCCCTGCCCCCTACCCTCAAAGTCGCATGTCAAATCACAATTCCAGTGTGATGGTATTTGGAGGTGGAGCCTAATGAGGTGATTAGATCGTGAGTGCAGCTTCAGTGTATGGATTAATGCCCTTATAAAAGAAATTCCTTGACCCTTTTCCTATGTAAAGACACGGAAAAAAGACAAACATCTATGAGTCAGAAATCAGACTTTCACCACACACCAAATTTACCAGCACCTTAATTATGCACTTCCTGGCCTCCAGAACCATGAGAAATAGATTTCTGTTGTTTATAAGCCACCCAGTCTATGGTACTTTTGTTATAGCAGCCTGGACAGACTAAGAAATAGGGACAAAATGACTAGAAATGGAGCAGCCATGCTCTTGGGCATGAGGTAAGCTCAGACATGGCAGCCACTCATGGTATGGCAACAAGTTAGAAGCACCCCAAGTCCTTAACATCTGGCTCTGCATATGAGACCTGGAATACTTACCTCTGCAACTTCATCTGAGAGAAATGAACTTTGGTCTGGTTTTAGCCATTGTTGTTGGGGCTTTCTGTCATTCATAACTGACTCTATCTGTGAGCTGTGAAGAGCCATAGAAAGTTTTAAGCAGAGGGATGGAATTATGAATATAATCAATTGTAGAAGCTTGCTCACTGTATCTTGAAAGAATTGGAGAGATGAAAATCAATAGGCAAAGACACAACTTGGACTGATACGGCAGCCAGTCTGGTTTGAGATGGTCCTGAGCAGCAGTGGGTTAGCGGGAATGAAAGGCTATGTGAAGTTATTCTGTGAAGATACCCACAGCCTTCTCACAAGTCCCACATTTTGGCTCTTGCTGCTGCTGCTGCTGCTAAGTCGCTTCAGTCGTGTCCAACTCTGTGCGACCCCATAGACGGCAGCCCGCCAGGCTTCCCCATCCCTGGGATTCTCCAGGCAAGAATACTGGAGTGGATTGCCATTTCCTTCCCCAATTCATGAAAGTGAAAAGTGAAAGTGAAATGGCTCAGTCGTGTCCGACTCTTAGCGACCCCATGGACTGCAGCCTACGAGGCTCCTCCGTCCATAGGATTTTCCAGGCAAGAGTACTGGAGTGGGGTGCCATTGCCTTCTCCAGGCTCTTGCTATGCCTTCTCATTAAAAAGACTTCCCCTTCAAGACCTATTCCCATGACGTTGTCTTCAACATTCTCAGTGTTTCACTTTTCCATAAAAGTTTGCGCATTCGTTTAGTTCATGCTAATAGCGCTCTTTCAAACACATACATGAACCTGATGGTTTCTTGTTGCAACTCCTTAGCCTTGCAGACAAGGCTTTTGGGAAGACAGCAATCGTGGAGTGGTTGCTATGTGCCAGGCAGTGTATTAAACCTTTTATATGCATGATCTCAGGTAATTCTCAATACATTTCTATGAACAGAGCAGATTGTCTCTAAGAACATGCCACCACTCTCAGCAAAGCAGCCTTTCCCTCCTAGCTATCCTACATAGGTAAAGTGAAAGTGAAAGTCGCTCAGTCCTCTCGGACTCTTAGTGACCCCATGGACTGTATACTGGAGTGGGTAGTCATTCCATTCTCCAGGGGATCTTCCCAACCCAGGGACAGAACCCATGTCTCCTGCATTGGCAGATGGATTCTTTTTTTAATCACTGGGCCACCAGGGAATCCTGTGTGTGTGTGTGTGTGTGTGTGTGTGTGTGTGTGTGTAATTCTGTGCAATTTTATTCCAAGTATAGATTCATGTTACCACCAGAGTAACTGATACAGAGTGATTCCATTATTTACCTCTTTGTATTTGTACCCACCTCTCACCTCCTCCACTCCTTGACTCTCATCCCTGTAGCACTATTCTGACTCCGTCACTATTATGTTATCATTTTGAGAATGCTTTATAAATGGAATCTCACTGTGGATAATCTTTTGGGAGGGCCATTTTTCACCGAGCATAACACTCTTGAGGTCTAACCAGGTAGATAATTATATCAACAGTTAACTTCTTTTCATTACTGAGTAGTATTACATGGTATGGATGTACATTTTTTAAACCATTCACCCATAGAGGAACATTTGGGCTGTTTGTAATATTTTGTTATTATGAATAAAGCTACTGTGAACATCCAGGTAGAGATTTTTTATGTGTGAATATAAGTTTTCATTTCTCTGAGATTAAAGAATGTGGCTGCTCAATTATATGGTAAATGCATATTTTGTTTTGTAAAAAAATTGCCAAATTATTTTCCAGAGTACCTATACCATTTTACATTTCTACCAGCAATGTATGAGTAATGCAATTTCTCTGTATCCTTACCAGCATTTAGTATTATCACTATCTTTTCTGTTTTCTTAATTGTGATACAGTTCAAATACCATAAAACTCACCCTTTTAAAGCATATGATTCAGTGGGTGTTAGCATAGGTGCCATCACCACTACGTAACAGCAGAACATTTTAATCATACCCTAAAGAAACCCTGCACACATTAGCAGTTATTCCTCACTCCCCACTCCTCCTCCCAGGCCCTGGCAACCGCCAGTCTACTTTGTGTTTCTATACACTTGACTATTCTAGACGTTTCATATAGATGTAATCATAACATGTGGTCTTTTGTGTTAACAGAATATTTAATTTTAGTAGGTCTAATCTTGGTAGAAAAGTTATGACCAACCTAGATAGCATATTCAAAAACAGAGACATTACTTTGCCGACTAAGGTCCGTCTGGTCAAGGCTATGGTTTTTCCTGTGGTCATGTATGGATGTGAGAGTTTGACAGTGAAGAAAGCTGAGCCTCAAAGAATTGATGCTTTAGAACTGTGGTGTTGGAGAAGACTCTTGAGAGTCCCTTGGACTGCAAAGAGATCCAACCAGTCCATCCTGAAGGAGATCAGCCCTGGGATTTCTTTGGAAGGAATGATGCTAAAGCTGAAACTCCAGTACTTTGGCCACCTCATGCGAAGAGTTGACTCATTGGAAAAGACTCTGATGCTGGGAGATATTGGGGGCAGGAGGAGAAGGGGACGACAGAGGATGAGATGGCTGGATGGCATCACTGACTCAATGGACGTGAGTCTGAGTGAACTCCAGGAGTTGGTGATGGACAGGGAAGCCTGGCGTGCTGCGATTCATGGGGTCGCAAAGAGTCGGACACGACTTAGCGACTGAACTGAACTGAACTGAATAGGTGTGTAGCGATATCTCACTGCAGTTTTAATTTTTATTTCCTTAATGGCTAATCATGCTGAACATGTTTTCACATGCTTATATGCCCTCCTTATTTCTTTTTGGTGAAAATTTCTTCATGCCTTTTGCTTACACTATAACTAAATTGTTTGCTATAGAGTTTTGGAGGTTTTTTAGATATTCAAGATATAAGGCCTTGGTCAGATATTGTATATAGCTTGCAAATCCACCGCAATTCTGTAGTTTGTCTTTTCATCTTTTTTGCAAGATTGTTCATAGAACAAAAGTTTTTAATTATGGAAATTTATTAATGTCCTCAGTGATTATACTTCTGGTGTCATGTTTAAGAACTTGCCTATCCCTGTTCCAAAAATATACAAAAACAAAAACAAATAATCCACCTACTGAAAGTCAGCAATATGGAGAAAAACCTTAAAAGGAACTAAGAAAAAAGGTACATTAAATATAGACTTTAAAGTGCTGAAAGAAAAGGTACAAAGGGAATTATTGATATTTAAATTTTAATTTTGTGAATATATATATGAATGTGTGTGAACACATATACATACAGGCAGTTGACCTTACACAACTGGATTGCTTGTTCAGCAGACTCTGCAAGACTGATACTGGAGCTTGAAGTCCAGAAGAGACAGGCAGGAAAGGAAGATGGGCAGAAAATGGGGGAGACCAAGAATGGGCACCCCAGAACATGTTCCAGAAGGGTTTCAAACACTTTGTTTATGGAGAATATATCCGGTTGCTGCTGCTGCTGCTGCTGCTGCTGCTAAGTCGCTTCAGTCGTGTTCAACTTTGTGAGACCCCAGAGACGGCAGCCCACCAGGCTCCCCCATCCCTGGGATTCTCCAGGCAAGAACACTGGAGTGGGTTGCCACTTCCTTCTCCAATGCGTGAAAGTGAAGTCGCTCAGTCGTGTCCAACTCTTAGGGACTCCATGGACTGCAGCCTACTAGGCTCCTCTGTCCATGGGATTTTCCAGGCAAGAGTACTGGAGTGGGGTGCCACTGCCTTCTCCGTGTATCTGGTTAGGGCCCAGTGGAAAAAAAAAGTCCCTCCGGGCAGGATTTGGATAAGAATCGGCTTCCCAGGTGGCGCTGGTGGTAAAGAACCCATCTGCCAATGCAGGAGACATAGAGATGTGGGTTTGCTCCCTGGGTTGTGAAGATTCCCCGGAGGAGGAAATGGCAATCCACTCCAGCATTCTCACCTGGAGAATCCTATGGACAGAGAAGCATGGCAGGCTACAGCCCATTGAGTGGCAAAAAGTCAGATAAAACTGAAGTGACGCAGCACTAATTAAGTTTACACAGGTGAGGACAGGTGAAAGGAACCAAGAAGAAAACCTGAGGCAGGTTTCATATGGTATGAATGTTCCATATAAAACCATATGTTTCATACGATATAGTATGTTCTGGAATGATCCAGAAGAAGTGCCAGCAGAAGGCTTTCCTTCCCCAGATTTATAAGCAGACCAAAGTTCCATGGCAGCTGCTGTGATCAGGAACACAGCTACTGCCAGGACCTTGGTGTCAAGCCTGGAAGGGAGTGAAAAGGAAATATTCTGCCGATTGTCATTCTGCCTTAGGAACTCTTGGGGCTCAGAGGAGCAGATAGAAGGGCTGAAAATGGATCTGGGAGAACACACAGAGACCAGCTAGCACTGTGAACAATACCCAGTTCAGCCAAACTTCCTAATGTTTTACCAAAGAGCCTGAAATATTTATAATGATAAATAATATAGTAGAAAGTTTACATTTTCTGTGAAACTGGTTCTTTTCCATTGGTGTTGAAACTTTATTCATCATTATCTTGACAAATGCCATTAATTTTCATTTTCCCTCAAACGGAACATTGCCCGATAAATTATTTTCATAGCAAAGAGTGACTCAGCTCTCAATAAAAGTGATTTATGGGATTCTGCCATGTTCTCTGCTACTCATAAATTTTATGCATGTAGTCAACTTTCTTAAGTATTCTGAGCCACAACAACTCATGCTCAGGCACTGAAATACAATTCAACTGTTCCAAAGGTGAAATGTATGATGGTTAATCTGTCATTCGAGTAATAATACAAGAAAGCAAGCAGCTCAACAAAGTCACAGCACGCAGTGCACTTAGCTCAAAAACTGGTGGACTGAATCAGTGTTACAACGAAACACTTCTCAAGTACACTCTTACCTTAAGTTTAAATTTAAAAAGTCAAGTGTAAGTCTCTGGCTCTTTCTTTGGAATACAGTTGGTATTCTCTTTCTTCCTTTCTCCCTTCTTCCCATCTTCCCTCCTTCCCTTCCTCCTTTCTGGCTCTATTTTCAAGTACTTTTGTGTGCCCTGTCTTATTTAATTCTGAATAGAGATATTATCCCATAATGTAGATGATGAAACCAAGGCCCAGGAGCTTTGAACAGTATCCAGCTGAGCAAAGTATAACCTCAACTTGAAAATAGATCATTTGCTTATTGAAACTCCCTACTTCAATTAAAACACTTTCTAATATTTTAAAAGGCTGTTGTCCTGCCTGCTGACTCTATAACTGATACTTTCTGTGGACTATCATCTTAAAAATCAGTCTTCTAGCTTCACGTCTATGATTACCCTGCCTTGCTAGAGGGCTTCGTTAATAAAAAAAAAAAGAGCTTAAAAAAATTTTTTTAACTTCTTGGTAAACTTATCAGGTCTACAGTGACTTAAAAAAAAAATTCAAGTGTAGTAGCGACCTTTAAAAATAGGGCACTTCTCTGGTGGTCCAGCGGTTAAGACTCCACACTCCTAATGCAGGGGTGTGGGTTCCATCCCTGGCTGGGGAACTAGGATCCCACATGCCGCATGCAGTGCTGCTCCCCAAATTTTTTTAAAAGATTTTTTTTGGTGTAGACCATTTAAAATTCTTTATTAAATTTGTTACAATATTGCTTCTGTTTTATGGGGGTTTTGGCCATAAGGCATGTGGATTTTAGTTCCTTGACCAGGAATTTAACCTGTACCCCCTGAATTGGAAGGCAAAGTCTTAATTACTGGACTGTCAGGGAAGTCACATTTTTAAAAAATTAAAAATAAATAAAAATAATTAAAAGCCACTCCAATAATTAAAATAATAATTAAAATTTATTATCAAGAGATAATAAATTGACTGTAGGACCAGAAGTTATCAAATGCAGCTGACACATATATAATCAGCTGCTAAATCAACTTAAAAGAGAAGGCTTGCTAATAATCTGTCTATTTAATCTTCTCCAACAAGCATTGGAGAATGCAGGGTAGGGTTTCTCAGCTCATATTTTCAGAAAAATCTACTCTTACTCACTACTTACCCTCCATTCACAATATAACACTTTCATTAACTTTTTAAAATTGGAGTATAGTTGCTTTAAAATGTGTTAGCTTCTGCTGTATAACAAAGTGAATCAGTTATACGTATACATATATCCACTCTTTTAGATTTCCTTCCCATTCAGGTCACCACATTAAGAAACAGAAAATCTGAACAGTTCCATTACTGATAAAAAGACTGAATTAGTAATTTTAAAACGTCCCAACAAACAATAGTCCAGGATCAGATGGCTTAACTGATGAGTTCTACCAAACATTTAATAAAAAAGAATTAATACCAATCCTTGTCTAACTCTTCCAAAGAGTGGAAGAGGAGGGAACACTTCTGAACTCATCTTATGAGGCCAGCACTACCCTAATGTGAAATCCAGGCAAGGACATTACAAGAAAAGGAAATTACAGGCCAATTTTTCTGATAAGCATAAATGCAGAAATCCTAGACAAAATACTAGCAAACCAAATTCAATAATACAGTAAAAGGATCATACACAGTTAAGTGGGATTTATTCCAGCGATGCAAGGATGGTTCAACATCTGCAAATCAGTTAATGCAATACATCACAATAACATAATGGAGGATAAAAATCATATAATTATCTCAATAGACGCAGAAAAAGCATTTGACAAAATTCAACAGACACACTGGAGAATGGAACGGATACCCACTCCAGTATTCTGGCTTGGAGAATTCCATGGACTGTATAGTCCATGGGGTCACAAAGAGTCGGACATGACTGTATGACTTTCACTTTTCACTTTAATATCCATTCATGATAAAATCTTTCAGCAAACTGAGTATAGAGAAAATATACCTCAATATAATAAAAGCCACTTAAAACAAGCCCACAGTGGACATCATGCTCAGAGGTGAAAAGTTGAAACCTTCCTCTAAGATCAAGAACAAGATGAAGATACCCTTGTCACTTTTGATATACTTCTGCAAGTCCTAGGGAGAGAAACTAGGCAAGGAAAAGAAGTAAAAGATATCCAAATCAGAAAGGAAGAAGTAAAACTTTCTCTATTTGTGGATGGTATTTTATAAATAGAAAACTATAAATACACCACCAAAAATACTGTTAGAGCTAACAAATGAATTCAGTAAAGGTGGAGGACACAAATTTAATACACAGAACTCAGTTGTGTTTCTACACACTAACAATGAACTACCAGAAAGAGAAGTTAGGAAAACAATCCTATTTACAATTGCATCAAAAAGAATAATATACCTACAAATAAATTTAACCAAATAGGTGGAAGATCTATACAGTGAAAACTCTAAGATAGAAGAGAAAGAAGTTGAAGAAGACAAAAATAAATGAAAAGGTAATCTGTGCTCATGAACTAGTAGGATTAATGCTGTTAAAATATCCATACTACCCAAAGCATTTGATAGGTATTTAATGCAATCTCTATCAAAGTTCCAATGTCATTTTCATAGACAAAGTATGGTAGTTGATGTAAATATAGGCATATAGATCAATGGATTAGAATAAAGAGCCCAGAAATAAACTCATGCATAAATGGTCAATTAATTTTCCACAAAGGCGCCAAGAATATAATGGGAAAAGGACAATATTTTCAATAAATGGTGTTAGGAAAACAGGGTAACCAAATGCAAAAGAATGAAACTGGACTTCTCTCCTACAACCTACCCTACAATCAACTCAAAGTGGATTAAATACTTGAGCATAAGACCTGAAACTATAAAACTCCTAGAAGGAAACATAGGGGTAAGCTCCTTGACATTGACAGTGATTTTTTTGGATTGGACACCACGGGAAAGGCAACAAAGGCAAAAATAAAGAAATGGGACTACATCAATAAAAAGCTTCTACATAGCAAAGGAAACCATCAACAAGATGAAAAGTTAGTTTACTGAATGAGAGAATGTGTTTGCAAATCATATGTCTTGATAAGGGGTTAATGTCCAAAATGTGTGAAGGTCTCATACAAGTCAGAAGCAAAAAACCAAGCAATTGGATTTTAAAATGGACAGAGGAACTGTGTAGACATTTTTCCAAAAAAGGACATGCAAATGGCCATCAGTACAAGAAAAAGTGCTCAATGTGACTAATCATCAGGGATCAATGAGTTATCTGCTCATATCCATTAGAATGGCTAGCATCAGAGAGACAAGAGATAAAAACTGTTGGTGAGAATGTGGAGAAAAGAGAACCCTCGTACACTGTTGGTGGAAATATAAATTGGTGCAGCCACTATGGAAGAGAGTATGGAAGTTTCTCTCCAAATTAAATAGAACAATTATATGATCCAACAATCCCATTTCTGGATATAAATCCAAAAGAAATGAAAAAACAAGATACTAAAGATATTTTTTAAAAAAAGGTACTGAAGATATATCTGTATCCCTCTGTTTATTGCAGTACTATTCACAATATCCAGACTATGGAAACAACCTAAGTGCACATCAACAGATAAATGGATAAGGGATATATTTTATACCTAAGGACATATTTTTCTGAAATGGCAACCCTCTCCAGTATTCTTGCCTGAAAAATCCCATGGACAGAGGAGCCTGGAGGGCTACAATCCAGTGGATTTCAAAGAGTAAGACATGACTGAGCAAACATAATAAATATAAATAATACATAAAATAAATTTGTAATATGATTTTAGCCATGAGAAAGAACGAAATCCTGCCATTTGCAACAACATTGATGGACCTTGAGGGCATTATATGAAGTGAAGCAAGCCGGACATGGAAAGGCAACTACTGCACTCTGTCACTTATATGTGGAATCTTAAGTGAAAAAAAAGATTCCACTTACATGTGGAATCTCATAGAAACAGAGATTAGAAAAGTGGTTGTCAGAACCTGCAGGTTGGGGGAAATAAGGAAAGGTTGGTAAAAGGTTACAAACTTTCAGCTATGAGATGAATAAGTTTACACTAAAACACGTGTAAACATGGTGTAAAACATGGTGACTATAGTTGATAGCACTGTACAGTTGATCCTTGCACAACATAGGTTTGAACTGCATGGGTCCACATACACACATTTTTTTTTTAATTGAATACATATTACACAATCTGTGGTTGGTTGACTACTTGGCTGTGAAACTGCGGATACAGTATTAAAATATTAATATTAAACTTACATTTTAATATTAACATTTAATATTAAACATACAATATTAAAATTTTACTTTGATTTTCTACTGTGTAGGAGGTTGATGCCTCTAACTACCATATTGTTCAACGGTCAACTGTATTATATAGTTGAAATTTGCTGAGAGAATAGAACTTTAATGGTCTCACCAAAAAAAAAAAAAAAAANAAAAAAAAAAAAAAAAAAAAAAAAAGATCATTGTGTGAGGTGATGGATATGTTAATTAATTACGTGGTGGGAGTCTTTTCACAATGCATACAAATATCAAATCATCACCACGTATACTTTGTTCCTTACACTTCTATTTGTCAATTACATCTCAGTAAAACAAAAAAATCATGGCTTGATTTTTAAAACTGAAAAAATCATGAATGTATAGTTTAAAAGGAAAAATCATAGCAATAATAAGGCGAATCACTCAAATGAGTGTTATCTTCAAAATAAAGAGACTCATATAGATAAATGAAATGCAAATTACCCCAAAGCACTTTTGGAATAGACATTTGCTTCATCAAAAAAACATTTAATCAATGCTGTTTATTTTAACATTATTAACTTTATACTTGTAACGTGTAGATTGGCTTAAACTTTATAGATTTTTAAAGAACCTGTAGTCATGCAGAATTTATGCCATATTTATATAAGCCACATTGTATTCATATTATATTCAAGTAGTTTGTCAACACTGCTGCTGCTGCTGCTGCTGCTAAGTCGCTTTAGTCATGTTCGACTCTGTGCGACACCATAGACGGCAGCCCATGAGGCTCCCCCGTCCCTGGGATTCTCCAGGCAAGAAATCTGGAGTGGGTTGCCATTTCCTTCTCCAATGCATGAAAGTGAAAAATGAAAATGAAGTCGCTCAGTCGTGTCCGACTCTTCTCGACCCCATGGACTGCAGCCTACCAGGCTCCTCTTTCCATGGGGTTTGCCAGGCACTAGGTGCCATTTATTCTTTTTCCTTGAAGAGCAGTGTAATCCTTACTTAAGCTGGAAAGATGATGTAGTAGGACCATAAAAGAAATAAGGAGTGAATGGATTATGTCCAACACTCATATTTATATTGTAATCAATTAGGAATTTCAATTTGCACGGGGGCATTTGTTTTGTAAATGTTTCTTTGTGACTAGGGATGTTGAGTTGTGTCAAAAGTTCCTGTTTCATAATTGACCTTTGCCATCGTCAGCCTATAGAAAATAGGGTTTTAAGAAATCAGATGGGTTGGCCTGCTTTCAACACCCAGTACTGGTGACACAGACCATGTCAGCTGCTAGAAAGGATTCCTGCTCACACTAGGACACATAAGGAAGGTGAGGAGCTGTGGACCTGAGACGAACATCTGTCAACTTCTCCATGGTCTCCTCAACAAGCTCATCATTCCAAGAGCAAGTATCCTCAAGGAAAGACTGTCCACTGAATCTGTGACCTCTCTGCTCGGACTTCAGTCTGTTTTCATTGCATCACTTTTTGTACTAAGCTCATCTTTAAAATAGTCATCATTTAAAACACATTGTTTTTTGTGATGCCAATATTGTACTTTTAGGATCACAAAGGAATGCTGGTTGTGGTCTATGAACTCACAGAAAGTATAAACCACCTTTGATGAAGGAATCCATCCATTTGAAGCATGTGTTAAAGGGAAAAATAAGACAAATAAAGACATGGAGCTGCCTCAAGGGGATGAAATGGATGACGAGTCAAAAAAGAAGACCATGTCTCAACCACAAAGTAAGGCTTTTTGCTGTAGAAGCTTATAGTTTCTAAATGGATGGCACAAATTCTTCTAAATGAATAAACTATAGATGTAAAAATGTTTAGTCTACTTGTGAACACTACACCTTTGAGAACTAATTTAATTATTCAAATTTGAAAACCAGCATTTGCTAAACATTTATAAAAGGTATGGCTTATTTGTTACCTTCTGTTGGTGATTTTTTTTGTTTCACTTTTATCAGTTCCTCAGGACAGGGCTATGGTGCAAAAAGGATTTACCAGAAGTGAGCATTGATCAACAGTCTCATCTTAAAATACTTTTGCAAGTTGTTATGCAAAAACACAGTTGCAGAAAAATTGAGGTATTAGATCAATTATGCTATCTCTAGTCCAGATCTTTTTAGCCCATTCTCTTTCACAGAGAATGTTCTGTTTGTATGCACAGAGTAGCCAATACATGCTAAACTTCAGGCCTCTTACAACAAGTATGCCAGTACATCAGAGGAAAGTTTTCACTTATTTGCAATTTCTGTTAAACTGAAAATACAATGGTGTCATTTCAGGAACTATAAGCAAAGATAACATTTAACTGATACCAAAATAGTACAATTTGCAACCTCACTTTCTACCCCTTCTTGTGTACCATGCACAGAAAAATAAGCTTATTTAAAAAGAGATTGCTTTTCTAAGAGAGACGTCTGCTGCATGTTTTATTTTTTGAATATTTGTATTTATTTTTTAATTCTTATTGGAGTAGAGTTGATTTATTAATACAACGTTCAGCTAGTTTCAGGTGAACAGCAGAATAAGTCAGTTGTACGTACAGCCACTCTTTTTTAGATTCTTTTCCCATATGGGCCATTACAGAGTATTGAAAAGAGTTCTCCTTATTAGTTATCTATTTTATATATAGTAGTGTGTATATCTGCATTCTTGTTTCTCTTCTTTTTTTAGTAGTTTTTCTAAGCTTACTTTGAGTTTGATATAACAGGATGAAATAAATCATTTGCTTTGGAAAATTTTTCTTTTTTGTTTTTTTGTTTTTTTTCCTGTGGCCTTTGAGTTGCTCTTGGACACTTTTTTGTAGTTAAGAACATAATAAACTTTTGTATTGGACGCTAAGATTTGGATCCAGGTTCCTTTGCTTGCTGGTCCTGAGACAGTGGACAGGAGATTTGAGGGCTCTTTTCCTCCTCGGTCAGATGGGGTTGAGTTGTGCATACCTCATACTTTGTGATGCAAATGATAAGTGCTGGTTATCTTTGATATGAACCTGCCCTCAATGTGGGAGACCCAGGTTCAATCCCTGGCTCAGGGAGATCCCCCTGGAGAAGGGAATGGTTAACCACCCCATTATTCTTGCCTGGAGAATTCCATGGGCAGAAGAGCCTGAGGGGCTACATATAGTCCATGGGGTCACAAAGAGTTGGACATGACTGACTTTGATTTATTAGCATTATGGGGTTTATTTTTTTTAATGATCTGTTGTTTGCTAATATTTGTATGTTTAAATCTTAAGTTTCCAAGGTGTCTTAATGTGTCTGGGCTAAACGGTACACAAAAATACCCAGACTGAGTGTCTTATAAACAACAGAAATTTATTTCTCACAGTTTTGGAGGCTGTGAAGTCTTATATCATGGTGGTGATGAATTTGGTGTTTGATGAGAGCTTGCTTCCTGGTTCATAGATGGTTATCTTATTGCTATATCCTCTCACAGCAGAAGGGGCAAGACAGTTTCCTGGGTCTTCTTTTATAAGGGTACTAATCATGTTTTTAAGATTTCTGTATTCATGACTTCATCACCTCCCAAGGTTCCACCTCCCAATACCATCACATAGGGTTTGGGTTTAAACATATGAATTTTAGAGGGACAGAAATATTCAGTGTATAGGAAAGGGTTAGAAACTCTGTTCTTCTATATGCTATGTATGTTGAATAACAATGGCTTGTTTGAAGTACTGATGTACTAATTTCCTCATATACCTTTAAAAAGCAATTATTAAATAAGTAAATATGTTTAAAGAAAAGCTTAGTAGATACTAGATAAATGAAACCTTAAAATTTACCTATTTACTTTATAAAGTCTTATTTCTGTATTTCCATGAATTACATTTTATATAGATAAGCCATATGCAGAAAGATTTGGATGTGAATCTGAGAATATTTTTTCTAGTCTGAATGTAGTAGAGCAAAATTTATATCATATGACATACAACATTGTTTCTTTGAAAAGCTGACCAGTGGATCTAAATAAGATGAAAATATCATCAGGGAACATTTTTCATAGACTGTGGGTATAAACATTTCAGAGCAGATTCAGGTTCTATGCTCTGGTGGCTCAGTGGTAAAGACCCTGCCTGCCAATTCAAGAGACCTTGATTCAATCACTGGGTCAGGAAGATCTCTTAGAGAAGCAAATGGCAATCCACTCCAGTGTTCTTGTTTGGGAAATCCCATGAATAGAGGAGCCTGGCAGGCTACAATCCATGGGGTCAAAAACGGTTGGACACTACTTAGCAACTAAACAATACCTATGCTCTAGCTACCATTTAAGGATGCTGTATAAGTTAGAGTCTCAATGTGAAAGAAATGGCACATTCAAATTAAAATAATTCAAGGAAGATTTATGAATAAGGGTACTATTGTAAAGGTGTGAGCAGAGAGGGAACTAAAAGGGACCTCTGGGGTGTCATATCCCAGGCCTGAGAACCATGAGTAGAGAGAGGTACCCAGAACCAAGGGAGAGGGAATCACGTAGAACAGACCACCTTAGAGGAAGAATGAGCTTATGCTGAGGGACACAGACTCGGGTAGCCCTTCTGTCGAGAATAAATTCCCTCACCTCATCCCCTGCTTCTGCTCTCCTGCAGGACTTCCCTTCTGGCCAAACCCAAGGAAAGCTAAAGGGCACAGGAGCCTGTTAGAATAGTCCATTCTTAGCCTCCTATTAAAATGAATAAAAAAAAAAAAAAGAATAGTCCATTCAGATCAACCTCCCAGGGTTGAGAGCAGAACAGAGGGTGATGGAAAGTGGATCTTAAGGAGCAAACAGAAGATAACTACACACATGCTGACATTATAAAATCTAGAATTCATTTTTTCTTGTTATATCCATTGGTGGCAAGTGTTTCTCTGGTAGCTCAGATGGTAAAGAATCTGCCTGTAATGTAGGAGACCTGGGTTAGATCCCTGGGTCAGGAAGATCCCCTGGAGAAGGACTTGGCTACCCACTCCAGTATTCTTGCCTAGAGAATTCTGGAAAGAGTGGCCTGGTGGGCTACAGTCCATGGAGTCGCAAAGAGACAGACATGACTGAGCAACTAGCACTATTCATAAAATAGTTAAAGCTTTATAAACATGCAATAGAATCCGTATAGGAATTTTAAAGCAACTTTTTCAACAGTAGGATAAAAGAACAAAGCTTAAATTCCATGTTCTGTTTTTTAAAAAAGACTTTTAAAGCTACATCAGTGCTAGAGACAAATCCCAAAATCTCGTTATACCCAGCATCACCCTCTAAAATGTTCTCTCGGTGCCCTGAGCTCCCCCAAGTTCCACTTGGGGCTTACGTTGGTCATTTATTCATTCATTATTTAACAGATATTTATTGAGAGTCTCCAATATCTGAGGTATTTTGCTAGACTTTGGGTAATAGTAATAAGTAGAATGGACACAATCTCCACTGTGAATCTGAGAATGTCTTTCAAAATTTATGGTTTAGTAGGTAGGTAGTTTAAAGGATGGAAAGAAAGATTTGGTGGTCCAGTGGTTAAGAGTCTGCCTTCCAACGCAGGGTACACTGGTTCGATCCCTGGTCAGCAAACTAAGATCCTACATGCTGCATGGTGTGGGGGAAAAAAAATTTAAAAATTTAAATAATTTATAAGTCTGTGTTCATAAATGTAATCATCCAGAAGAACAGAACCACATGCTCACCAAAAGTCCAAATTAATATTTAAGCACAAAATTTGGGAGAATTCCCAGAGTAGCCATTTATGTACTAAAAAGCCACAGACATTTTAGGCAGTGTACTTTCCCCTCTCCGAAGAAGATCAAACCAGTTAGCCTTGAGGGAAATCAATCCTCAATATTTCTTGGAAGGACTGATGCTGAATCTGAAGCTCCAGTATTTTGTTCCTCTGATGTGAAAAATCTGATTCATTGGAAAAGTCCCTGATGCTGGGAAAGATTGAGGGCAGAGGAGAAGAGGGTGTCAGAAGATGAGATGGCTGGATGGCATCACTGATGCAATGGACATGATCTTGGGGAAATTTCAGGAGATGGTGAGGGACAGGGAAGCCTGAAGTGCTGCAGTCCATTGGGTTGCAAAGAGTTGGACATGACTGGGCAACTGAACAACAACAACTTCCTCTCTTATTTAAGAAGGATTTTTATCTTAAATGTTAGTTATCCAGTTCTGGGAAAACTTATCCAAATATAATTACTGAGACAAAGAATAAGTGGCTACAGAAGGCAATGGCACCCCACTCCAGCACTCTTGCCTTGAAAATCCCATGGACAGAGGAACCTGGTAGGCTGCAGTCCATGGGGTCGCTAAGAGTCAGACGCGACTGAGCGACTTCACTTTCACTTTTCACTTTCATGCATTGGAGAAGAAAATGGCAACCCTTTCCAGTGTTCTTGCTGGAGAATCCCAGGGATGGGGGAGCCTGGTGGGCTGCCGTCTATGGGGTCGCACAGAGTCGCACATGACTGAAGCGACTTAGCAGCAGTAGCAGCAGCAGCAAGATCTAGAAAGTGCTGTCCATAACAATAGCTAAAGAGCTGTCTGCAATAATGGAAATGTTCTATTCTGTACTGACTAATACATTAGATACTAATAAGCACTAGTTATTATGGTGACATGTCAGTAATGAGACTGATGAACTGAATTTTAAAATCTGCTTAATTTTAATTAATTTAAATTTAAGGAGCCACATGTGGCTACAGTAAGAACAAGATGTATGAGGTGGGGCTTGCTGAATACAAGTTGATTCATTTAATCTCATTTCCCTTTTCTACAGAGGTAATAACAGTTATTTATTTACTTATGCAACATCATGGGCCCAGCAGGATGTCAAATAGAGAGGAAATTAAAGACAGGTTGTATGAAAATAACAAGTGTTAACAAAGAAGTGGAAAATTTGGAACACTTATGCGTTGCTGTGTGAATGTAAAGTAGTGCAGCTGTTGTGGAAAACAGTATAATGATCCCAGAAGAAATAGAATTACCATTTTGTTGGTGTTCAGTCACTAAGTTGTGTCCAACTCTTTGAGATCCTGTGGACTGCAGCATGCCAGGCTGCCCTGTCTTTCAATGTCTCCTGGAGTTTGCTCAGATTCATGTCCATTGACATATCCACAACTGAGCATCATTTCTGCTTTGGCCCAGCAGCTTCATTCTTTTTGGAGTTCTTAGTAATTGCCCTTCACTCTTCTCTCCTTGCATATTGGATAGCTTCCGACTTGGGGGCTCATCTTCCTACATTATATCCTTTTGCCTTTTCATGCTGCTCAGGGGGTTCTCACGACAAGAATGCTGCAGTGGTTTGCCATTCCCTCCTCCAGTGGACCACGTTTTGTCTAGGTCCAGAACTAGGTCCCATCCATCTTGGGTGGCCCTACACAGCACAGCTTATAGCTTCATGGAGCTATGCAAGCCCCTTTGCCACAACAAGGCTGTGATCAATGAAGGGGAGAATTACCATAGGATCCAGTAATTCCACTTCTGGGTCTCTACCTCAGAAAAATGAAGGCAGAGACTGAAAAAAAATATTCAGTCTTTAAAAGGAAGATTTTGACACATGTTATAACATGCATAAACCTTGAAGCTATTATACAGATTGAAATAAGCCAGTTATAAAAGGGCAAATATTGCATGGTTTTACTCATGTGTGGTCTCTAGAGTGGTCAGAGACAGAAAGTAAAGTGGTGGGTGCCAGGGACTAGGGAGAGGGGGGATGAGGAGTTAGTGTTTAATGGCTACAGAGCTGTCAGTTACGGAAAATGAAAAAGTGCTAGAAATGGATGGTGGTGGTTGCATAACATGAACGTACTGAATGTAACCAAACTTCTCATTTTTTAAATGGCCACAGTGGTACATGTTATGTCACATATATTTTATCGCAGTTTTAAAAAGATAGGTTAAACACCTGTCCTCAAGTAATTTGAAAATTAGCATAGAAAAGAGAAATGGGAGCTGGTGATTGCTACATGGTATAGGGATATAAAAGGGCTATTTATAATATTGTATGAAAGGAGAGATTGCTCTATAGCAGAGATTGGCAGAATGTCATAAATCAACTATGCTTTAATTTAAAAAAGTAATATGAAATGACTGTTTATAGATGATCTTCTAACACTGAGACTGAATGGGTTTATGAGCCCTTCTGGTGAGGGATGGCAGTGGTACACAGGATGATGTACGCAGTAGCCAGGGGGTGAGCCTTTATGTAGCAGTTGTGCCCTTCTTCAGGTGCTTGCCCTGCTTTATCTGAGCTTTACCCTAAAGTACTAATGGAAGAATCCAGACTGGAGGGAGACTTCCCTGGTGATCCAGGGGTTAAGACGCCATGCTGTCATTGCAGGGGACTTGGGTTCCCTGGTCAGGGAATCCTTGGTCGGGGAATTAAGATACTCCCTTGTGGTGCAGCACAGCCAAAAGACAAATAAAGAAGAATAAAAAAAAAAAAGTCCAGACTGGAAGTGAGAGCCAGTATCTCCAGAAAAATGTCTATAAATATAGAAGTCCTACCTGGGAGCCTAGCCAGGGTGGCCAGGCCAAGTGCAGAGAACCAGGTCAGTCTAGATCTTGCCATTATCAATGTCTGCATCTCGTCATAGTCTACTCTCTGACAACCAACTTTTTTTTTCAACTGAATCTCTCTAACTACCCCTCTCCCAACTGCAGCAATTTCTTGATACCCTGGATCTTCTGATCCATAGATCTAATATCTTTTCACATGGCCTCATCACTATCATTCATGTCCTCTCTTCTCTCCTTATTTGGTTTAGATGTCATGGTCCTGAACCACGGTTATTCCCTTGCATAGACCTCAACACTCTTATCCCTGTCACCTCTATCATATTCATCTGGCAGCTCCCAACTCTGATTGTCTCTGGACCTCTGCCTAATTTTATTGGTGCCCAAGTAGACACCTGAGGTTCATGAAAACACAACTATACCAACTGGTCTCCCTTTACATTCATGATCCCCGACTTCAAATGAACTCTTGGTACCACTTAACCATCTGACTATATTTTCAAAGTCCATTTGCTTTCTCCCTGTCCCAAGATGCTATTTCCTACTTTCTTCTCTCTTCTCAAACTTCTTCTTACTCCTCACTCTCAGCTGATCACCTTCTTTCTTCATTGATGATACATGTTCCTGTTTCCACATTCAGTAGCCTCTGTGCCCGTACCTGCCTGCCCCACCCCCTGCTGCCATGAGGGGAGAAACCTATCTTCTCTTTTTTAATCCCAGATTTCCATCTGTGCACTGGATTCCATCTCTGCTCATCTACTCAAGAGCACTGCTTTGGCAATTATCCCTTTTCTCTTCTGTCTTGTCACCTTTTACTTGTCTTCTGGCTCATGCCTGTGAGCATACAAATATGTACATTTTCTAATTTAAAAAAATTCTCCCTTGACCATACATTTCCTTCCAGCTATTGTCTCCTCTCTCTGGGCTCCACAGAAGCATTGGTCATCACACACCACCAAACCCTTATCAATTTTGCCACCGACCTCTGTATGGCTAAGCCCATTGCTGAGTTTTCAATCCTAATTCTACCCACTTTAGCAGCCTTTGATAGAATTGACCACTCTTGAAAAATTTTTTTCATTTGGCTTCTGGAACATTCTTCATCAGTTTACCTCCTATCTCACTCATTACACCTTCTCATTCCCCTTTCTTGTTCTTCATCTTCCTGACCTCTAAACTTTGGAGTACCCTATGACTCAGACTTCAGACATCTAAATTCTGGATGCTGAAGACTTCCAGATCGAAACCATCATCCCAGACTCACCAGTCCAACTGATATTCTTGACAACTTAAGACTCGAAACTTCAAGTGTCCAAAATGGAGCTGTTAGTCCCCACGAACCTCCCCTCCCCTCCCTCAACCCCACAATTTGCTTCCCAGGCAGTCTCCTCATCTCAGTCTAAGGAACCTCTTTCCTCTCGTTCCTCCAAAGAAAACCCTTGACTCATCCTTGACTCCTCTCTCTCTCTCACCCCACATCCAATTAATCAGTCAGTCTTCTCAGCCCCTCCTGGGGTATAAATTCAGAACCTGCCCACTTCTCACCAGTTTCACTGTCATGGCTTTGGGTCAATCCAGGTTTTCTGAAGAAACAGAAATAATAGGAGACACATCTATATCCAGAGATTGAGACAGAAGGAATTGGCACACGTGTTTATGGAGGCTGAACAGTCCCAAGATCTGCAGATGACAAGCTGGAACCCAGAAAAGCTGGTGATATAATTCTAGTCTGAGTCCAAGGCCCTGATAAGGAGGAAAGCAAATGGCCTAAGTTTCAGTTTGAGGTCAAGTCTGAAGTCAGGAGAAAACTGATGTCCTAGCTCAAAGACAGGCAGGCCTAGGGAGAACAAATGCTGTCTTACCCTGCCTTTTGTTCTGTTCAGGCCTTCAACAGCTTGGATGAGGCCCACCAACACTGAGGAGTGCAATCTGCTTTGCTCAGTCCATGGATTCAGATGTTAATCTCATCTAAAAACACCCTCACAGATGTACAGAAGGTTAAACAGAATAATGTTTAACCAAATACCTGAGCAACCACAGCCCAGTCAAGTTGACACATAAAATTAATCATCATGGCTTCCTAATTGGCTGGCCTACTTCCATTCTTGTCCCTTAATCTATTCTCAATACAACAGTAGACTAAACAAACAAACAAAAAAAGCCACATCAGGTTACTTCTCTGTTAAAAAAATTTCCAATGTCTTCCCTTCTTAATCAAAGTAAGATTTAAAAACTCTCAAGCCCACCAAGGTTCTACATGCTCTACTCCCCACCCACTCTCACCAGTTATCACTCTTCCCCATTCATTCTTTCCCTACCACACTGGTATTGCTCCAGGAAGTCAAGCATGCTCCTACATGCTTGACATCTGAGAGCCTTTACATCTGCAGATTCCTCAGCTTGAAATGGTCAAAATAGGTGGGCGGTCCTAAGATGGCAGAGGAATAGGATGGGTAGACCACTTTCTCCCCCACAAATTCATGGAAAGAACATTTGAATGCTGAGCAAATTCTGCAAAACAACTTCTGAATGTCGGCAGAGGACTTCAGGCACCCAGAAAGGCAGCCCATTGTCTTCAAAAAGAGATGGAGAAGTCTTGAGGCTACTATAAGAATAAGACTGAAAACCAGAGGCAGGAGGCTTAAGTTCAAAACCCGAGAACACCAGAGAACTCCTGACTCTAGGGAACATTAATCGATAAGAGCTCATCCAAAAGCCTCCATACCTACACTGAAACCAAGCACCACCCAAGAGCCAACAAGTTCCAGAGCAAGAATACCATACAAATTCTCCAGCAACACAGGAACATAGCCCTGAGCTTCAATATACAGGCTGCCCAAAGTCACACCAAATCAACAGACATCTCAAAACTCACTACTGGACACTTCACATTGTACTCCAGAGTGAAGAAATCCAGCTCCACCTACCAGAATGCCGACACAAGCCTCCCTAACCAGGAAACCTTGACAAGCCACCCATCCAACCCCACTCACAGTAAGGAACCTCCACATTAAAGAGGAACCACAAACTGCCAGAATACAGAAAGGCCACCCCAAACACAGCAATCTAAACAAGATGAAAAGGCAGAGAAATACTCAGCAGGTAAAGGAAAAGGATAAATGCCCACCAAACCAAAGAGGAAGAGATAGGGAATCTACCTGAAAAAGAATTCAGAATAATGATAGTGAAAATGATCCAAAATCTTGAAAACAAAATGGAGTTACAGATAAATAGCCTGGAGACAAGGATTGAGAAGATGCAAGAAATGTTTAACAAGGACTTAGAAGAAATAAAAAAAGAGTCAATATATAATGAATAATGCAATAAATGATATAAAAAATAAAAAACACTCTGGAAGGAACCAACAGTAGAATAACAGAGGCAAAAGACAGGATAAGTGAGGCAGAAAATAGACTGGTAGAAATAAATGAAGCAGAGAGGAAGAAAGAAAAGAGAATTAAAAGGAATGAGGACAACCTCAGAGACCTCTGGGACAATGTTAAATGCACCAACAATCAAATCATAGGAGTCCCAGAAGAAGAAAAAAAAAAGAAAGACCATGAGAAAATACTTGAGGAGATAATAGTTGAAAACTATGGCAACCCACTCCAGTATTCTTACCTGGAGAATCCCATGGACGGAGGAGCCTGGTGGGCTACAGTGCACGGGTCGCAAAGAGTCAGACACGACAGAGTGACTTCACTTTCCCTAAAATGGGGAAGGAAACAGTCACTCAAGTCCAAGAAACCCAGAGAGTCCCAAACAGGATAAACCCAAGGCAAAACACCCCAAGACACATATTAATCAAATTAACAAAAATCAAACACAAAGAATAAATATTAAAAGGAGCAAGGGAAAAACAACAAATAACACACAAGGGGATTCCCATAAGGATAACAGCTGATCTTTCAACAGAAACTCTTCAGGCCAGAAGGGAATGGCAGGACATACTTAAAGTGATGAAAGAGTAAAACCCACAGCCCAGATTACTGTACCCAGCAAGGATCTCATTCAAATATGAAGGAGAAATCAAAAGCTTTACAGACAAGCAAAAGCTGAGAGAATTCAGCATAACCAAACCAGCCCTCCAACAAATGCTAAAGGATCGTCTCTAGATTGGAAACACAGAAAGAGTGTATAAACTCGAACCCAAAACAACAAAGTAAATGGTAACAGGATCATCAGTTCAGTTCAGTCACTCAGTCATGTCCAACTCTTTGCGACCCCATGAATCGCAGCATACCAGGCCTCCTTGTCCATCACCAACTCCTGGAGTTCACTCGGACTCACATCCATCGAGTCAGTGATGCCATCCAGCCATCTCATCCTCTGTCATCCCCTTTTTCTCCTGCCCCAAATCCCTCCCAGCATCAGAGTCTTTTCCAATGAGTCAACTATTTGCATGAGGTGGCCAAAGTATTGGAGTTTCAGCTTTAGCATCAGTCCTTCCAAAGAACACCCAGGACTGATTTTCTTTAGGATGGACTGGTTGGTTCTCCTTGCAGTCCAAGGTCTCTCAAGAGTCTTCTCCAATACCACATTTCCTTCCAAGGAGTAAGCGTCTTTTAATTTCATGGCTGCAGTCACCATCTGCAGTGATTTTGGAGCCCCCCAAAATAAAGTCTGACACTGTTTTCACTGTTTCCCCATCTATTTCCCATGAAGTGATGGGACCAGATGCCATGATCTTCGTTTTCTGAATGTTGAGCTTTAAGCCAACTTTTTCACTCTCCTCTTTCACTTTCATCAATAGGCTTTTTAGTTCCTCTTCACTTTCTGCCATAAGGGTGGTGTCATCTGCATATCTGAGGTTATTAATATTTCTCCCAGCAATCTTGATTCCAGCCTGTGCTTCTTCCAGCCCAGCATTTCTCATGATGTACTCTGCATAGAAGTTAAATAAGCAGGGTGACAATATACAGCCTTGACGTACTCCTTTTCCTATTTGGAACCAGTCTGTTGTTCCATGTCCAGTTCTAACTGTTGCTTCCTGACCTGCATATAGGTTTCTCAAGAGGCAGGTCCGGAGGTCTGGGAATCCCATCTCTTTCAGTCATACTTATGAATAAGTACCTTAAATATAAATGGGTTGAATGCCCCAACACAAAGACAAAGACTGGCTGAATGGATACAAAAACAAGATCCCTGTATATGTTGTCTACAAGAGACCCAACTCAAAACAAAGGACACATACAGACTGAAAGTGAAGGGCTGGAAAAAGATATTCCACACAAATAAAGACCAAAAGAAAGCAGGAGTAGCAATACTCATATCAGATAAAATAGACTTTAAAATAAAGGCTGTGAAAAGAGACAAAGAAGGACATTACATAATGATCAAAGGATCAATCCAAGAAGATGTAACAATTATAAATATATATGCACCCAACGTAGGAGCACTGCAATATGTAGGGCAAATGCTAACAAGTAGGAAGGGGGAAATTAGCAATAACACAATAATAGTGGGCGACTTTAATATACCACTCACACCTATGGATAGATCAACTAAACAGAAAATTAACAAGGAAACACTAACTTTAAATGATACAATAGACCAGTTAGACCTACTTGATATCTATAGGACATTTCACCCCAAAACAATGAATTTCACCTTTTTCTCAAGTGCACACAGAACCTTCTCCAGGATAGATCACATCCTGGACCATAAATCTAGCCTTGGTAAGTTAAAAAAAACTGAAATCATTCCATGCATCTTCTCTGACCACAATACAGTAAGATTAGATGTCAATTACAGGAGAAAAACTATTAGAAATTCCAACATATGGAGGCTGAATAACCAACAAATCACAGAAGAAATCAAAAAAGAAATAAAAATATGCATAGAAATGAATGAAAATGAAAACACAACAACCCAAAACCTATGGGACACTGTAAAAGCAGTGCTAAGGGGAAGGTTCATCTTCCAGGCTTATCTCAAGAAACAAGAAAAAAGTCAACTAAATAACCTAACTCTACACCTAAAGCAACTAGAAAATGAAGAAATGAAGAACCCCAGGGTTAGTAGAAGGAAAGAAATCTTAAAAATTAGGGCAGAAATAAATGCACAAGAAACAAAAGACACAATAGCAAAAATCAACAAAGCTAAAATCTGGTTCTTTGAGAAGATAAATAAAATTGATAAACAATTAGCCAGACTCATCAAGAAACAGAGGGAGAAAAATCAAATCAACAGAATTAGAAATGAAAATGGAGAAATCACAAAAGACAACACAGAAATACAAAGGATCATAAGAGACTACTATCAGAAACTATATGACAATAAAATGGACAACTTGGAAGAAATGGAAAAATTCTTAGAAAGTATGACTTTCCAAAACTGAACCAGGAAGAAATAGACAATCTTAACAGACCCATCACAAGCATGGAAATTGAAACTGTAATCAGAAATCTTCAAACAAACAAAAGCCCAGGACCAGACGGCTTCACAGCTGAATTCTACCAAAAATTTAGAGAAGAGCTAACACCTATATTACTCAAACTCTTCCAGAATTGCAGAGGAAGGTAAATTTCTAAACTCATTCTATGACACCTCCATCACCCTAATACCAACATCAGACAAAGATGCCACAAAAAAAGAAAACTACAGGCCAATATCACTGATGAACATAGATGCAAAAATCCTTAACAAAATTCTAGCAAACAGAATCCAACAGCATATTAAAAAGATAACGCATCATGACCAAGTGGGCTTTATCCCAGGGATGCAAGGATTCTTCAATATCTGCAAATCAATCAATGTAATACACCACATTAACAAATTGAAAGATAAAAACCATATGATTATCTCAATAGATGCAGAGAAAGCCTTTGACAAAATTCAGCATCCATTTATGATAAAAACCCTCCAGAAAGCAGGAATAGAAAAACATACCTCAACATAATAAAAGCTATATATGACAAACCCACAGCAAACATTATCCTCAATGGTGAAAAATTGAAAGCATTTCCCCTAAAGTCAGGAACAAGACAAGGGTGCCCACTTTCACTGCTACTATTCAATGTAGTTCTGGAAGTTTTGGCCACAGCGATCAGAGCAGAAAAAGAAATAAAAGGAATCCAAATTGGAAAAGAAGAAGTAAAACTCTCAGTGTTTGCAGATTGCATGATCCTCTACATAGAAAACCCTAAAGACGCCACCAGAAAATTACTAGAGCTAATCAATGAATATAGTAAAGTTGCAGGATATAAAACCAACAGAAATCCCTTGCATTCCTATACACGAATAATGAGAAAATAGAAAGAGAAATTAAGGAAACAACTCCATTCACCATTGCAACGAAAAGAATAAAATACTTAGGAATATATCTACCTAAAGAAACTAAAGACCTATATATAGAAAACTATAAAACACTGGTGAAAGAAATCAAAGAGGACACTAATAGATGGAGAAATATACCATGTTCATGGATTGGAAGAATCAATATACTGAGAGTGAGTATACTACCCAAAGCAATCTATAGATTCAATGCAATCCCTATCAAGCTACCAACAGTATTTTTCACAGAGCTAGAACAAATAGTCTCACAATTTGTATGGAAATACAAAAAAACCTCGAACAGCCAAAGCAATCTTGAGAAAGAAGAATGGAACTGGAGGAATCAACCTGCCTGACTTCAGGCTCGCTCTATGACAAAGCCACAGTCATCAAGACAGTATGGTACTGGCACAAAGACAGAAATATAGATCAATGGAACAAAATAGAAAGCCCAGAGATAAATCCACACACCTATGGACACCTTATCTTTGACAAAGGAGGCAAGAATACACAATGGAGAAAAGACAAGCTTTTTATCAAGTGGTGCTGGGAAAACTGGTCAACCACTTGTAAAAGAATGAAACTAGAACACTTTCTAACACCATACACAAAAATAAACTCAAAATGGATTAAAGATCTAAATGTAAGACCAGAAACCATAAAAACCCCTAGAGGAGAACATAGGCAAAACACTCTCTGACATAAATCACAGCAGGATCCTCTATGACCCACCTCCCAAAATACTGGAAATAAAAGCAAAAATAAACAAATGGGACCTAATTAAAATTAAAAGCTTCTGCACAACAAAGGAAACTATAAGCAAGGTGAAAAGACAGCCTTCAGAATGGGAGAAAATAATAGTAAATGAAGCAACTGACAAAGAATTAATCTCAAAAATATACAAGCAACTCCTGCAGCTCAATTCCAAAAAAATAAATGACCCAATCAAAAAATGGGCCAAAGAACTAAACAGACATTTCTCCAAAGAAGACATACAGATGGCTAACAAACACATGAAAAGATGCTCAATGTCACTCATTATCAGAGAAATGCGAATCAAAACCACAATGAGGTACGATTTCATGCCAGTCAGAATGGATGGTATCCAAAAGTCTACAAACAATAAATGCTGGAGAGGGTGTGGAGAAAAGGGAACCCTCTTACACTGTTGGTGGGAATACAAACTAGTACAGCCACTATAGAGAACAGTGTGGAGATTCCTTAAAAAACTGGAAATAGAACTGCCTTATGACCCAGCAATCCCACTGCTGGGCATACACACCGAGGAAACCAGGATTGAAAGAGACACGTGTACCCCAATGTTCATCACAGCACTGTTTATAATAGCCAGGACATGGAAGCAACCTAGATGTCCATCAGCAGACAAATGGATAAGAAAGCTGTGGTACATAGACACAATGGAATATTACTCGGCCATTAAAAAGAATACATTTGAATCAATTCTAATGAGGTGGATGAAACTGGAGCCTATTATACAGAGTGAAATAAGTCAGAAAGAAAAACATCAATACATTTTACTAACGCATATATTTGGAATTTAGAAAGATAGTAACGATAATCCTATATGCAAGACAGCAAAAGAGACACAGATGTATAGAACAGTCTTTTGGACTCTGTGGGAGAGCGCAAGGGTGGGATGATTTGGGAGAATGGCATTGAAACATGTATATTATCATATGTGAAATGGATCACCAGTCCAGGTTCAATGCATGGGACAGGGTGCTCAGGGCTGGCGCACTGGGAGGACCCGGAGGGATGGGATGGGGAGGGAGCTGGGAGGCAGGTTCAGGATGGGAAACACATGTACACCCGTGGCTGATTCATGGCAATGTATGGCAAAACCACTACAATACTGTAAAGTATTTAGCTTCCAATTAAAATGAATAAATTTATTTTTAAAAAAGAAAAAAATAAAGTTTTCCACAGAAACAAACAAACAAAAAACCCAACAAAAACAAAAAACAAACAATAACAAAAAAAAAGAAATGGTCAAAATACCTGCATTGCTTCCTCCCTGAACTGTTTTATCTTAGATGCCTTTGCATTAAACCCATTTTCTTCAGTTCTTATAGCACCCGTCATGTCTCTTACTTTGCTTCACCTTTAAAATGAACTTTATTATTTTATCTGTTTATGGCTACATCCGGTCTTAGTTGCAGCACCCAGGATTTTTCACTGTGGTGCCTGGACTTCTCTCTAGCTATGGCTCATGAGTTCCAGAATGCATGGACTGTGTAGTTGTGGTGAGTAGGCTTAGTTGCTCCACAGCATGTGGTATCTTCCCAGAGCAGGGATTGAACCTGTCTCCCCTGCATTGGGAGGCACATTCTTTTTTTTTTTT
>SJYQ01007466.1:169991-183299 GCA_006410935.1 Redunca redunca
CTTTTTATTTTTTTCTTCTTTTTAGTAGAATGGAGACAGATAGTTGCAGCGCCTAGGTGCTCCATACCGTCCAGAGAGGGAATTCTAGGCTTGGCTCACAGTGCTCACGGTCTGTATTACTTCCGGTGGTTCTCACGCATTTGTTGAAGCCGTTTCTCAGCAAAGGGAGGAGTTGTTATTTCGGGTATCCAAAAATGAGTCACAGAGCTGCTCTCTTACATGTGAGACTTTGTTAATGAACTTTTCAAAAGTGAGGTTTGCTCTGGCTGTATTTAAAATAAGATTAAGATGTGAAATGCAGGCGCTGATAAACTGGAACTAGTTGTAAAGGAAGTAATAGTTTAAAGTTTTGTTTCCAAGAGCGCCTGGATGGTACAGCATACCAGCTAGACTCACCAGGCTGATGTAAGATAACCATTAAAATCATGTGCTTTGCCACAGAGGCCCCAAGAGAAATTTAATTTCGTTATTCAATAACTGGTTTGTTACTGCTTTCGCTGGGATGGTGTGGTGGAAACATGTCATGTTACATAGTGATTGTATGTCACACTGAATCAAAATCTTCTGGACAGTTTGTCTTTATAAATTAGCGCCATGTAAAAAATTGTGAAGATGGTGGATACCCCTTGGAGCTGAGAAATTAAAATGTTCAGGCTGATAAGTCCTATTGCAGCTGGATAGAGACACAGTAGAGATGTGGATAGCATCACTGTTGGAGTTGAGTTGAATTCAGACTAGCAAACAGTTATTGGGTGTCTTCTCTGTGCCAGTCTCATTATCGAGCTCTGGTTATATAATTGATAATAAGACAGGATCTTGCTGACAAGAACCTTAAAGACCAGTGTAGAAGACTGGCAAATCCCCTAGAAAATCCAGTAGAAGGAGATGAGTGCAATGACAGATCTATGCCCACAGGTGAGCCTCTGTCCCAATATGACTGAAGTTCCTGCAGCTCTGGGATTCTGAATGAAGTGGATCATCATTGCTGGAAGAATGATGAGGGTTTGAACTTAATCATCTACTTGTCTTTGTAGGCAGTCTGTTGAGCTCATTCGGTCAGTGTTTCATTCAATAAGTGATTTTAAAAAATATTAATTAGAAAAGCATGGTTTTTAGAGATTTTTTAAACATTAACCACATTTCAAATTATCTAGTAACCATGTAAAAATAAGCCCAACCTGTTCTTACCCTTAGATAACCACAGACATTTTAAAGTGACTAATTAATGGCAATGGCACCCCATTCCAGTACTCTTGCCTGGAAAATCCCATGGACAGAGGAGCCTGGTAGGCTGCAGTCCATGGGGTCACTAAGAGTCAGACATGACTGAGCGACTTCACTTTCACTTTTCACTTTCATGCATTGGAGAAGGAAATGGCAACCCACTCCAGTGTTCTTGCCTGGAGAATCCCAGGGACAGGGGAGCCTGGTGGGCTGCCGTCTATGGGGTCTCACAGAGTCGGACACTACTGAAGCGACTTAGCAGCAGCAACATTACAACACCATACTGAAACAACTTTCTGATCATTGTTTTTACAGTTCAGATCAGTCTTTTCTAACACGTTATAGCTGTATAACTCAACATGAGTAAATCCACTGTTGGGACTGAAATCTGCTGAAGTGCTTTTTGGACCTAATACCAAAATAGATCCAGTTTTTCCAATTCTGTAAGATATCCACCAAGTAAGGGAAACAGTGCTAACTTTGACACAAATTTTTCTTAATTTCCATACTTTATTTCTCTTTCAAGAGCCTCAAAATTACTTTTTCTGTGAGAAAACGTTGAGTGTGATCTTTGTCATTGTACTCCTTGAATTTGGCACAGGCTTTGTCATGATAGGTTTTAGGGAGTAGGCATCGATTAAATAATGATGCTTAATGTAAGAGGAGGATTAGTCATCCAATGGAGGGATAGATGACCGAGCAGAAGGATCAGCCTGTTCAGGGTGGACACTGGCTGGGTAGAGGGCTGGAGAGATAGACTGGGTCGGATCACATAGGCCCATATGTCATGTAAGAGGTTTGAGTTTATCCTATAAAGGACTTTAATCATGTGAATGATATTATCAGATTCATTTGTGTTTGGAAAAGCCAACTTTGACTCAAGATAGAGAATAGGTTGGATGAGCGTGGCACCACTGGCTTTTGGGTGACATGGAGGAGATTGTTGTAATATTCAAGATGAGAAATTAAAGAAGCCTTGGGTCAAGCAGTGACAGTGAGGAACAGAAAAGAGGGAAGGAGCTGAGAAGTGTTTAGTAGGTGGAATTTGGCCTGGAACCCAGAAGTGGCAGTGAGAGAGAGGGAGGAGGTTGGGATGACTCCCACATTTCTAGTTAATGACTAAGATAGGAAGATAAATAGAAGAGTAGGCTTGGTTTCAAGGATAATGAGGACCTCGTACAGGGTTTCGCATATAGTCAGTACTCAGAAAACACTTTTGAAGGAATACTAATAACAGCTAACGTTTATTGAGTACATATTAAGTTCTAGGCACTATTCTAGGCTCATTATGTGAATCAAGTCTTTCACTCCTTATTGCAATCCTCTGAGATAGGTACTGTTGTTAACTACTTTTGACTGGTGCAGAAAGTGCAATGTTAGTAATTGTCAGAGCCAGGAATTGATCCTGAGCGTCTTTGACTCCAGAACTTGCTTGTATTCTTTTTTCGTTTTTTTTATGTTTAGAATGTTTACCGACATAACTAAATATTAACAGTATTACTGAGTTATAAACTGTATGAATAGCATGCTCTTAACTCTAAAAAAATGTTCATATGTACATGTACATTTATGAAGCAGTTTAGAAAGCTGTACATCAAAACACAGAGCTTGCTTGTGTACTTTTTGTTTGCTTGGGTTTTGTTTTGTTTTGTTTTACTTGCTTGTGTTCTTACCACTCTGCTCTGATAGGCTGTCTCTATGAATGAATGAGTGATGTTTTGGACACTGTGGTAGACTCAAATTGGAGTCATTCTCCTGATTCTGACAATCCTCCCGCAGCGAGGAATAGCTCAGTACAGGAGATGGTTCCCAGGGGTCCCATTGTGCTGCTGCACCTCTGCCCTTCCTCTTACCCCAAGAAGCACCTGGTTGGTCTAAGAATAAGCTTAGCTTAATCAGAGCATGTCTCCTGGGAATTTAAAATATTTTAATGGAGATTTAACGTGTCTGAAGGTTCCCAGAGCTTCCACAGCTGGGTCCTCAGAGGTGCCTCAGTTACTACCCTTCCCAAAGCACAAGATGTACAATGCTTTGTGTTTCTTGCTTGTGTGTGCAAAGTAACCAAGTCACTTTGGTTGTGTCTGACTCTTTGCAGCCCCAGGGACCATAGCCCACCAGGCTCCTCTGTGCACAGAATTCTCTAGGCAATACTGAAGGGGGTTTCCATTTCCTGCTCCAGGGGATCTTCCTGACCCAGGGATCAAACTCGCATCGCCTATGGCTCCTGCATTGGCAGGCAGATTCTTGCCACAGAGCCACCTGGGAAGCTGCTTGTGTTTCTTAGATGCTCAATGTTTTATAGCTAAGATCTGTAGTATGCCTCCTATGGGGAAGCAGAAAGGCTGGCCAGGGGATATACATCTGCTGAGCAGGGTCTGATAGTAAGTAGATTTACTAACAGATGCAGGCAGGTCCATAACAACTCCAGATCTTACAGTCTTGGTTTATCATCTGTATTCTGAGGGTTATTTTGCTTTGGTTTTACCCCAAACCAGGTAATTACCAACCTCTCCTGCTTCTAACTTTCAGAATCTTGGTAAGTTGAGGCTGGTGCCCGTGTTTCCCATTTTCTTAATTTAAGCGGGACAAAATGATTCAAGTTTCCTGGGTTTGGACTGTCATTTTTATTTACAGGTCCGTTCCTTTGGTCCTGATAAATATATTTTTCACTGTCAAACCCCGAAATCTGATCCCAACTCTTCACTATTCTCATCAGCTCATGATTCACTCTCTTTTGGCTTGAAACAATTCTCTGATTTTTGTCCAGCAAGCAAGGTCTAATTCTTTTTTCCCTCAGCAGCCTCTCCTTTGGACCATATAAAGGTTATAGACACTGAATTAATGTAGTACCTAAATGAATCAACAAACTCACTTAAGTTTGAAATTATAAAATGCTCAAATATCTAACACTTGAAGTTTTGAAATGTTTTCTCCACACGTGAACAAAATGTTTCATTCAGCATTTCTTTAGATTTACCAGGAAATCTTGATATTTATAGTTTTCCATTATATGAAACTGGCATAAAGCGTTCTGAGATAATCCAGTCCACGTGTTTACCCCTTGGTCTAAATTCCTATAGGTCTGCCTGTTACTCATTCAGTGTTCAGAGAACAAGAAAGGGAAGGGTTTTGGTTAATATTTCATGTGGGTTTGTCTGGCCTCCTCAGTTCCACTGTGGTTTCCCTGAGTGCAGAGAATTGCCAGAGTTAAGGGCTCTTGTAGGTCTCTCAACCTCCTCTGAGCTCTAACTATTCTGTGACTTTTGCTGACTATGAAACCATCTGTCAGAGTAAGTTTGCTGCTCACTCCTTCTGAGTTTGTGAATACCAGACACTATTTGTGTATCTCACTCAAGTTCTTTGTAAAACTCAATAATTTGATTATTTTTAGTAGGAAGAAGTTTAAGGATTGGTAATTTTCATTTATCTTTCTTGAGCTAATTGAATGTTTCCAGTTAGTTTATATACTTTTTTTCTTTCTGGTGGATACAGTATCAAGGTAATTTAGAAAGTACAAAGTTGCTTAGTAAAGTGTTCCCCATTTTGTATACCCAATTGTTTCACTTATACATTTCGTGCTGTTGTGTAACTTGTCGGGTAATAGTGTAAATTCTGACTTTTTAGAGTAGTGGAAATGGCTCAGTTGCTATCTTCACATGGAAAAAGAGGGAACAAGAATTGTTCTCAGTTTTGTTTCAGAGTTGCATCAATGCCTGTCTCATTCCTGGTTTCGCTTTTAATTTCTGTTATATGCCTGGGTGACATAACACACAGATTGGTGACACAAATCTGTTGATTTGAGATAAAGTCAAGCACAGTGTGTAAGCGGAATTCTATATTAGTAGATATCCCCCTTCTTTTCCCCTCTTCCCTGTTATTACATGGCTAAACCAACATATGGACTTCCCTGGTGGCTCAGATGGTAAAGCGTCTGCCTACAATGCGGGAGACCTGGGTTGGATCCCTGGGTCAGGAAGATCCTCTGGAGAAGGAAATGGCAACCCACTCCAGTACACTTGCCTGGAAAATCCCATGGATGGAGGAATGTAGTATGCTACAGTCCATAGCGTCGCAAAGAGTAGGACACAACTGAGCGACTTCACTTCACTTCACTTCAAACTAACATACAGTGATGTCAGTTGACAGGATTATACAGTTCTTCGTTCCTTACAAAGTAACCTCATAGATATTTTTTCTTTTAATTCTCATAAAACTCTGGCAAGACAGATATGACAAGTATTATTATTTTCTGTATTTTAATTATGTAGATAAGGAAGGAGACCACGGGAGAGATTAAATGACCTCCCAGCGTTACCTGAGAAGTAAGGTGCAGGCCCAGTGCACCATGCTGTCATTACTCGACTAAAAGAGGCAAGTTTCCTGGGAACAGACTCTGAGATTTGCATATGAGAAACTTATTGGGAGGTACTCTGAGACAGGACTTGGCAGGTGGAGAGGAGAGCAGGAGTGTGCAGATGGAAGAAAGAACTGCAGTGCAGGTACAAGGGTGGTCTTCACAGTGGGGAAACTTGGAGGTGGGATGGCCCTTCAGAATTGTTATGCCATCTTGAAGCATGGGGGCTGGTCATTGTATCCCTGGCGTCAACTCGTCATTGGATGTGGGCTGTATCTAGGCAGAAGTGTGTAATCTTGGGCCAAGCAACTCCCTTTATTTAGTCAAAGGCAGTTGCTGGAGCTATGAACCTTCTACAGTCAACATTCCTGGCAGCTGGAGGAGCAAGGGCCTTGGTCCTGAAGGGGATGTGAGTATCCTTTCAACCACTGCATTTCTCTAGAAGGCAGCGTTCTCCTCCATGAGGGCTTTGCCATGTCCTTCTGAGCCAGACTTGCCCTGCCAAGTGGAGCCCAGAAAGCTGGGGTTTGTCCAAGACCCTGGAGGATATAGAAGAGCTGATCAGAGATCAAGAAGATAGTAGTCTTAATCTTGGGAAGATTATGAGCAGAAGAGCAAGGTGAGGGTCGACCAGGATGAGTGGAGAAGGTTGCATCACAGAGAAGGCTAACCAAATACGCAGGCTGTTCAGACAAAGAGCAGAAGAGCTGGTCTTTCCTGTAATTCAAGACTTTACTGTATTTGAATTCAGTTCAGTTTGGTTCAGTTCAGTTGCTCAGTCGTGTCCAACTCTTTGCAACCCCATAAATTGCAGCACACCAGGCCTCCCTGTCCATCACCAACTCCCAGAGTTCACCCAGACTCAAGTCCATCGAATCAGTGATGCCATCCAGCCATCTCATCCTCGGTCATCCCCTTCTCCTCCTGCCCCCAACCCCTCCCAGCATCAGAGTCTTTTCCAATGAGTCAACTCTTCGCATGAGGTGGCCAAAGTACTAGAGTTTCAGCTTTAGCATCATTCCTTCCAAAGAAATCCCAGGACTGATCTCCTTCAGAATGGACTGGTTGGATCTCCTTGCAGTCCAAGGGACTCTCAAGAGTCTTCTCCAACACCACAGTTCAAAAGCACTTACTAATTCAAGTATTGGCCACCTGATGTGAAGAGCTGACTCATTGGAAAAGACCCTGAAGGTGGGAAAGATTGAAGGCAGGAGAAGGGGGACAGCAGAGGATGAGGTGGTTGGATGGCATCACGGATTCAATGGACATGAGTTTGAGCAAACTCCAGAGATGGTGAAGGAGAAGGGAGTGGTATGCTGCCGTCCATGAGATCCCAAAGAGTCAGATACCAGTTAGCAAATGACAGCAACAGGCTTTACCATTGTTAAATGGTAAGCAGTTTTATTAGGCTCTATTTATTAGGCTGCTTGGTGGGCTACAGTCCATGGGGTCGCAAAGAGTTGGACACGACTGAGTGACTAAGCACAGTACATTTATTAGGCTACATTAGGCTACATTTTCTCTCTCTTCTCTCCCTCCTCCCCTCTCCCTTTTTTAAAAGCTTTTGAAAGGCTCCAAATCAGTCCAGTGAATCTGTAGATTGTAAGTGTGTAGCCTGTAGATTATAAGATCAGAATTGCCTGGGATATTTTAAAACATGCCCCACAAACAAGCAACAAAAAGAAAACAGAATAGGAAGTCCAGGTTTACATTCAAGATCTACTAGAGTAGGATCTTTAATAGTGGAAACCATGAATTAACATTTTCAGCCCATTTTCCACAGATGGTTTTGATCTGTGCTATAGTTCAAGTACCACGTGGAACTCTAATGCCCTTGATGGTGACCGAGTCTATCGGGATTTTTCAGATTAGCGAGAAGTCACAGGAACTGTGGAGCAGAGGAGCACCTGAGCCTTAATCCCAGCAGGATGGATTTAGTGATATTCGTTCTTTGTCCTTTATAACATATTCCTGGCTTGCTCACCGGAGAGCCTGGCCCAAATTTCCTGGCTGGCTTCCAGCTGGGATTGCTTGAGAGACGAGTTTCTGGCTTGGCCTTTTACTGTCTTGATAAGTGGGGAGAGATGCCAAATTCCTGGAATAGTTGTAGATAAAAAGGTTAGGGGTCAGGAGAGAATCAGTGAATTTATAGGAATCAGTAATTTCTAGGAGAATAAGGAGGTTCCAGAAAATCTTATGCCAGATGAAACTTTGAGGTGCTGTCTTAAAGCTTTAAATGACCATCTAATAGAATGAGACAGATTACTATGATAGGAAAATATATTACCTTATTCCATTGAAATAGGGAATACTTATTTCCCTGGTGGCTCAGATGGTAAAGAATCCACCTGCAATGTGGGAGACCTGGGTTTGACCCCTGAGTTGGGAAGATCCCCTGGAGGAGGGAATGGCAACCCACTCCAGTATTCTTGCCTGGAGAATCCCCATGGACTGCTGACCCTGTCACGCTGTAGTCCATGAGGTCACAAGGAGTTGGACACAACGGAGTGACTAAGCACAGCACAGCACATTTTTCTTCAAAGGGAAAAGCACTGATTTTGAGTCAGGTCTGTATGCAGGTCAGGAAGCAACAGTTAGAACTGGACATGGAACAACAGACTGGTTCCAAATAGGAAAAGGAGTACGTCAAGGCTGTATATTGTCACCCTGCTTATTTAACTTCTATGCAGAGTACATCATGAGAAACGCTGGACTGGAAGAAACACAAGCTGGAATCAAGATTGCCGGGAGAAATATCAATAACCTCAGATATTCAGATGACACCACCCTTATGGCAGAAAGTGAAGAGGAGCTAAAAAGCCTCTTGATGAAAGTGAAAGAGGAGAGTGAAAAAGTTGGCTTAAAGCTCAACATTCAGAAAACGAAGATCATGGCATCTGGTCCCATCACTTCATGGGAAATAGATGGGGAAACAGTGGAAACAGTGTCAGACTTTATTTTTGGGGGCTCCAAAATCACTGCAGATGGTGACTGCAGCCATGAAATTAAAAGACGCTTACTCCTTGGAAGAAAAGTTATGACCAACCTAGATAGCATATTCAAAAGCAGAGACATTACTTTGCCGACTAAGGTCCGTCTAGTCAAGGCTATGGTTTTTCCTGTGGTCATGTATGGATGTGAGAGTTGGACTGTGAAGAAGGCTGAGCGCCGAAGAATTGATGCTTTTGAACTGTGGTGTTGGAGAAGACTCTTGAGAGTCCCTTGGACTGCAAGGAGATCCAACCAGTCCATTCTGAAGGAGATCAGTCCTGGGATTTCTTTGGAAGGAATGATGCTAAAGCTGAAACTCCAGTACTTCGGCCACCTCATGCAAAGAGTTGACTCATTGGAAAAGACTCTGATGCTGGGAGGGATTAGGGGCAAGAGGAGAAGGGGACGACCGAGGATGAGATGGCTGGATGGCATCACTGACTCGATGGACGTGAGTCTGAGTGAACTCCGGGAGATGGTGATGGACAGGGAGGCCTGGCGTGCTGCGATTCATGGGGTCGCAAAGAGTCGGACATGACTGAGCGACTGAACTGAACTGAACTGAACTGAACTGAGTCAGGTTATTGCAGGAAATATTAGTCACCTAAAGAGTAGTCTGATAACTCCTAGCAAATTTTGATATATTTTGTTCACCCTTGCAGCACCAAATTGCTCTAGTTCCTATACCTTCAATGGTCTGGGTTGTCTCTGCCTGCTCCCTTCCCCTTTTCCTTCCTCAGCAAACTCCTGATAAGCCATTTAGAAGCATCCAATTGAGTTCTCCACCTTCCAGTGAGTTCAGAAAGTACACCCATCTATCCCCCCATTCTTACCTTTATTATTATCCTTCTACCAGCCTGTCCTCTTTTTTTTGGCTGCAACTTGAAGCATGGCATGTGGGATATTAGTTCCCCCACCATGGATTGAACCCACTTCCCTGAATTGGAAGGGTCGAGTCATAACCACTGGACCACCAGGAAAGTCCCTTGTCTTCTTCATCTTAAAGATAAGGAGTGTCATTTCCTCTTTGTGTACAAGAGACTTAGCTTCATCAGAAATGGTTGAAAGAAATAACCAGTCTGGCAAGCATAGTTATTCAACAGATATTTACTGAGGCTCTTCTATGAGCTGGACCCTTGAGGGCACGTGGCAAACACAGTAAGTACAGCCCTTGACCCGTTGAGCTTATTGGCCAACAAACAAGATAAGCAATGAAACAATTAACAATAGAAAATGGTGAATGTCAGGAAAGAGGAAGTATTATGGAACCAGCAACCCAGCTTAGTCTTGGGTCAGAGGAAGTTTCCCATTCTTATGGAACACAGTTTATATAAAAAATAGAATCTGTGAGCCTGGCTCTGATTCTAAGACAAAGGACCTCTTTTTAAATAAAGGGAGATCTTTTGTTCTACCTAGTTCAAAATTGACCAGTCCTTCACACGCTTGTGTGTTTGTAAGCACACACACTGGCAAAGATAGAACAAGAAAGTGACTCCATTTTTTTTTTCTTTTTTGGCTGCATGGCATGTAGGGTCTTAGTTCCCTAACCAGGGATTGAACCTGCACCCCCTGCATTGGAAGTGTGAAGTCTTAACCACTGGACCACCAGGAAAGTCCTCAACTCCTTCATTTAATAAATAAAATAGATAGCAAGGAACTGAGAAGAAAGTTTCTATTCATCTGTTTCAATGTGCCATTGCTAGAAGCTAATGTATAAATATTTTAATATGTAATATACAGTAAAGGAATATAAACTTAAAGCTGACAATCGTGAGCTTACGTTACAGCTTTTTTAAGGGTTAACTTTAAGAATCTGATGATTACAGCCTAAGAGGGTGTTGGACAGATTTGCCTTTGGATCTTGTTTTAGATCAAGGTAGAGGCACCTTTGCTCAGAGGTCAGTGTCTGCTCCGACTTCTCGTCTCTCCACCTCATTTTCTTGGCCCTGCTGTGGGAGGGCCTGGTGCTGGTGTTGTAGCTCTACCTGGCTTAGCAGCTCATGCTGAGTCCTTTTACTCCTTTTATGGCCAGTTCTTGCTCTTTGATTATTTCTGTATGTGCTTATATCTCACTATACATTTTAAAACTTAGTTGAGGGCAGCAATTGTGACTTCTTGATTTTTTAATCTCCTACATCTCTTCTACTGCAATTTATTTATGTCCAACAAAAGTCCGTCTAGTCAAAGCTATGGTTTTTCCTGTAATCATGTATGGATGTGAGAGTTGGACTATAAAGAAAGCTGAGTGCCAAAGAATAGATGCTTTCGAACTGTGGTGTTGGACAAGACTCTTGTGGGTCCCTTGGACTGCAATGAGATCCAACCAGAAGGACTGATGCTGAAGCTGAAACTCTAACACTTTGGCCACCTGATGGGAAGAACTGACTCATTTGAAAAGACCATGATAGTGGGAAAGATGGAAGGCAGGAGGAGAAGGGGGTGACAGAGGATGAGTTGGTTGGATGGTATCACTGACCTGATGGACATGAGTGTGAGTAAGCTCTGGGAGTTGGTAATAGACAGGGAAGCCTGTCATGCTGCAGTCCACGGGGTTGCAAAGAGTCAGACATGACTGAGTGACTGAACTGAACTGAACTGAACTGATTACATTAAATAAATAAATATAGTATTTGAATTAAGAGTCCTTGGGTTGAGAAAGTAACCAGATTGCTTCTCTACTAAGAATCTATTTCCCGTTTAACCAGATATCACAAAGCAAATATGTGCACATTTAACCTATGAATGTCTGCTTTACTAAGAATACCATCCATTGGGGAACTCCCTGTTGGTCCAGTGGTTAGGACTTGGGCACTTTCACTGACAAAGCCAGATTCAATCTCTGGTCAGGGAACTAAGATCCCACAAGCCTCATGGTGTGACCAAAAAAAAAAAAGAATCTGTTTGGCTGATTTCAGGGAACGGAGGGTTAAGTCATCATAGAACAACGTTTACTAGATGTAGGTAGAAGTGTAGAATGCTCCGCTGTGTCTCATTCAGTCGACTTATACATATCTGCACTGTCCACCATCTAGTATCTCAAAACAACATTGACACTAAATAAGTGGAAATAAAGATTAGAGTGAGAGTTAAAATATAACTCAGATTTGAAGTGTGATTTTAAATGAATGGACAAGTGTTGTCCTTTGAGGACCATAAGCCATGTTTTCTCTTGTCTTTCTGCCCATGCTTGGCATATTCCTTAGTATTGCAAATGTAATTTATGTTCTAATTTTTTTCTTGCTTCTACTATAAATATTGTATTGATATACAGGGAGTATATGAACGATGAGGAAATCATTGCATCAGTTCTTATACTTTCTATTTTTCATAGTTCAAGCTTGGTTTATTGCTGAGTGTAGGTGGCTGAGAAGTTTAACCATGGTGAATCCGATTGAATACTTTTGTAAATTAGTTCAGCTTTTATATTTTCACTGAGAGTTTTTTTTCAATAAGAAATTCCAGGAGATTTAAAAAATATATTTAACTTAAAAAATATTTATTTATGGCTGTGTCAGGTCTCAGTTGCAGTGTGAGCGATCTTTTGTTGTGGCCTGTGAACTCCGGAGTTCGAGGTAGTTGCCCCAAGGCATGTGGGATTTTAGTTCCCAGACCTTGGATCGAACCCATGTCCCCTGCATTACAAGGAAGTTTCTTAATCACTGGACCAGAAGGGAAGTCCCTATATTTAATTTTTATTTTATATTGCAGCATAGCCAATGGACAATGTTGTGATAGTTTCAGGTGGACAGCAAAGGGACTCAGCCATACGTGTACGTTTATCCATTCTCCTCCAAATTCCCCTCCCATCCAGATTGCCACATAATACTGGGCAGAGTTCCCTGTGATATACAGTAAGTCCTTGTTGGTTATCCATTTTAAATAAAGCAGTGTGTACATGTCCATCCCACACTCCCTAACTATCCCTCTCCTTCTGTTCTTCCTCCTGGCAAGGTAAGCTAGTTCTCTGTGAATCTGTTACTGATGTGTAAACAAGTTCATTTGTATCATTTCTTTTTGGATTCCACATAAAAGGGAATACTATACTGTGAGAAGAAAAACTTCTTTCAGTTCCTGCTGGTGAGCTGAAATATTTTTCTCTTTTGAAAATGTAGAACTCTTTAGAGAATGAAGCTTATTCCTGAAAGAATGAAAATTATAGTAGTACCAACCCATCTGAAAAGATTAACAGTTGGTGGAAGAAAATTCCATGTAGTCAGCATTATTTTGTTTTTGTTTAATTTCTCAAGATATTAACTGCCCTTTGCTGAAACTGAGTGCGTGGACATTTTCTCCTGTTGACATCTAGACCCCTACACCTACCACTGGCAGCAGCGTAAACACACAATAAACATTTTTAATTTTGTTCTTTCCATCTGGTAGCTAAGGCATCAACAAACCTTGTTTTGTGGTTTTTTTCTCTCTTATCTGTTAGTCTAAAGTAGTATCTTATTTTTAATTTGTATTTATTTGCTAAAGAGCAGATCTTGTCATTTCATATTTTTATTGAGAATATTTTATTTCCAGTGATTGTCTTTTTATATGTCTTCCTCAATATATTTTGTCATGTTATTTTCTTTCTGGTTAAGATTGTGTGTGTATTCATATAACATTGTATATCTATCTAATGTCTATTATGTTTTATGCAAATATTTTCTTCTGGTCTCTTGCTTTGATTTTTAACATTTATTATTATTTTTGTTGCACAGAATTTTTAAATTTTGTGTAGTCACATTTGGTTA
>SJYQ01007466.1:183330-211003 GCA_006410935.1 Redunca redunca
TTGCGAGTCCCCCTACAACCTTCAATCCTGTTTAAAGTTATCATTATCCCAGAGTATTGATAAATACTCCATTTTATTTTCTATCAATGTTACTGTTATTGACATTTGCATTTTTAACTCTCTCATGTTTGTGAGATATATTATGGGGTCTGTGATAAGGATTAGAGAGAAATAAATTCTTTTTTTTAAAAATAAATTCTTGCCAGTCAGTTACATCATTCTAGTTGCTTAAATTCTTTCCTCTCCTATTATTTTTCAGTGGCTGCTTCTTCATAAACTAACATTTTATGTATAATTGGTTTATTTCTCCTTGTTTTATTCATGTCCATTTATCTACTTTTCATGTTTGCAAGAGTATCACGTCTTTGTGTGCTTATTCACTCAGTCGTGTCTGACTCTGTGATTCCATGAACAGTAGCCCACCAGGCTCCTCTGTCCATGGGATTCTCCAAGCAAGAATACTGGAGTGGGTTGCCATTTCCTTCTCCAGGGATCACGCCTTGAATGATTGTCTTATAATAGGCGTTCATATCTGTGGGGCTTCCTCTGCTTCACCAGTGTTGTGTTCTTTCCAATTTCTAAAAAAATTAACCATTTATTATTTGAGTCTTATTTTAGGATTACTTTCATTTTCAGATTTATTTTTTAACTCTATTAGGAACTTTGGATTTAGTTCCATCAAAATATTAACTTGAGGAGAGTTTCAGATTGCACTTATAACTGTGTCTAAGCATCAGTGCTATAGCAGAACCTGTAAAGAAATATTGACATGAGAAGGAAATGAGCAGACAAGACGGAGGGTTCCTAGAGAGCTCTGGTTAACCCCAAGCCAAACTCATAAATTCGTATCATTGCCCTTTGGATTGGTGGTGTGGATTTCTAGAAAGCCTTCTTTTTTCCTGCCTGCTTCTCCCTCCCTTCCTGCCCCATTTCCTTCTTCTTTCTGTCTCTTTCTCTCTCGTTTTTAATTTCATCAAACTTACACATAGATAATTAGAGTGAACTAGTTCCATAAAACATTTAATAAAAAGAAAAGTCTAATGACAAAAAAGTCTATTTTACTTCCCCTTCCCCAAGGCAGCTACTTTTGACTATTTTTTGCTGTCTCTTGTAGTATGTATATTCAAGTTTCTAAATAACACACTTCTATTACTCTTTCTTGATTGCTTTCTATTTTGTTTTAGGCATGGCCTATTGACGTCTCTGTGTGGAAGATGGTGTTTTAATTCACTTTCACACCTCTTTTCCATAGACACACACTCTTCCTGTCCCATTCTCCCAACACAATTCCATTATACTTTGTTAGATCAGTATTCTATGATTATATTTTTATGATTATGAAAATGCCAATCACAGCTGAGCCATGATTACTTTCCTGTAACTACATATTTCTTTTTGCTTTTCTAGAAGTTAATTGTGTTTTTCTGTTGTTGCTGTTAGTTTTATTTACACTTACAACCTACTCAACCCCACATGGTCTAAATCTCCTCTCAAGATATTTTGACTCCTCAGAAATTCTATCAGTTTCACTTTCCTGAAGAAATCTCTCCAGCCGCCTACTCACCTCATCTAGACAGAAGATCTTTTCAGCCAGGTTCCTAGCCGTCATCTTTGTCTCTTTGCCATCATCCTGAGATGTCTCCCTCCTCTGTTCAAACTTGTTAGGAGTCTTTATTCTGTGTTATTTTTCTGCTTCATTTCTTTCTTTTGTTGGAACGTCTTCCTCAGCTTCTTCCTGAGAAGGAGAACAGAGGAGATAAAGTTTTTTTTGAGACTTGGTGTCAGTCTGAAAATGTCTTTATTCTACCTTCACCTTTGATTGATGGTTTGACTGAAGTCTGGGTTAAAAATACATCTTCCTCAAAAGTTTAAAAGGTGTTGTTCCATTAGTTTTAAGTTGTTTTGACCTTTAATGCTTTTTAGGTGATCTGTTTCTTTCTCTCTGGAATTCCTGTTATTTGGAATTTGAACTTAAATGGTTGGACCCCTAAAGTCCCATCTATTCTGTTATTTTTTGCTTCTTTTTCTTTCTTTCTACTTTATGGAAAAGGGTCTTCCATTCTCCTGCCTATAGGCTGCAGGTCAGTGTGCTGGACGGTAGGTGAATGAAGACTTTCACTTAAACATCTTCTCTTTGGGTGGGCATCTCTAACCCAGTCTCCATTCAGATTCTAGCCTTGCTACCCTCCTGCCACAGTAGGATACACTCACCTCTTTTTTAAAAAACATTTTTATAAATATTTTTATTTCTTTGGTTGTGCCGTGTCTTAGTCGCAGCATGTGAAATCTTTTAGTTGCAGCATGCAAATTCTTAGTGTGGCATGTGGGATCTAGTTCCCTGACCAGGCCTCCTGCGTTGGGAGTGTGATGTTTTACCCACTGAACCACCAGAGGAATTCCTACGCTCACTTTTTAAGAAGGCTTCTAACCAAACATATTTGTTATTACCCTACCACCACTGCCTCCTTTTCTGTCCTCAGCTTTCAGTTCTGGTTCCTAAGCCTTTGAGTACTTGTTTATGGTGTAATCATTTCTTGGTCTTCTCCACTTTTTGCTTAGGATTCGACTTTCTTGAATCTGCTGAGTTAGTAACCATTGGCCCATTTACTTTACAAATTCTGAAATTTTGTTGCTGCTTTCTTCTATCTTGTTCTTTATCTTGTTGGTGTATGCCTTTTCCAAAGTTTCTTTAGTGGAATTTTGGAAGAAAGAAAAAGTAATGTTCAATTTGCCATTTTACTCAGGAGAAGAAAATGGCAACCCACTCCAGTACTCTTGCCTGGAGAATCCCATGGAGGCAGGAGCCTGGTGGGCTACAGTCCATGGGGTCGCAAAGAGTCAGACACGACTTCACTTTCACTTTCACTTTCACTTCATAGATCTTCTTTAAACGTGCACGCGTGAGTGTATGTGTATATGTGTGTGTTAGTCACTCAGTTGTATCCAACTCTCTGCTATCCCATGGACTGTCTCCTGGAGTTTGCTCAGTTTCATGTCCATTGAGTCAGTGATGCTGTCTAACCATCTCATTCTCTGCTGCCCCCTTCTCCTTTTGCCTTCAGTCTTTCCCAGCAGCAAGGTCTTTTAAAATGAGTCACCTCTTCACCCAGGTGGCCAATGTATTGGAGCTTCAGCTTTAGCATCAGTCCTTCCAGTGAATATTCAGGGTTGATTTCCTTTTGGATTGACTGGTTTGACCTCCTTGCTGTCCAAGGGACTCTCAAGAGTCTTCTCCAGCACCACAATTCGAAAGCATCAATTTTTTTGGCTCTCAGCCTTCTTTATGGGTTCAGCTATCACATCCATACATGACTACTGGAAAAACTACAGCTTTGACTATATCAACCTTTGTCAGCAAAGTGGTTTCTGCTTTTTAATACGCCATCTAGGTTTGTCCATAGCTTTCCTTCCAAGCAGCAAGCATCTTAATTTCATGCTGCAGTCATCATCTGCAGTGATTTTGGAGCCCCCCAAAATAAAGTCTGTCACTGTTTCCATTTTTTCCCCTTCTCTTTGGCATGAAGTAATGGGACCAGATGCCATGACCTTAGTTTTTTTAATGTTGAATCTAGGGCATTAATATTCTGTCATCTGAGTTATAGGAATAATATAGAAACTGATATCAGAATAATTGTTTGGTTTTATAGGATCATTTAAAATCACTTGATCTGTATGGGTTTCTTAAGGAATAGTACTTGAACTATTTTGAATAAACTACCTTGTGTAATAAACTGATTATGGATGGAAAATGTGCAAAGCCGTAACTCCTAATATCATGTTGTGGGTTTCCCAGGTGACGCTAGTGGTAAAGAACCCATCTGGCAGTGCTGTAGATGGAAGAGACAAGAGTTTGATTCCTGGGTGGGGAAGGTTCCCCTGGAGGAGGGCATGGCAACCCCCTCCAGTATTCTTGCCTGGAGAACCCTGTGGATAGAGGAGCCTGGCAGACTACAATCTATAGAGTCTCAAAGAGTTGGACATGACTGAAGCGACTGAGCACGCAATATCATGATTGTAAAACACTTCAAATTTTACACAGTGTTTTTATATACATTTTGAACCTCATTTAATTATCAGAAAAAGAAACCTTTATAGGTAGTGTCATTACTATTGTACCAATGGAGAGACTGACACTCAGAGGTCTGAAATGTCTCCATCCGCTTTATACAGCTAGAGTTAGAAACAGGAAGGCCTCTGACACCTAGGGGAGCATTCATTCTCCCGCACCTCATTTGTTTTCAGGACGAGGCAGTTGGCTGATGAGCTAGACTCTTCCGTGAGTGCTCTTGGAAAGTAAAACAAACCCCTCCCTGACCCACAACAAAACCTGGTGGGGTGGGGTGGGGAATAGGGCTTCTTTATAGACATTTATGAGGGAGGTGTTTGGAGGATGTTTACTGAATTAAAATTGTTCATCTGTTCCTGGCCACTGACTTTATAAACACTGAATCCTGAAGATACCAGTCCTCAGTATCCCGCTTTGGGATTCTTGAACATGAAAGTAAAACACAAGGATTCTCTCATTCTTTTTTTTTTTTTTTTTAATTAAGTCTTTATTGAATTTGTTCAAATACTGCTTCTGTTTTATGGTGTTTTGGTTTTTTTTGCCTCAAGGCATGTGAGATCTTATACTCCCCACCAGGGATCGAACCTGCAACCCCTGTGTCGGAAGGTGAAGTGTTAGCCACTGAACCACCAAGGAAGCCCCTTCTCTTTTTTAAAAGACTTTCCTTTCCTTTTCTAGGTTGCTCCTCAGTGTTCCTTTTTTACCTGATATCACCTGCACAAAAATGGTGGTGGTGGAAAGTACAGTGGTTCCCTGGCAGGAATAAACCCCTAGAGAATTCTTGCAGTTTACCAGAAAAATGTTCCATAGTTTGTAATCAGGGTCAGTTCTTCTGGGTACTGTTAAGTATTCACAGCCTTCTTGAATAGAAGAGAGTCTATGGAAGAGTCTATAGAAGACTATGTATTAGATTTTAATCATTGGTTATTTTATAGTTATTACATATTGTTATTGTTGTTGTTCATTTGCTAAGTTGTATCCTACTTTTTGCAACCCCATGGACTGTAGCCCTCCAGGTTTCTCTGTCTATGAGGTTCTCCAGTCAAGAATACTGGAATGGGTTGCCATTTCCTTCTCCAGGGGATCTTCCTGGACCAGGGATTGAACCTGTGTCTCCTGCATTGGCAGGTGGACTCTTTATGGCTGAGCTACCAGGGAAGTCCTAGTTATTATATATAGTGGTATTAAATGATGAGACGTTTTAACTTTCTATGTAAAACAATTCTGTATCATTGGATTATTTCTTCTTCTTTTCAAAGAACAAGGGTTGCTTTCATAATCAGAGAAAAAGAGAGAAGACTTTTACAAAGAAAACCTTAAATAAGCTGCTGACCCATGGGTATTAGAGTTCACTTCTGATTATGATATGAGTAACAAAATGTTAGTAATAAACTGTTAGTGGTATACCAGGCAAGGCACTATTTTTACTGATAGTTACTGAATCTGCATTAGTTTTTGAGTGAATTAAACTCACAGAATAGATGATAATAGAGCACATATACAGAGTGCTTACTCTCTGCTGGACACTCTTCTAAGACCTTTCTTTTTTTTTAATTTTTATTTTTACTAAGACCTTTTTTTTTTTTTTTTTGGAAGGTAATTACTTTACAACGTTGTGTTGGTTTCTGCCATACAGTAAGTGAATCAGCCATTAGTATATACATATCCCCACCCTCTAGAGCCTCTCTCTCACCACCTCATCCCACCCCTCTAGGTCATCACAGAGTACTGGGCTGAGCTCCCTGTGTTACACAGCAACTTCCCACTAGCTGTTTATTTTACATATGATAGTGTGTATATGTCAATAGTGAAGTGAAATCACTCAGTTGTGTCTGACTCTTTGTGAGCCCACGGACTGTAGCCTGCCAGGCTCTGCCATCCTTTGGATTTTCCAGGCAAAAATACTGGAATGGGTTGCCATTTCCTTCTCCAGGGGATCTTCCCGACCCAGGGATTGAACCAGGGTCTCCCACATTACAGTCAGACTCCTTAACGTCTGAGCCACCAATGCTACTCTCTCAATTCATCCCACCCTCTCCTACCCAGCTTGGATTATGTCATTTAATTCTCTTCCTCACCTCTGCAGTCGGTATTTATACATGTGGAAGATAAGACAGAGAGGAGGTGAATATAAGGAAATGTGACATCAGCAGACGTTTGAAAAGCACTTATCTGTTGGGAATTGCTCTCTCTTACTGCCAGGAACCCTGAAACCAGTGAGGAAGCCCAGGCTACTCCCAGTGGCGGCAGAGTTCTCTCCACAGGCTGAACACTTGGCCACACTCTTCCACTGCCCTGAGTGGGTATGGCATGCTAAGCAGATTCTACAACTGGGAAGCAGTATCCTGATTGCCTTAAACACTCTGAAAGACTAGTAAGGTCTTAATCCAGTGCTCCCTAGGAACCTGGTTCATGTCACACTAATTTTTATTCCTTTTAGTCAGCAAGAAATGTCTCTGGTTCAGTCTTGGGTGACGAAGGATTGGAACATGGCAGGAGAACCATGTTTGGAGGCTGCATTTTGCCTACCTGGTGTTCTTTACTGATTTGGACAATAGACTGACGATACACTTAAGCGATCTACCTCCATTTCAAAGCTGGCTTTTCAAGTCCTCAGAACCTCTTATCAGACTGAAACCCAGCCAAAGTTAAAGCTGCCTAGCCTCTCTGTGCTGTCCTGCCCCCACTGCTCAACAACCTCGATTTAGCATACTGCATTATCAAACAGCTTCTGCAGTCTTTCTTGTGGAGGCTGCTTGTGTGTGAGATAGTCTTTTTTTAGCATCATTTTTTTTTCTCCTTACCATGCTTATGACCACAATCCTCAAAAGGAAAGGAAGGCTATCCTCAGACTTGTTAAGAAACGCATGCTCCTTTTATGTATATGCTTTACATTTATGTGTGTATACAGTATGAACAGGAAGTTGTAAATGTGGACTGTCAAAACCCAGGTGTGTAATTAGGCCGTGATCATTGGGACAAGGATTTGGTACACATTTCTTATGTTTGTGTGTTTAAATTGTAGCAATAAACTTTGGTTTAAGTGCAGCAGCCTTTACTTTCAAAGAATTATGATTTATCCATGAGTCACGTCATCCTCCTAGGTCCTCTTTAAGAAGAATACAAATCTGGGGGATAGAGAAACCTAAAGAGAGGTGTATCAGTTAGCTTGGTCAGTATAACAAAATACTCCCAAATTCCCATTGTTATTTCTCATCATTGTGAACTTTAAATGATATAGTCTACAATATGTAAAGCTTCGACAATAGTACCTGGCAGAAAGTAAATTCTGATTAGTTCTTCCAATGGGTTCACTTTGAGGTCAGTCAGACAGACATAGGGGTGAGTCACCTGGGGGCGCTGGCCTCTCTCTGCATGTGGTCATTACCTTCTAGGAGGCTAGTCTGAGCTTCCTGACATGAGGCTTTGGTGTTCTTGGTAGTAACAGGGCACAAGCCCCAGTCTGCTAGTGCTATTCAAACATCTGCTTGCGTCACGTTTTCTATTGTCCTGTCTGTAAAAGTCTCATGGCCAAACTCAGATTGAAAGTGTAGGGAAATTGACACTACGTTTTTTGTGCCTTTTTTTTTTTTTTGAGAATGATACTTTCTGTTTTAATACAAATAATATAAGCATGTATACATACAAGGACATAGATTGCCAGCTTTGGGTGCCCCCTCACTAAAGAACTGTTGAAAACACTTTGCCAGACAGGTCCAATCGATGTGTTGGCCTCTGCTCAACACAGGCTGGTTCCTCTTCTACCATGTGCTCTCTTGTTCTTTTGCACCTTCTATGCAGACCCCACTTATTGTCAGGGCTGTGAGTTTCCTAGCCCTCTGCCCTCCCTGTGAGTTGTGACTGCTGAGAAGGCAGCCGATTACTCTCAATGAAGCTTTACCTCACTCCCTCAGAATACTGAGGGTGATGAACTTTTATTAACAGGGTATGTCTTTTCCATCAACACCACTTCTTGATCAGGAGGTACTGCTAAGAATTTGTGGCCTTTTTATTTTTGGTGCAATCAAATATAATCTGCCTTTGGTAAAAATTACTCACATTTCTGCTATAGGAAAGATACATTCACTCTTATCATAGAATTTGAAGAAGCCTTATCGCATTAAGGCATCAGCCTCTGAAGTCCAGAGGCTTATCTGTGATCTGCCTCACTTCTGGGTACAGAGGAGCCCCCTCAGATAACAGCACATCAGATATGGATCCTCTTGATCTAGTTGGATCAAGAGGATCTGGATCTGTGGATCTAGATGTGGATCCGATAACTAGATAACTTTTTACGATCATATATTGTATCTATATTGCATATAGATATGATACATACCAGTATATATGATAACATATATTTTAGTTATCTATCAATAGTTATCATAGGTTTTACTTATCATGGACAAATTATCTCCTTATACACACCCAACACTATTGGTGAAAAGGCAAAAGATAACCCCTCAAAACTACAGAAACAGACTACAGGCAGCACGCAGCAGTCCACGGCAGCTCTCTGCAGGCCTGCGTGGTTAGGTGCCCGCACTCCGGGGCCAGTGGAGGTTCCTGATTAGCACCCAGTTCTCTTCCTCGGGAGTGGTTCACTTGTGTCTCTCTACTGCCCTCGGCTCTATCCTCTGAAACAGTCTTCCTTTTTCCATAAGAAATGGCTTATGTTTGCTTCTAAACATTTCTGTGGCCTCATTCTTGTAAAAACCCAAGCATCTAGAGGCCTCTTTTCCTTTGAATGATCTCTGTCTACTTTAGATCATATTTTTGTGCTTGTCAGTGCAGGCGTGTATGCTAAGTCGCTTCAGTTGTGTCCGACTCTGTGTGACGCTATGGCTCCTCTGTCCATGGGATTCTCCAGGCAAGAATACTAGATTGGGTTGCCATGCCCTCCTCCAGGGGATCCTCCCAACCCACCTTTTTGTATATTTCCTGCAGGTTCTTTACTACCAGCGCCATCTAGGAAGCCCATGCTTGTCAGTAAAACTTGCTTAAAAACTTTGAGGATTTCCTTAAATCCCAGAGAGTCCATGCCCCTAAAATCTACAGCCACAGTTTTTTTTGGGTGTGTTTTTTTTTTTCCAAGGCAGACAGACCTCCCTTGACTCTGGGCTGAGCATCAGACTGCTATGAGACGGTGCCTCTAGGAGTCTCAGAGCCCCTCTTGTCCAGCTGAGAAGGGCTACAAGGCATCACATTAAATTTTACAAAAGTCTTCTCTCAGAGGCCATTTCTTGCTCTAAGAAGCTTGTCTTCCAGCTGAAGAGACTGGAGATATAAAAGATTTTCTTTTCCAATATCATGAGTTCTGGTTCTTCTCTATTTTCTCAAAATCATGCTTATTAACTGGATAAATCACTTTGCAGCCCATCCATCCTTTGTAGAACTTTATATGCAGCTATAAACACTCAATGAATGCTTCCAAGCTTCTGCCTGGAGAACTTGGCAGCTAGATTCAAAATTCATTGTGTACATTTTCTGTCCTTTATGCTGCTGCGGGCCTCACTTTTACCAGTTGTTTTGCTGCTGAAGAATGTGGGTTGCCATTTTGCCTTACAGCTAGAACTGGACATGGAACAACAGACTGGTTCCAAATAGGAAAAGGAGTACATCAAGGCTGTATATTGTCACCCTGCTTATTTAACTTATATGCAGAGTATATCATGAGAAACACTGGGCTGGAAGAAGCACAAGCTGGAATCAAGATTGCCGGGAGAAATATCAATAACTTAGGATGTGCAGATGACACCACCCTTATGGCAGAAAGTGAAGAAGAACTAAAGAGCCTCTTGATGAAAGTGAAAGAAGAGAGTGAAAAAGTTGGCTTAAAGCTCAACATTCAGACCACTAAGATCATGGCATCTGGTCCCATCACTTCATGGCAAATAGATGGGGAAACAGTGGAAACAATGGCTGACTTTATTTTTCTGGGCTCCAAAATCACTGCAGATGGTGATTGCAGCCATGAAATTAAGAGACGCTTGCTCCTTAAAAGGAAAGTTTGACCAACCTAGACAGAATATTCAAAAGCAGAGACATTACTTTGCCAACAAAGGTGCATCTAGTCAAGGCTATGGTTTTTCCGGTGGTCATGTATGGATGTGAGAGTTGGACTGTGAAGAAAGCTGAGTGACGAAGAATTGATGCTTTTGAACTATGGTGTTGGAGAAGACTCTTGAGAGTCCCTTGGACTGCAAGCAGATCCAACCAGTCCATCCTAAAGGAGATCAGTCCTGGGTGTTCATTGGAAGGACTGATGTTGAAGCTGAAACTCCAGTACTTTGGCCACCTGATGCAAAGAGCTGACTCATTGGAAAAGACCCTGATGCTGGGAGGGATTAGGGGCAGGAGGAGAAGGGGACAACAGAGGATGAGATGGCTGGATGGCATCACTGACTCGATGGACATGGATTTGGGTGGACTCCCGGAGTTGGTGAAGGACAGGGAGGCCTGGCGTGCTGCAGTTCATGGGTCGCAAAGAGTCGGACACGACTGAGTGACTGAACTGAACTGAACTGAACTATACAGTGTCCTCATCACTATCCAACCTCCACTAAGAGTTTGCCTGCCATTTTCCTGATTTTTGCTAATAGCTACCTCTATGCTTTTCACCTACTGTTTGCTTCCAAAGCTGGTGCTGAATGTTTTAAGCATGTCATGGCAACGTGCTGCTTGTAGGTAACAATTTCTCTATCAGTTAGTTTTTGTGGCTTAAGAAACTGCTACACATCTTAATGGCTTAAGCAGCAATGGGCTTCCCTGATGGCTCAGAGGGTAAAGTGTCTGCCTGCAATGCAGAAGCCCTGGGTTCCATCCCTGGGTTAGGAAGATCCCCTGGAGACGGAAATGGCAACCCACTCTGGTACTCTTGCCTGGAAAATCCCATGGACAGAGAAGCCTGGTAGGCTATAGTCCATGGGTCGCAAAGAGCTGGACACGACTGAGCGACTTCACTTTTACTTTCACTTTTAAGCTGTAACAATTAATTATTTCTTACAGTTTTATCAGTTGGCTCATCAGTTTTCTATTGGTTGTCTCCTGGCTAATTTGTGTAGCTGCAGTCAGTTTTTGGATTAGCTGGGGGCTAGGTTCAGCCAGGATTACTAAGACTCCTGGGTCTTATTCTGTAGGCAAGTCGAGGCTTTTTCATATGTTTGATATCAGAGTCCCCAGTAACAAGCTCTTTTGCAGATGTGCTTTTCAAGCCTCTGCTTGCATTGTATTTACTACTGTCTCAGCCAGAGCAAGTTCCAGTCTCATGGCCACACTCCAAATTCAAGGAGTTCAGAAGTAGTCTATACTCCTTGATTAGAGGACATGCAAAGAATGTGTAGTAAAATTTTTTCAGCCTTCCACAAGAGTATGTCCATATTTGGCGGGGGGGGGGAAATGGGCCCTATAGGAAGTCAAGTCAAGAAAGTAGATTATGAATCGATGGTCAATCACATCATGGCAATAACCTAACAATTTGATGCTTTCATAATTATTATGAATCTTGTTGATGGGTTATATATCAGTTGTCCAGTACAAAGGCAAGCTCACACTGGACACTCAGTTGGCCACTGGTACTAGCTTTTCCTTCCCTGCTGTGCTTAGGTTTGACCCTAGAGGGCTGCTGACCCACTCATAGCTCACATTGTTAAATGCTTGGTTTTTATGTAATTTCTTGGCCTGATACAACCTGTGTAGGAAGTGAGAGGAATGTCAGTAGCAGTACAGGGAAGTAACTGAGATGAAGTCTGACGTTGTGATCGTGCAGAAAGAGAAACGTTTTAAAACAAAGAAAAGTGCATCATTACACAATTCAGGGATTTTAGTAGTGATAATCTGAGTCACCAATAAATTGTATTCAGTTCCCTCTCTTTAAGGAAGCAGTGAAATATATCAGTGCAGTTTAGAAGAGCATCACTGACTTGATTGACATGAGTTTGAGTAACTCTGGTAGTTGGGATGGACAGGAAGCCTGGCATGCTGTAGTCCATGGGGTTGCAAAGAATTGGACATGACTGAGTGACTGAATTGAACTTCCAACAAAAAAGGAGTGATATTTTTCACATTTGAAGGAAGAAATTTCAATTAGGTAAAAGTCGCTTACACAAAAAACCTCATGCACTGATGATGTTGAATAACTGAGATTTTTCTGCATTTGGGTAAGAAATGTCAGCCAATGGACTTCCTTGCTTCCACTTGCAGGGAGCATGGATTCGATCCCTGATTTGTGGGCTCCTCCCCCCAAAAAGTCAGCCAAAATAATAATTTGTTTCCTTGGAGAATTAAAGAGGAAGAACCAGCCAACAGTATTAGGATCGATGGTTTATAGGGCTTTAAGAGGAAGAGGGACAGAAAAAGAAATGTAAAGGTTCCGTGGGATTGTCCTAAACTAGTATTATGAATTGAAATAAGTGGGATAAGTGAAAGCCTTTCAGTCATGTCCGACTCTTTGTGACCCCATGGACTATACAGTCCATGGAATTCTCCAGGCCAGAATACTGGAGTGGGTAGCTTTTCCCTTCTCTAGGGGATTTTCCCAACCCAGGGATTGAACCCAGGTCTCCCACATTGTTGGTGGATTATTTACCAGCTGAGCCACAAGGAAAACCCAAGAATATTGGAGTGGGTAGCCTATCCCTTCTCCAGGGGATCTTCCCAACTTAGGAATTGAACTGGGGTCTCCTGCATTACAGGTGGATTCTTTACCAACTGAGCTATCAGGGAAGCCCTATGAATTGGAATAGAAAAGATCATTAATGATTCTGGAAACACTATTGATGTCTCTTTTGTAAAAAAAAATTGAAAAAAAATTTTTAGCCACACCACATGTAGTATGTGGGATCTTAGTTCCTCGACCAAGGATTGAACCTACATCCCTTGCACTGACAGCGTTAACCACTGGACCACCAAGGAAGGCCCTGATTTCTCTTATTTTTAAAAAATGCTTCATGGAATAGGTATGAAATATAAAGTTTAAACAAACTAGACTCAATGATTTATTCCCCATCACTTTTTCTTTCTACATAAATTTCTGCTGTATTTTCCAGACAAAGGTTTGCTTCACATTCCAGGGCCAAACCAGATCAGATGTAAGATACAGCAACAACAACTGTGTGTGTTTGTAGGTGCTGATACAGATAACAGGGAAGAACTTGTATGGATGATTTGGCCCTAGAATCTGGAGCTCTCCTCCCTTTACTTTCTCCTTTACAAGGTTGTCTACTAGCATTTCCTCACTTGTCACTACACCCCCAACTGTAAAACTCCCTCCAAGGTCTTTCAGCAGTCTTGAGTCAGTCATAACCACAGTGGATCTTTGTTAGAATTATCTGTACTTGTTAATAATTTTGTGGGCTTTGAACAGTTATGATGAGTGACTACCTGACTGAGTGCTCTAATAATTGAAACATTACTACATTGGGAAAACTCTGATATGAAGACATTATTGTGGAAAAGAAGGTAATGGTTGTAATAATGAAAATCTTTTCATGTGTTCATCGAGAGCTGGGTTATTAGAAGCTAACAGTTGCTCTAAATAAAAAACCTCACTTAGGGATTGCTACAGTCTGGATGCTTGCCTTCCACCTAAATTGATAGGTTAAAATCCTAGCCCCCAGGGTGATGGTATTGGGAAGTAGGGTCTTTGGGAAGTGACTAGGTAGTGAGTGTGGAGCCCTTGTGAACTGGAAAGGTGCCCCCACCAACAGACCATAGAGAGCTTGCTTGCCCCTCTGCCATGTGTGGTTACAGTGAGAAGGCCATTTATGAATGAGGAAGCAGGCCTTTACCAGACACAGAACCTGACGATGTTGGCAGTCTGATCTCAGATATCCAGCCTCCAGAACTGTGAGAATTACATTTCCAGTGCTTACAAGTAAATTTCTGTTGTTTATAAGCCATCCAGTATATTGTTATAGCAGCTCAGATGGACTAAGATGGAATAAGTTCCCTATAAGATTAAAAATTTCAGAAACCCTTTAGGGCAGGGCTCAGGAAAAAGAAGCTAGCATAGCTTTGTGGTTTACAGAAGGGCTCTCAAGTCATATTTTTCTGGATTCAGATCTCAGTTTCATATTTATTAACTTATATATCTTTAGGCAAATTGCTTAAAACACCAGGTTTTACTCATTGGAATAAAATGATTATTTATGGATCTGAATCAATGTGCTGGGAAAGTACACTCCTTGCTCTTTAAGGGTGGTATTACTAGTGAAAATGAAAATGAAAGTTGCTCAGTCATGTCTGAGTCTTTGCCACCCCATGGACTATACAGTCCATGGAATTCTCCAGGTCAGAATACTGGAGTGGGTAGCCTTTCCGTTCTCCAGGGGATCTTCCCAACCCAAGGATTTGATCCAGGTCTCTGCCTCCAATGCAGGCAGATTCTTTACCAGGTGAACCACCAGGGAAGCCCAGTGTTACTATGGTGTGTCCTAAAACTAACTGCCAAATTACTGTGACACAGTCCCTATGGGGTTTCTTGGTTCTTACTGCATGTCTGTGGTGATGATGGGCAGGAGGGACAGGGTGGGGTGGTCGAGAAAGGTGTTTTCAGGAGGGTCACATAGGGCTGTGCAACTTGTATTCAGCACCAGCATGAGGAGGGCTGGAATCCCATCCCACACCCAGTTCATCAGTCCCTGTGCCCTGGCGCAAGGCTGCGTCCACCTAGAGACGTCAGACGTCATATGGTTCCTACCATGTGACTCATCCAGGCACTGTCTGGACCAGTGGTGGACCCCAGCATAAAGACACATCCTGATCTGGAATCATCTTTTTTTAACAGGATTTTAAAAATTGGTGTAAAGTTAGGATTTAAGAGATAACAGATTATAAAATCTGAAAAGCAGAACGTGGGTGCTACATTTCAAGTTCCTGCTCAAAAGTGCTCATTTGGAGTATATATCTGCAAGATCTTTTTAGTTTTATTAATAACCAAGCCCTCTGTGTGTGTCTAAATGTGTACTTCAGTTCCTGTTGAAACAAGAATCCTAAACTTTCTGAACTCACATCACATAAACATGGTCTCTAAAGCATCTCTTTGGGTAAATACCAAAAGGAAGGCTCTTCATGCTTTTGGATTGGTTCTCCTCCTGTAATCTGCAAGTTAATCTCCATAAAAAGCCTCACATGATATGTGTGTTGCCCTGCTGCTCTGCCTTGTATCTTCCTGTGTCTGAGTTTCTCACATAGTGCTGCGAAGCAGGGAAAGGTTTTTTCCCCCTGGGTAGTAGGCAAAATGTACTTAGTATATGTATTGCTTAATGTATTATATAAAGATCTCTTTTAAACCTAATTCTCTCTTTAAAGGTTTTATCTCCAAGTAGAATTATATTCTGGAGTACTGGGGTTAGGGCTTCAACATATGAATTTGCAAGGGGGCTCGGAGGAGGTGAGACAATTCAGCCCAGAACTTTGTAGGTTTTGTTCCCCTTAGAGTAAACAGGCACATGAAAGATAACATCTCTTATGATCAGAGATATGACTATGTATTGTGTTAATAACTGATTCCCTGAGAAGCAACTGGGGAATAATGCTTTCATGGGTATTCTTTGTTGTTTGGTTGTTTTGTTAGTCAGTGAGTCTGTCCGGCTCTTTTGCAACCCCCACGGAATGTAGCCTGCCAGGCTCTGCTGTCCGTGGGATTTCCCAGGCAAGAGTACTGGAATGGGTTGCCATTTCCTTCTCCAAGGAATCTTCCTGACCCAGGGATTGAACCCACGTCTCCTGCATTGGTAGGCAGATTCTTTACCACTGAGCCACCAGGGAAGCCTAGGTTATTCTCTGTAGCATCCTGCATATTGGGTTACTTACGCAGTTATCACCCCCACTCATTGATCTTCTGAGGTAGGTAGCAGCCTACTTTCTGAATCTTCCTTTCCCCATCTTTCTGAATCCTTCCCTAGCAGTTGCTTGTTTATCAAGATGACCCAACCTGGGAGCTATTATAAGTTGTCCAGGATGGCATGAATAAAAAGCTGCCATAAGTACCTGTGGAGTTGGTCCGAAATTTGAGTGTGCATTAAAATCACCCAGAGGGAATCCTAGACCCTCTGAGTCGAACCTCCAGGGTCCCAAGCATCAGTACTCCATGCTTTCAGCTTTTCAGAAGATGCTGTTGCCGCCTAACATCTGAGAATCACTGAGCTACCATCATCTATTTTCTCTTACATCAAATCACATTGCCCCGTGAGAGGAGGCTGACAGAATTTTCCAGAACTTCCCTGTGGAATCCAGGTCTCAGAACAGATGACCTGGATGCCTGAAAAGAACATTAGATGACAGAAGCAGATTTCTGACAGCTGGTTGTAAATTTTCTTTTGAATTCTTCATCTCCATTAGAATCAGAAAAGCAGGATTTATTAAAAGATGCTTGCTCCTTGGAAGAAAAGCTATGACAAACTTAGACAGCATATTAAAAAGCAGAGACATTACTTTGCCATCTAGTCAAAGCTATTGTTTCTCCAATAGTCATGTATGGATGTGAGAGCTGGACCATAAAGAGAGCTGAGCACCAAAGAACTGATGCTTTTGAACTATGGTGTTGGAGAAAACTCTTGAGAGTCCCCTGGACTTGTTACCAAAGTAACAAAGGACTTGTTACTGAAGTTTTTCCTGACAGCACTTTTCAGAAAGAAGTTTGGGCCAGGCTGAAAGCATATTCAAAGCTCCCCCCAAATGCCATGAGAATTTCCAAGCAGACCATCAGAAACAAGGATAAAGAAAAGTTACATGCAGTTAACGTGGACAAAAGCAGTGTCCTGAGGGAGAGGTGGCTGTCAGACAAGTGCATGATTGCCATTGTGAACTTCTTGTCCAAAAAAGCAAAGCTGTGATGACCAGCATGGCTCAGCTAAGTGTTCCAGAGATGTGTTGTACTATTGCTTCTGCTTTTCAATTCCTGAGCCAAATAAACCTTGCTGTGCCTTAAAAAAAAAAAAAAATGCAGGGAGATCAAACCAGTCAATCCTAAAGGAAATCAGTCCTGAATATTCATTGGAAGAACTGATGCTGAAGCTGAAGCTCCAACACTTTGACCACCTGATGCAAAGAACTGACTCATTGGTAAAGACCCTGAAGCTGGGAAAGATTGAAGGCAGGAGGCGCAGGGGACGATAGAGGATGAGATGGTTAGATGATCTCCGACTCGATGGACATGAGTTTGAGCAAGCTCCAGGAGTTGGTGATGGACAGAGAAGCCTGGTGTGCTGCAGTCCATCGGGGTCACAGAGTCAGACACGACTGAGTGACCGAACTGAATTGAACTGATTTGAACTTTATGAATAGTTTACCAAAGTTTATTACATTATCCTTTATCATAATGAGATGGGAGGGTCAATAGAATTGTTTGACTTTTCTTTCTCATTTACTGTGGTTCCCTTTTTCAGCTGTCACAGTATAGAACCAAGCTATTGGGTATGTGGCTTGTATTGATTTTCTTTCTGTGCCTGCTTCTGTATTTTGGTATAACTACAGTAAGGAGTACATTTAAACAGTTTAGGGAAAATTGTTAGAAGCAGTAGCCTCTTGGTTGACTTTCTGTTGTAGTTTTCCTAATGTTTGCACCTTGGCAACCAGGAAACCTTCTAGATCAGTGGGACCAGCTCATTTGGGGCTAAGCTGGGTCAAGAAAGGTGAGCAGGAAGGCAGTGAAGGCCACTTCCTTGTGTACACCTCCTAGAGAATCTCCAGCTTCCACGTCCTGCCTCTCTCCTGACCAGTTTGTAGACTTGAGCCTTCAAGTGAACTTAAACCTTCATCTCATTCAGGATCCATGGCTTCATGTTGGTAGGTCTTGGGAGAGAATGACTATCTCTGAACATCTTCAAAGGCCACTTTCTATATAATTGCAATGCACTTTGCCTGTCCTATTGTGAATGAAATGATAGCTTTTTCAGGGCTTCAGGAGAGCAGTACTGGGCCTGGAACCTGTCTACGACTAGTAGAGACCAACAAGCAGGTCCCTAATGTTCTGGTGTGTGATGCTGTCCTTTAACTACCCTCTTACCTTCTGTGGTAGTGCTTCCCAAGCCTTCCTTGCATCCATCACCATTTCTTGTCTTGTCCTTCAAAAATTATTCATTCTCTATTTATGTAAAAAAATTATTTATATTTTATTCTATCTGTATCTATCTTCAAAAATTATTAATTCTACATTTGCAGAGTAGCATATGTTGGTACAACATGTTATCTGCTAACTTAAGCAGATAAATAAAGCTCAACTCCATACTAGCCAACTCATGTGCTTTCCTCGTGTCACATAAGGTGGTAACCTGATTGTAATGCATACATCTTAAAGGAGTTAGTCTTTTAAACAAATACTTATGGTTTTGTGGGGTTTTATCTAATTGATAAATCTACAGGACATTATAAAAATGTTGGAAAATAGAGAAGAGCACAAGGAAGTGATTAAAGTGATTTATAATTCCACAATTTGAAGAAAACTACATTTTGATGTGTATTATTCAAGTCTTTATTTCAAGATGTTTGCATGACAGCCCTGCTCATTCTCTTCCCTTTACAGATTTTTTTCTACCTAAAATGATATTTATGCTTTTCATCCCATTAGATAGCCTTCTAAACTCTGTGATTATGTAGCCATCACTATCTCATTTTTGCACCTTTAAATTATTTTTGAATTCCTGTGAAAACTGTGGTGAAGAAAATATTTACAATGATGAGCTTCATATAACTCTGAATATATGCTTAGAATAAATGTACCTGAAACAAATACACATTTTAAAAGCTTTTAATATATATTATTCACCTGCCCTTCTACAAGGGTTTTTATCCATTTGCCCTCCTACAAGCATTTTTTTTCAGAGTTCCCAGAATTCTCTTTTAAATTATTATTATTATTTTGGCCACAGCCTGTGGCATGCAGGGTCTTAGTTCTCCAGCCAAAGATTGAACCCAAGCCCCCTGCACTGGGAGTTCAAATCTCAACCACTGGATCGCCAGGGAAGTCCCTAAATTATTATTTTTTAAAATTATTGCCAGCTTGATGACCAAAAAAAATTTTGGTGGCTTACCTTGCATTTCCTTGTTTTGATAGTGAAGTCCCTCATGCCTCACTTTTTTACACCTGCTGGAAATAACTGAAGGTAGTGATTAAGCGGGGCCACTCTGGAGCTGGACTAGTCACTTACTGGTGACCTTGGGTATATTCCTTCGTCTCCCTAAACTCACTTACCAAGTCTGATAATGACAATACCTACTTCATGAAGTCCGTATGAAGATTAAAGACAGTATCACATGAGAAGTGCTTAGAACATGCTTACTGGCATTACAATAAGTACCTGATATCTACTAACTATCTCCATGTTCTCTGGCACCTATATTTCTTCTTATATGAATTGCCTTTTCCGTCTTTGCTAGGCCAAGTGGTTTTTCTGGGTTTTGTTGTTGTTGTTGTTGTTGTTGTTTTTGGTTTGGAGGGGCAAGAGTTTTTAATATAGTAAGTATGTTAACTCATTATCTACTATATATTGCAATCCCCTCACCCCCACCAACTTGTGCTTCGTCTTTAAATTTTATTCAAAATGAGGAAATATTTAGGTATCAGGCAATTCAGGCCAGGGAAGGCATAGTTTTGGTCCAGCCTGGTTCTTTTTTCTGCCTCTCAACTGTGCTTCTTGGAGTCACTTTCCCCTCAGTGAGAAGGTCTGGTATTGATCTTTGTCATCAGAAAGCAGAAATGGCATTTTAAGCAGGATAACTTATTGTATTAAAAATCACCACTATGGAATAAAACTTTGCTTAATTTATGTAACTAATGGTCGTGGCAGATGGGAATCCATGGTTAATATTTCACCATTTTCCATTTATCACTGAATCCAAGTTGTCAGCATTCCATTAGTGATGTTGTAAAATTAATTACTTCAACTTGAGGGAAGCTTTTGAGATCAAGATCCCTGATAGATTGAGTAGCCACTAAATGCTATTACTTTTCTCCTGTTTCCTGCAAATTATATAATAGAAAGAAATCTTTCTAGCCACAAAATCTTGTATAAAAGGGAAAAATGTTCATTATTTTGGCATATATACAGTATTAATAATGAAAGTTTTTCACTTCACTGGAAAAAATATGGACACAGAGAACATTATTTTGCCTTGCTAAACAGGAAATTGATCAGAACCACCCTTATAAAAGCATGGAAATTCTGCTTGAGCTGCCAACTTGTTTCAAAAAGCTATTAAACATGGGCAAATATTGCTGCTGTGTGATGGGTATATGGGAGTGTGTTATATTATTGCTAGTAGGCTTGTATACGATTGAAATTCTCCATATAAAACTTTTTTTAAAAAGCAGTTTTGTTAACAACATTTACCACTAGAGATATTGGGAAAAATTGAATGTCTTTTACTTCTGATTCTTCCTCTGGCTTTTGTCATGTGATTCCCGCATAGATAAATATCTTCTTTCTGCTCACCCCTCCTACTTATTAAAATCACATCAGTCAGTCAGTGAAATTCGCTCAGTCATGTCCGACTCTTTGTTCCATGGACTGAACTCTACAGGCCAGAATACTGGAGTGGGTAGCCTTTCCCTTCTCCAGAGGATCTTCTCAACCTGGGATGGAAACAGGTCTCCCACATTGCAGACAGATTCTTTACCAGCTGAGCCACACTTAACTATTTCCCGATCTTTTTTACTCAATATCGTTCATTAGCTTGTATTTTGGGATTTTCCCAAAAAATATTTTTAAGCACTGAGTCTCAAACAAACACTCAGATTAAAGTATGTATTGGTGATATTGGGCATAAGAGCAAGGAAATTTCAACTTCCAAATTTTATACATCCTTATTAGATTTTCATCGTTGTTCATTTTGTTGTTTTACTTTGCTGCTACTGCTGCTAAGTCACTTCAGTCGTGTCCAACTCTGTGCGACCCCATAGACGGCAGCCCACCAGACTCCCCCATCCCTGGGATTCTCCAGGCAAGAACACTGGGGTGGGTTGCCATTTCCTTCTCCAATGCATGAAAGTGAAGAGTGAAAGTGAAGTCGCTCAGTTGCAACCCCATGGACTGCAGCCCACCAGGCTCCTCTGTCCATGGGATTTTCCAGGCAAGAGTACTGGAGTGGGGTGCCATTGTCTTCTCTGTGTTTTACTTTAAGCAGGTTCAATTTTTATGTTTTTTTAAGATAAAAAATTAAACCATGATTTATATCATTAAAAATTATTATGATGTACAAGACTGAAGATGCTCACCAGTGCTGAAATAGACACAGAATAGACAACACTTAGAGTTGGTCTCAGAGCTTATAAATTGACTATCCTTATTTAACAATCTTTTCTTTTTTTGCTTCTTATTGGCCTTTATTTTTCTGCAAGTAGACTGAGGCTATCTGAGTGCTTGAACTTTGATATGTAAAGCAACATTTTCAGATGATGGATACTATATATGCTATAAGTTTAAATCAAGAGATAGCAACAATAAATAGTGGTAAATAAAAACTGTTAGATGTCTCAACAGTAAATAGTAAAATACAGAAATTATTCTTAAATAAAAAAATAAATAAAATGCAGAAAAAGATCCAAAAAATATTCTGAAAGTCAAGGCAGAAATTCGTCATTAATTTGTCAATGTATTTTTTTTGTAAGTATGTATTTTACTTATTTAACAATCTTAATCTTTGCTAAGGGCATCTCAGGTGGCACTGATGGTAAAGAACCCACCTGTCAGTGCAGGAGACATAAGAGATGTGGGATCAATCCATGGGTCAGGAAGATCACCTGGAGAAGGGCATGGCAACCCACTCCAGTATGCTTGCCTGGAGAATCCTATGGATAGAGGAGGCTGGTGGGCCACAGTCCATAGGGTAGTAGAGTCCCACACGATTCAAGTGAATTAGCACACACGCTCACACGCATACATATAGATAGGGCTTCCCTAGTGGCTCAGTGGTAAAGATTCCACCTGCCAATGCAGGAGATGCCTGTTCAAATCTCCCTTTGTTGGGAGGATGCCCTGGAGGAGGAAATGGCAACCTACTCTAGTATTCTTGCCTGGGAAATCCCATGGATAGAGAAGCCTGGCAGGCAATGACTTAGGGGCTAAAACAGGGAAGAATGAAGTGGCTGGGCCAAAGCAGGAAAGACCCTCAGCTGTGTTTGTGTCTGGTGGTGGAAGTAAAGTCCCATGCTGTAAAGAACAATGTTGCGTAAGAACTGCAGATACCTACAAGCTATAAAACACAAAGGTGTTGTGACTCCCAGTCACATCAGTCCTTCACTCCTAAGCCAAATGCTGTGAACCGTTTAGCTCCTGTAGTGCATTTGTTACCTGCACCCAGGAGTAAAGAATTGAGAGTGATGAGCAGTGAGCAGAACATTTCTCTATTTTAATCTGTAATTCTCTCAATGCAAATATTTTGACTCTCGCTAGAGGAATTTAACCTCCATGTTTCCATTTGCAGGCAAAATGAAGGACCGACTAGGAGAACTCGTGGAGGTAACCAAGCAGTTTGACCAGCAGTTCCCGGACGACGACGATGATTTTGACTCGCCTCACGAGGACATCGTGTTCGAGGCAGACCACATCCTGGAATCCTTGTACCGAGACATCCGAGACCTTCAGGAGGAAAACCAGCACCTGATTGCCGACGTGCGGCGGCTGGGAAAGCAGAACACCCGCTTCCTCACGTCCATGCGGCGCCTCAGCAGCATCAAGCGGGACACCAACTCGATCGGCAAGGACATCAAAGCCCGGGGTGAGACCATTAACCGCAAGCTGGGTGCCATGAAGGCGCTGAGCGAGCAGGCGGAAGTCCAGCACGGCGCGCACTCGGCCGTGGCGCGCATCGCGCGTGCGCAGTACAGCGCGCTCACCCGCACCTTCCAGGCCGCCATGCACGAGTACAACTGTGCCGAGATGAAGCAACGCGAGAACTGCAAGATCCGCATCCAGCGCCAGCTGGAGATCATGGGTAAGGACGTGTCGGGCGACCAGATCGAGGACATGTTCGAACAGGGCAAGTGGGACGTGTTCTCCGAGAACCTGCTGGCCGACGTGAAGGGCGCGCGGGCGGCTCTCAACGAGATAGAGAGCCGCCACCGGGAGCTGCTGCGGCTGGAGAGCCGCATCCGCGACCTGCACGACCTCTTTCTGCAGATGGCCCTGCTCGTGGAGCAGCAGGCAGACACCTTGGACGTCATCGAGTTCAACGTGCAGAAGACCGTCGAATACACCGGGCAGGCCAAGGTGCAGGTGCGCAAGGCTGTGCAGTACAAGAAGAAGAACCCCTGCCGGACGATCTGCTGTTTCTGCTGCCCCTGCCTCAACTAGCAAGTGACCCCGGGCCGCCACACCTCCATCCCTGACCGGGATGGACGGGGAAATGCTCTGGGGGTAGATTTTGAGGCCATCTGTCCTGGGGTGAATGAATTGCGCTAATCACTATGGACCTGAGCCCTTAGAGAAAGAAAGAAAAAAAACATGAGGTGCAAGAATTCCAGCCCATCTCGTACTCGGAACAAGGGTGGATCCCACCCCCTGATTCTTCAGTCACGACAGATGCCAGTTGAAATTTTCTGAGGTCTTTTAAAGGGCACATAGCACCCTTGCCTCTTAAAGGAAGCCAGATAAGTAACTGACTTTGTGACTTAACTCTACAGTAGATGTCCAAGGCATGTTTGTACAAGAACGTCTAGCCGGAAGTCAATTCTAGATCAGCTCACAGTATGAACTTGTCATCAAAATTCCAGTTCGTTTACCTTATCCTGAAAGTACCTCGGTTCTGTTCCTTTTCGAGTGAAACTGACCTTGGGAAAAACTGCGAGTCTTCCTCTGGTTTATGCTATGCAATCCCCATCTGAATGTATATATTCTGCTCACGTCCTCTACTTACTAAAATCACAATTAACACTTATTATTTCCTTACCTCTTTACTTTCAGTATGTTCCATCAGAATACATTATGGGATTTTTTTTTTCCCAAAAGTTTTTTGAGCACTCAATATTGAACAAGCACTCAAATTGAAGTATATATATCACATTATATATATTTTTCATAAAAATAATTTAAAATTTATCTTTTTACTTGATAATTATGAATACTCCTATATGTAAATGTAAAGTACCAATATTTACTAATGTATGTACATAATGACCAGTTGGTTTAGCTTTACCTTTGTAAATATGATATATAAATATCAAGAAAAACATTTTTACTGTATTGATGTTGGTTTGCTTGTTTTGTTTATCTTGCTCTTGTCTGCATCTCCATAGTTCAGTTTGGATCAAAACCACCCAAGTTTATTTTGAGTTGGTTAGTTATGGTGGTAAAGAACAGATATCAAATGCTGAAAATGCATACAGAGTTAGAAATATTTTTTAAAAAAAGGTCTGAGAAATAATTACTTTTGTTTTACTGTGACCCATTCCTTTCATGCATTGAAATGTAGTAATTTAAAACAGGGATTCCCCGGTGGCTCAGAGGTTAAAGAATCTGCCTGCAATGCGGGAGACCTGTGTTCTATCCCTGAGTCAGGAAGATCCCCTGGAGAAGGAAATGGCAACCCACTCCAGTATTCTTGCCTGGAGAATCCCATGGATGGAGGAGCCTGGTGGGCTACAGTCCACGGGGTCAGAAAGAGTCAGATACCACTGACTCGCAGAGTCAGATATGACTGAGCGAATAGTCTTGTTTTTCAAGTTAAATAAACATTACATTATAAGCATGCTTTTTATGTATTTGTGTCCTGACTGTTGGGGTCCAGCCCGGTGGATTCAGGGAATTCAAAGTGGGGACGGAGTTGGAGTCTGGGAAAGGACTATTTAATTAGAAATATAAAGAGAGATTAGGAAAGAATAGTATAGTAGGAAAATTTAGTGGAGAAAAGAGGCTGAATAACTTGGTTTACGTGCAGAACTAATAAAACCTCGAGACAAGAGGTTTGCACCATCTATGTTAGGCCACCGGTGCCCGTTTGAATAACGGAGGGTGCCCCGCCTTGGGCTCCCTCTTGCGTGGGTCTTAGAAGCCAGGGCAAGTAAGTAGACGTGGCGAGCTTCCACGTCCCAGATGGGAATTCAGCCTGAAAAGAAGAGGGAGGGAGAGGGAGAGAGAGAGATTTGATATGGGGGAAACCAGTCTTTCCAGTGACTAGCCCATCCTTTATTGTTCAGAAACGCTTTTATACTTTTGGTTGTACATAGAGATCAATGGATAATACAAAATTATGCAGGGTCAGCAGCCCTGACTCTTATCAAGACCAGGCTTTTTCTCTGCATATTTAGCTGTATACACAAGTCTTAGGAGATTTATATCATCTTTTGGCCAGAAGGCCAATTAACATTTTATGGCCCTTTTCTGATGAGGGTCTGTCAACCAGAAGACTTATTTGGCTTAATAGTGGTGTTCTTTTCCAAAACCTGGTGTCACTCTCAGAAAGCACTAAATAAAGTTACATTCTTACATAGCAAGTACACAACAATTTATAACAATGAAAGTACAGTGATTTATAACAAAGAGAAAATTCATTAACTCAAAAATCTAGTATTGCTACTATATTCCTATTTCTGCATCCCATTTACATTGATTAATATCCTCCCAGGTGCCTAAAGGATAAAGGATATGGAGGCCTGGCGGTAAACATTAACTCAACAAAGAAACCCTTCACCAAACTAATTCTTAGCTCTAAAAGGGTCTATATCTTTAGGATGCTTTAAGCTTCATGCCTGTCGCGGTTGGGGGGCTGTAAACAATTCACAAGTTGTAAAAGTCCAGGCAGACCGGTCAGGTTAGTTAGAAAGCCATCAAAGGGGTTTAAACCGAGACATTCTTTTCATATGCAGGAGACCAGTTGGAGCTCTAAGTTAACTTTTTCCAGAGAAAGGTGGTCGGGGATAGCCCCCTGTAACGTCAGAAGAGTATAATATAGCAGACAGTAAACAGACAGATTTTGGTTTCGGGGTAGATGCTCAGGCAGAGGACCCCTTGAGACCTGACTTGCCTTGCCCGTCAGGTCTCTCTGCATGACCTTGTCATGGGTGGGATCTCTGGTGCTGGCTCCCGGCACCTGACCATTTAAATCTTTGTCTAACTTTTCAATTATTGTTCTAAAAATTCTTCTACCACCTTGTCTGAGGCTGCAACTGGTGAATGGACCTCTGAATGGGGGAGGGGGGAATGAAAAAGAATTCACACGGGGATGTGTTTCTTTCTCTCCTGAGTTACTAGTAATAGTTAAGCAAAATCATCATGTTTTGGAGATTTGGTTTCATTTGCAAACTTTGTAATATTCTTAGCTACACTCACCATGTTTCCTGTCTTTTTTATGAATCAACTCTGAACTCTCTACTCATTGTTTAATAGATGAGAGAGTTTATTCAATGGTCATTATTCTCAGGTGCTTCAGACAGTGAAATTTTAAAAGGAGTAGAAAGAATATCTGAACTCTTTGGAACTCACTAACTAATCTGCTTATGACCATGAAATCTAGCCCTGCTCCTAATTTTAATTTCATGGTTAATATGAGAATTGTGGAAACCAAGTCCCACTGGATTCTTCTTAGACTTCTCCCAATTCTTTCTCAGCTAATTCCAGGGATGATATGTTTCACCTTTGACCTAATTCCCTTTCTCTAAAAAAAAAAAAAAGTTCACACAGCTCCATTACTAAGTCTTCCATGGTAGTGAAGAGATACTGGGAATACAGGACATGGGCTATTACTAGTTTCCATAAGAGAGAATATTTCCTGAGTTTACCCCATAATGCATTTTCTTTGGAACCATTCATGAAAGTCAAGGAGTTTGCTGGTTCTGTGTATTTTAAAATTTTTCACATTGTAAAGTTAGGTAAAAATTTCACTTTAATATAGTCAGAGATTTGTGAACTGTTGCTTATTGAAAAGGCAAGAATTTCTCTTCCTGCTCTTCAGTAACTATCCAACTGTGGCTTAGCAGAAAAGAACACAGATTCAGGACCACACTCTCTGGGTTTAAATCATGACTTTGCCACATACCAGCCATATGACTCGTGCCTGTTTCCTCATCTGTAAAAAGGATATGATAGAACCCACCTCCTAAAGTTGTTGGGAGAAGTAAATGACTAAATATGTAAGGGCTCTTAGGATAGTGCCTGGCACATGCTAAGTACTATATTCATTATTGTTATTGCATAACTTTCTTGTAGACTGATAGAGCTGCTATTAATTAATAGCTATCATCACTTCATGGGAAATAGATGGGGAAACAGTGGAAACAGTGTCAGACTATTTTGGGGGCTCCAAAATCACTGCAGATGGTGATTGCAGCCATGAAATTAAAAGACGCTTACTCCTTGGAAGAAAAGTTATGACCAACCTAGATAGCATATTCAAAAGCAGAGACATTACTTTGCCAACTAAGGTCCGTCTAGTCAAGGCTATGGTTTTTACTGTGGTCATGTATGGATGTGAGAGTTGGATTGTGAAGAAGGCTGAGCGCCGAAGAATTGATGCTTTGGAACTGTGGTGTTGGAGAAGACTCTTGAGAGTCCCTTGGACTGCAAGGAGATCCAACCAGTCCATTCTGAAGGAGATCAACCCTGGGATTTCCTTGGAAGGACTAATGCTAAAGCTGAAACTCCAATACTTTGGCCACCTCATGCGAAGAGTTGA
>SJYQ01007469.1:0-19228 GCA_006410935.1 Redunca redunca
CCCCAAAGCCTCATAGTTGTCTGAACGTGGAGCCAGTACCTTCCTGAGAAGTGCAGGCCTCTTCTGTTTGGTTTCACTCCAGTCTCTGAGAGCCTTTGTTTTCTCCCGACTCTGTTTCACTGGAGTTTTTTTCTTTTTTTTCCATAGATAATTATCAATGGTCACATAGTAGTGTTTTAAATTACGTAGTCGAGTAACAGCGAAGGAAAAGAGCATTCTAATCCTGAAACTGTATCAGGACCACACTTTCTGATGACCTTTTATGATGTGGCCATATATTAAGAGATATTGGCAAGATGAAAATGTGTAACTGGAATGCAGATTTCTCCGACTGACAGTGTTGGCCCTTCATCTGGGGAGCATCGAGAGAAAGACGGATCCCTGAGACTGAGCTGCTGAGCCATCCCTGCTGGATGGGGACTCGGCTTCTGGGGGCTGACTCCGTGAGCGTGGTCACACCCGCGCTGGCTTTGGTCTGGTTGCCCCGGCTGGTCAGGAGAGCCTCCAGGGTTCGATCCTTTCATTCTTCCATGGGGCCCACCACCCTCCTGAAAAGGATTTTTAAGAGATAATTAATACTTCATTTTCTTTAGACCTTAGTATTAAAACGAGGCTCTTTCTGAAAAGAACTTGCAGAAGTTTTAGGACCAGCACAGGGATAATGGCTTTTCTGTTAAAATTCCCACTAATGCATGTTCTGTAGCAGCGGAGTTCTGAGAGCCAGTTAACTTTTGGTATCAGATCTGGCAGGTGGAGAGGGTTTCTTTGTTTTTTTTTTTTTTTTTTTTTTTGGGTAGAATCAAGTGTTCCCATTTCACCTTAGAAGCTTAAGGGAAAATGTACCTTGACTCTTTTATCTGCTTTGCCAAGTGCACAAAGTAGGGGAAAACCTGAGCGGGAAGGAGATCATGGTGTCGTGCCCCAACAGCTGGGTCTTCACCAGGGCCCCTGTAATAGCTGAGTTTCTGTAGACTTTAGCTGCTGTAGACACAAGTAGAATGTTTTTCCATACAAGTTGGGGAAGGCTTTTAATGCTGGCATTTTTCATCCGCTGAACAGTTTTCTGAACCTGCAAAATCAGTGGTTATAAACCTGTTACCGATCAGGTTGGAGGTTTCCTGAGAACAGCGCTCTTCACATTTCAGTGCGAAGATATGTTAAGTTCATCAGTTGGGATGCGTTCTTCAAGATGGCAGCGATTATTCTGAATCACTCAAGGTTGAATATTGTAGACAGAGCTTGTCTACAATAGATTTGTAGATTTGTTTCTGGAGAGAACTGGTGAAGTCATCAGTCAAGATGGAGGAAATGCTGAGGCTGGTAATTGCTCCTGACTCTTCCAATGTCTTTCTGGCTGGCTGGCACAGACTTGCATTAACTGTGCGTGGAATTAAAGAGCAGAGAAGAAAGTGTGGACAGGGAGAGCTGGAGCCCATGTTGGAAACGAGTGTTCGCTCTGTGTGCTTGCAGGGTGGGGTGGGGGTGGGGGTCTCATTTAATTGAATTCATTGCATCAGAATGGAATTCATTGAATTCGGCTGAAATGTAATTGGGTTAAAACTTGTAGGCTGCGTGTTTACAAGTGTTGTAACAGTTGAGTCAGCGGTTCTGATTTCTTTTCTGTTGGATTAGGAAATGTTAAGTGTGTATCAAGTGACTTCTGCCTGTCCGGAGACTTTTTTTAAAAGTTGGTCAGGCAAAGGTGTCTCCAAACGTGGCCCCATGCTCTCATGCCAGCTGTGATATTTATGCCCATAGACAGGACTTAGAAATATGCTTTGCTTATGGTACTTAATTTGGAATATTTGGTCAAATACGGTGGCTTACGACATACATTAAAAAATGGTTACCTGCATAGCATTTGGTAAACACGGCTTTTTAGTATCAGTTTTAATTAAAGACCCAAACTTTCCATACAAATTATTATTTGGGGGTGATGTGTGTGTGCGTATATGTGTTTGGTTTCATAATTTCTCATCCAGTTGTGCTCCAAGAGGCTTGATGTGGGTTTTTTTTTTTCATAATTCAAGTCCAGTGCTGAATAATGATGTTCTCTAATCACGCTAAAGCTCTATACCTCAAGCATACCTACAGTGTTGAGTGTGACTTTAGTCTGCCCATTAGGTATTGGTGTAGACACTTGAGTGAATTACTATAGTACAGTGTTAAATTCCAGTTCTTTCAATGTGAAAAAAATAGGTACTATATACAGTTCATTATATTAGCGATTTTAATAATTACCTTAAAATCCATCTGTATATCTTAATAATGACATATTTTTGCATAGAATCAATGCATAATCTTTAACATTTATTAAACGTGACCTGGTACTTTTGCAATGCAAATTCAAAAGTCCATACTTACATCTGCCCGTTGTTTTGCCTCCAAATTATAAGTGTAACTAGTAATCCTCCAAACGTGAAGAGCAGTGAATGAGGCTGAAAGAATGCTACTGGAAGCTGAGATGATGAAAATGCAGCCGTTATCCTGGTCAGTGCTGAAAGATAATTGCATGTCCCTCTCTCTCTCCTCTTTCAGCCAAAAGAAGTGTTTAAAATTCAAAGAGTAGGCTTTTTGTCACTTTATAGTATTCAGAGGTTTTGATACCTAGAGTCTCACGTGCTACTCCAAAAGCCCTGCCTCAGAGCAGAGCTGCCTGGGTCCCTGTTTTTGGACTAAGGAGCCGGCAGCTCAGAGAGTCCCAGCAGCCTGTCTCGGAATCCCTGAGCCAGGAAGGGCGGTGGTGGGTTGAGCCTCACGAAGATGCCATCTTACCGCCTGACTCCCGGCCAGGGTATCCCGTCTTCTGCAGGCCCTTAGCGCTGTCTGTCTGGGAAGCGCGTGTGCCGTAGGGATGTTGGGATTCTCTGTAAACCCCCCTCAGGCAGCTTTCAGGTTGGCAGCTGGGTTGCTGTCTCACTTGGTGCTGCTCACCAAGTCTCCGTCTTTCCTTGCACACATTATTCATGCAGAGTAAGATGGGGACAGCTAGGCAGGAAGACGGGATGGTAAAGGAAAGCACTCTCATTTTTTTTACTGTATTAAATTTTTTTTTACAGTTTTGTTGATCAGTAATTGACTGATAATGCTGTGTTAGTTTCAGAAAGCTCCCTTATTTTTTAAACTGGTTCCCACACCTGCTAGGTTGAGGAGCTCAGGGTTCAATATTATTTTCAAGGCTCTGGTGGCGGTGGTGGGTTTCAGAGTTGAATCAGGCTGTTGGTTGGTCATCAGTTCTGGGCATCCCAGGCTGTCTTCCTGGACTTCCAGTGACCTGCAGAGTGGACACTTATATTCCGCAGCTATCTTTGTTTTCATGAAACAAACTGTATATTGTACCTGATAAGATACCTCCCCCTTGCAAATGCTTGAGAACTCTCTCCACACAGTGTGGTGACAATCAGAAAAAAAAAGAGATCCAAGGTCGTTTTGAGGAAAAGGGGTGGAGAACCTTCAGGTCTGATGAAACTCATTTGAAGGTTGTGAAAACAGAGGCGGGGGAGGTGGGCGTCTTCTGCAAGGCCACTGATTCAATTAGTTGGTAGAGATGTTTGTAAACACTCTCAGGAAGGAATGGGATGTTCTGTGTCTCTGCGGCTTCTGTGTGGTGATGAAGACCTTGCTCTTCTGACAGGGCCTGCCCCCCTGCCCCCTCTGGAATGATGTATTGTCTGTAGAAGTGCTGTTTACTAGCCTTTTTTGTTTTGGAGCCTCTCAGGAAATTGCTTCGTGCACGGGCTGCGAGGTGTGATGGTGGACAGGAGCAGAGAAAGCAGAAACACTTAGATGAGGAAGCAGCCTGGAATTAGGGTGATGGCCCAGCGCCCACGTGGGCAGCGTCTCCTGGGGGTGCAGAGGGCAAGGGCTCGGCGATCAGTCAAACTCATGTGCTTCCTTGTAAGAAAAAAGAGAGAAGGAAGAAAGAACGTTCTTGGGGTAATTCAGATCAAAAGACCTCTACGATCTGGGGAAATGTAGGTTCTTTTTCTCTGTCGGGGGGTCACCCTGGTCCACTGAGCCAGCACTCGTGGGCCTGTGGTCTCCGTCGTTCCATGAGGGGTCCTTAAGATGCGTTCCTTTTCTAAGTGAAATACCATTTACTCCTCATTACGGATAAGTCCATTAACAGATTCCTAAGAAATGAGTCATCACTCTGTCGGATGATGAGTCTGTCCGAAAATGAACAATTTTACAATTTGTCTGAGGACTGGTAAGTAACTCCTCAGTGGGGCTAAGTGATGATCTCCGGAAGGGATCATTTCACCAGTGCCCTTGTTGTTTTCGAGATCTTTTTCTTTTTTTTCGGAAAAAAATATATTTACTTACCTTCACTGTTACAGGATGAGACATGAATTTTCAGAAGGCACTGCCTTCCTGAGGGGTGACTCTGAGCCCCCTTCAGATGGCAGAAAGGAAGATGTAAACACGTGTAACGGTTCCCACAGCAGCTCTCCACGCTCGGAAGAAAGGGCAGTCGGGGCTCTTCCGCCTCCCGCCCTGGGGAGTGGTCCAGGGCTGGGTTTGCATGAGCTGTCAGTCTCGCCAGCGTCCGAGCAGAGACCACTTCCTTCCTTGCAGATGCAGCCCAGGGGTCAGGCGCCTGCCATCAGGAGCGTGTGCACCAGCGAGTCCCTCAGCGTCGCTGTGGCCGGCTCGGGGTAAACAGGCCGGGAGTGAATGGAGTGATGAAACTGCCCCTTGGGATCAGATGGAAGCCGAGTTCGGGGCCCTGTCCTGGGGCATTGGCTCTGGGGAGCAGTTCCCCAGTTAGATGGGGAGCGGATGGGAATCGAGAATCAAGTTAAAGCTCCAGCGTCTCGCTGGAGGAAGTCTGAGGCCTCCCCTGAAAACGTCCTCCTGCGAGGACCTGGGACCAAGCGCTGGCTGCCTGGCTGGGTGCTGGTGCTGGAAAGCCACTGAACGTGGAGGCTGAGCTCAGTGGCCATGGCCCACCGTGGAGAAGCCCGGACCTGCCCTGGGAGGGACACACCCGTTCCCTGGCCTGCCAGGCCCAGCGGAGGCCCCGCGCGCTCCCTGCTGCTTCCCTCTGGTAGGGCTTCCAGAGCCTGCGGTGGGTGGGTGGGTGGGTGGATGATGGGGAAATTGAGAGGTGGGGGAGAAGTTTTGAACTTAGGCCAGGATGCTCTCCCTAAATTTAGAGACTATGCAGGTAGTATTCTAGAAACTCCAGGCAATAAGCAGGACTGAGCAGGGAGTGGGTTAGAGGCTGAGGTGCAGGTTGCTTTGTTTGATGGTGAGACATGGGGCGGTACACCCCAGGACCCCTGAGCTGCTAAGACGACGGGAACTCCTAGAAGGGGAACGGGGTCGGTTTCTTACCCCTACAGCCTGCCTGCGTTTTTTCAAAGATAAATTGTTAATGTGATCTGTGGTGGTGCCTTGCTACTGTTCTATTCTTATATGAAGTGAAATGAAGTCGCTCAGTCGTGTCCGACTCTTTGCGACCCCATGGACTGTAGCCCGCCAGGCTCCTCTGTCCATGGGATTTTCCAGGCAAGAATACTGGAGTGGGCTGCCACTGCCTTCTCCAGGGGATCTTCCCCACCCAGGGATTGAACCCGGGTTTCCCGCATTGTAGGCAGATGCTTTTACCGTCTGAGCCACCAGGGAAGGCTCTTATATGTTGCAGGTACTTTTTTAAAGTTGTTTTCCAGCGTGAAAGAGACCTAAAATAACACTTGCCATGCTATGCATGCGAAACGGAAACCAAAGCTGTAAACTGCTCATACACCCTTAACGCATAAGCTCAGTTATACTCATGACCAAATTTAAAAAGCAAATATCTAATCAAATATTTCTGTCAAATAGGCTTGGCGAAACTACTAGAAAGAACTTTTCTCACTTCACCAGTTAAACTGTTAATAAGTGTATAGTACGGCTGAAAATATTTAGGTGGATTTTCATAGAATATCTCAGTAGCAAAACTGCGGTATCTGTTTCCTCTTTCTTTCGGATATTATAAAACGGGTGGGTGTTTGATGTTTAGCTCAGCCAGTTTCAGAAAACCCACCTTACCTGGTTTATTAAACAACAAAAGAATAAACTTTAATAGTGAATGATGTGAGCATATTCAATATGAAATATCGACACACCTATAAATAGCATTCATGGATTTTGAAACATTCCTTCAATTTTGTTTATTTTGACAGCTGTTTGAAATGAGTACTTTCTTTCCAAGGTAAAAGTTCATGTAGCTTCTGAGTCGATAGACGTTCCGGTGTTGAGGATCGTATCAGAGCTGTCAGGACGCAGGATCAGGGACAGAACTTAATGCCGCTTTAGCTCTTGCTTCTTGCCAGAAGCAGTTTAGCCTGTGGGTCGTGCTGGTTTATGAACAGACTTGGTTCCAAATGAAATATGCACCCTAGTAAAATACCCACGTATCCCCAGCGTGGAGCGTTTCATTCAGCCCCTAGAATAAGTCTGGGCGATGAGCATGCATCTTTGCCACTCAGCTGGGATGCTCAGAGTTCATCTTTGCGCTCCTGCCTGAGCCCTTCTCGGCCAGAGACGCAGGGTGGACCATCGCTGCTGGGTCTGCAGGCGCCCTTTGCTGGAGAATCCTGGTGGGACCATGACTTAGAGTACCCCACCCACCCCTGCTCCGCCCCACATGCTCACTGGGGTCCATCCAAGGAAGTGGAATTTCCATGCCAGGTTTCTTCTCTGAGAACCCCCAGGTTTGATCTGCTGCGGTCACAGCCCCAAGCTGCCAGCCGCTCAGCTCTGGGCCATCTTGCCTCACGACTCCTGGCATCGCTCCGTGCTCTTGTCTTTGCCGTCCGGCCCCAGAAACTTTGCTAGGTCCCGGGACCCCTTCCCCTGCTTTCTGAGTCTCCTCTGCTCGCCCATGACTCCTGCTGGAGAGAGACGCTCCCCTGCGGTCTGTGCGAGGGGCGGCTGGACCAGGCCCACCCCAGTCACCTGTCCCTGCCTCAGAGCCGCGAACGTGAGTGCGCGGTGTGTTCAGGGCTGCTGGCTGTCCGTGAGGAGTCAGCATTTCGATTTCAGTTAATATTTTTCTCATAAACGATCCGTGAACATTTCACATAATCACAATTCTATTTATAGGTCAGGCTTCAACCTTGCTCAGCTTTTAGACGTCTGGACAGTTTCTAAGGCAAATTCTGTTTTCTTTAGGCACTCCTGAAACTGCTTGGCACACCCTGACTTGAGCCTTTTAAAAAAAGTGTGTGTTTTATCTGTTTTTTTTTTTTCTTCTTTTTTTCCTTGAAAAAGGAATCAAATAAGTGACAGGTGCTTCCTTTCAGGGGCTCCTGGGAAGAGGGACAGGCGGGCTTGGGAGCAGGAGAGATGGGCTGGGGAGGGTCCTCCTTCTTTCAGATTCCGACTCAGCCAGCCCGCCGTGCACGCGCTCAGTTGATTCAGCCGTGTCCCCAGCTCTCTGACCCATCGACAGTCGCCCGCCAGGCCCCTCTGTCCACGGGGTTCTCCAGGCCGGAGTCCTGAGGGGGTTGCCATTTCCTCCTCCAGGGGGCCTTCCCGGCCCAGGGACGGAACCCACGTCTCTTACGTCTCCTGCCTTGGCAGCCAGGTCCTCTATTATTAGAGCCACCTGGGGCAGAGGTGCAGACGGTGACATGCTGTGCTCTTTAAAACTCTCTCACCCATTTGGAAAAGACCGGAGTGCAGGCTGCGATGAAAGAGGTTTGGCTTTCAAGTGGAAAAACAAACGAAGAAAAGGCAACCCCCACCCCACCACCACCAAAGCCAAGGGTTCCGAATCTTCAAGCCTACCTTGGAAACTGAGGAAACAAATCTGATATTGATGTGTGTTCAGACTGTGAAGTGATACAGGTGATAACAAGTGTTCCAGAAGCTAAAACAAGGGAGAGGGGAGCAGAATGTGAATGGGAGGTGAGGTCTGGGGATGTTTATGGGGAGAGTCCCTGTGGGCAAAGGCAGTGAGTGACTAAGGGTGCAGAGGCCCTGCGGCAGAAAGTCGCTGGTGCGCCCCAGGACCAGAAGGAGACCCATGTAGCTGACCGGGAGGGAGCAGAGGCTGCTGAGAACAAGTGAACAACCGCCCGTGGCGTGTGGAGCCTGGTATAAAGACTGTGTTACTACTGAACAGCACAGGCAGAAAACGCAGTTGCTTTGGAACCACGTGTGAAGCGTTTAAAAGCTTTTCGTATCATTTCCCCGTAGCATCTTTTTTCTTCCGCTCAGCGTGGTCTGTGTCACCTCTGAACTTTCTTTCTCAGAGATGGTGCATCACAGGTGGGGAGACCCCGGAGTTCTCTCGGGGAAGGAAGCCGCTGAGGTGTCACTGGGGTGGGGAGGGCGGAGGGGGACACTGTTGCAGGGTGAACAGGGCGTCAGGGCACCCGTGTTCAGCCCCAGAACTGCAAACCCCGCTACACAGACGTATCTGGAAGGCGCCTTATGATTTGTAACACGCGTTTAGTTGGCATTTCGTCCTCAGGCCCTCCAAGGAGGATGAGTCCCTGTTCCTGCTTTTTAAAGGGACCACCCGAGGGGGAAGGGGCTCAGTGCTCGGTGGGCCTGGGGGAGCCTCTGCCGGGCTGGGGGGAGCGATGCTCTGGGCGGCTCAGGCTGCCTGGGGCTCCGTGTCCTCTGGGCACCCTGGGACCTTCCTTTGAAAAACTGGGTCAGTTCCTCCCTCCCTCCCCAGGGCGTCCATCCGCCAGGGGTGCTGTCCTGTAAGGAGCCCCAGGTCAGGCTCTTCAGCAGATGGGTTTCCTTCCTCAGCTGACTGGGAAACTAGAGGGGTAGATAAGTCAGTATTCCCTGTATTTCTTGGGGAGGGGCCTCAATAGGAAAGCGCTGACGGGGTGATCTTGGAGCTGAGGGTGTCAGAGCCCAAGGAAAGCTAGTGAGTCCCATGGGAAAGACCCTCGCCTCCTTTCAGCCTGTCTTCGAGGAAACCGCACACTTGATACATCGACTGGTGTGTGGTTATTTGTAACTTCCTTGACTTTTAAGGACTTAACATGGGTTTAAGTCTGTCTTTAGAATGTAGGCTGAGTTTTACTTAATCTTTCTTAAATGCATAAGAAAGCGATGGCCTGGGTGAAGTGTCTTAATGAACCTCGTCCATTTGAACAAGAGAAAAGCGACGATGTCGTCCTAATTATTTATTTCATCTGTATTAGTCGTTATTTCTTCCCTTAGGGGCTGCCGTGACATTGTCCCAGATGGGAAGGATGAAATTCCTTTTTCTCTATCAAGTGTGTATCTTAGGAACACCCTTACGCGCATGGGTCTCTTGATGTCTCTGGTTCATAAAGTCGGTCTAGAGAATTTGATGGGCAAGGCTGCGTGTCGGGGTTTTGTGGCCAGCGCCCGGGGTCCGGTGGGGGCCGTGCGGCCAGGGGCTGTGCCTGTTTCTTGGTGCCTGCCTCCCCGGCCCTGCAAGCAGATGGCTTGCGTAGGCTCGGAAATAACTGGACTCGTGCGTCGTCTCGTCAGAGCCGTCCAAAACGTCTGACGTGTGAGGTTTACTCTTGTTCCTTTCAGTTACGGTTCAGGACACTGTGAAGCCGCCTGCCCCGTTCACGTTCAGTTTGATACAACAAGCAGAAATTTCGAAATGGCCAGCTGCCCTCTACGGACGATGGAGAAAACAAGTTGCCTTATCTTAATTCACGTAGACCGAGTGTCACAGAATCGTAGAGCTGTGAAGTGTGACGAGCAGAAGGGAGCTCCTGGGTCGGGGCACCCTTGTCTGCGTGATGCTCTGCTGGGGGCACGGTCCTCTGTGTGACCTTGGGGCGTCATCGTGTGCGTACTCCGATTCCTGAAGAGGTGGGTGGGGGCCGCCTCCGTTCCCGGGAGTCGTAGAGAACTCCCGCCCAGCTTTTGGAGCCCAGGGATGTGTTCTTGTCAGTCGGCACTTCTTTCACTGTAAGAAACGTCTTTACACTGAGTTGATCGCCTCCCCACGTTTTCTCTTAACTGTAAGCGGCTTGGGAAGCTGTCTTGGCGTGGCTGGGTGTTGAGTTCCTGCCCTCTGCCTTCTCTCCAGGGGAGAAGGGCGGGGGAGTGGGTTTGTGACCAAGGCCCTCCCAGCTGGTCCCCTTGAGTGCCGTCTGGACAGGCTTGGGTGTCCTCCGTCTCGCGTCTGCGGTCCTCCCGCCTGGAGGCACCTCCCTGCTCCGTGTCTGACAGCTGGCGGCCCTGGGCCCTCCGGGAGGGGCTGGGGGCCAAGGGCTCCAACTCGAGGCTCCCACGGCTCTCCCGAGGGGCCCGGCTACGTGGGGTTCCTCCCAGCAAGTGGGTTGAGGAGGAATTGTGCCGAGGTCAGGCTGTGCCGAGGCCCCACAGTTCTCTTGGCAGGTTTGCCCAGCTGAGGCCCCAGTTCTGAAGATATAAAGACGCTGTGGGTGTAGGCTGAACATGGGTATCTGGCAGCTTCCCTGGCCGGCCAGGCTGATGTCTGCAGGTGAAGCTGGGCGGGGAGCAGGCGACCAACCACAGATCAGGCGGTACCGGGGTCTGGGATCCCCCGGCCCCTCTTCCCTGGGAAGGCGTGGCCATTAGCTGCTGTCTTTCCCCACACCTTTTTTTTGTTTCCAGTAAATGAAGCTGATAAAGGTGGTCTGGAACTCTGCACGTTCCACTTTTTGTTACTGAAACCTCAATCAGGGGTACTTTGATCAGGCTGTGAATGGCTCTCATCAGCCACAGGGGAATTGAAATGTCCGTCTGCACTGGGGGCACGGCTGTGTGTGAGCCCTAGGGAAGCGAGGTCTTGGGCGTGCAGAAGGCGCCCGAGCAAGGCGCTCTGTGCTGCGTCTGAGAACGTTTGCTTCAAATGGCCCGGACTTACCCCCGTCCCCCCCACCCCATCAAAAAACAATTCTGCTTCTGTTCTCCTCCTTTCCAGTGAAAACAAGTTTATTCATTTTTTTCCGGGAGCTGTTTGCCTGCGTGTTTGTGTATTCATGGCCTGTTTACTTGCTGCCTGAAGCTGCAGTTGCTGGTGACGTCACGCACGGGCAGAGGTTTGAATGAACCCAAGGCTGCGATGGCAGATGTGCCCCGAGACTCTGGAGCGCGGGGCTGCCTGGCTGGGGACCCGCGGGCTCCCCTCTGCAGGCAGAGCCTAGATCTCAGCCTGAAGGCCAGGTGGATTGTTCCCCCAAGGAGGGGAGCCGGCCGCCCGGTCAGGGATGTGTTGTTGAGGGGAGATTGACCCACAGTCCGGACGCCGAGGCTTTTGAGGCCCCCGCAGTCTGTCCAGTGCTGGAAGACGGTTCAGGTCACTGGCTGGGTGGGGGTGGTGGGTCAGAATTTGTTCCCCCTTTTTTCTTTAAGTCATTTCTTTTTTCCCCCATGTAATGATAAGTCTTTCACGGCTCCTATTTTTAATACATTTCCAAGTTCTTGCATCATCCTTAAGTAGAAAAAACAGTTTCAGATTCCTGAAGGTGTATCTTTTTAACCATACTGATGTGGCTGATTCAGTGATATTTTAGAGGGGTTTTGAGTTGTGTTTGGCATAATTACAAATTTCCGAGAAATGCTTATTTCAGTTTCAATAATAAAAACAAAAGGAGTCAAACTGTAAAACATAAAAGATCTGGTAGAAACTCCTAAATATTTACATACCCGAAGGAAAGAGCGGTTCATGTGAAAAGCTACGTAACAGCAGGGTACTTGGGGATGGTTATATTTTGAATAAATTGTTATTCTACATTCCTTGCACTTTATAGGTAGATAGGTTTAGTCACTATGTCGTGTCCAACTCTTGTGACCCCACAGACTGTAGCCCGCCAGGCTCCTCTATCCGTGGGAGTCTCCATGCAAGAATACTAGAGTGGGTTGCCATGTCCTTCTCCAGGGGATCTTGCTCAGTCAGGGACTGAACCCAGGTCTCCTGCATTGCAGGCAGACACTTTACTGACAAGCCACCAGGAAAGCCCTTTATAGGAAAACTACTAGGTTTGAGAGATATATACATATATATAAAGTTTTCACTTCATGAGAAAAGTATAGTATTTAGGCTTGAGAACATCACCTAGACACGGTACTAACATTTTTATAGTGTACCTAAATATACAGCTAAGGAAAGAGTTGTACCATTCATAGCATAGTTGGAATTTTAATGTGTGTTCTATCATTTGGCCCCAAAACATTTATTGTTTTCGGGGGCAGACACATAATACTTATAGTTGCATTTTCAAATGACCCAAGAAAGAGAAGAGATTTAGACCCTTTTTGAGTTGCAGGTGTAATGTAGGTAACTTCTTTTCGAGTTGAAAGAGCAGTACTGTAGGATATATTTAGTTATAATCCGATTTATTCGATCCTGCGATGTTATTCATGAAACATCAAATAGACGTGTAAGGAAAACCGCTTCCAGAAGAGCGTGGTGGCTTCATAAGTGACTTCATGACTTGCTTCCTGCTTCTCAGGAGGGTCTGTAACAGGATAGCAGGCTGTAAGTGGATGGGATCAGATCTCGAAAGCACGCAGGCTCGCAGATTAATTTTCCAGGGGGCTATCCGTGAGTCTCGAGGTGTAACACGCAGAGGGAAATACGTTGTAACTCTCACAAATTTACCCTTTCTCCTCCTCCTCCTCGTGTTCTGGGTCCACACAGTCTCTAACCCCTCCCGCAAGCCCACCATTGAGAGTGAGAAGCAGCTTCCTCTGAGTGGGTGGCAGGGGCCGCATCCTGATAAAGCTCCATTTCCAGAGACGGGCAAGGGCCAGGCTTGGTCGTGGGCTGCTGGCCTCTCCCCGAAGGCCACTTGTGTGGGGCGACAGAGGGCTGCTTTCCCCCGGGCTTTGGACACTCCCGAGTCGCTTTTCGGTCCTTGAGAAGCTCTTCCTCCCGTTTTTCTACCTGTGAGAACTGACAGCCACCACGCGGGCTTCGGTTTCCGTTGAACTCATCAGGGCTTCGTGAAGGACCAGCAGGTCCGCGCTGAGTGCCGGGTACGAGATGGTCCAGGCGCGCCAAGCAGAGACCCACCATCTGCAGGCTCCGTGTGCTGGGGGGGTTTAGAAGCAGCTGATGGGCGCGTGTGAAGATTTAGACTCCAGGACCCAAAAGGAGTCCTCCTCGCGCCTCCCCGAGTCCCGCCCGTCTCTTCTCTGCAGAAAGGGTAGCGGTGCCCCAGCGCTGCAGAGATGAGACTTCTGGGAGAAGTTGAGGATTATCCCTTCTTGCCGATTAGCCCAGGCGGCTGGCAAGTCACAGAGGTTCCCTCATCTGGTTTTACCTAGAAAAGCCCTCACTTTTAGTAATTTGTAAGAGAAAGGCCTGGGCTTCCCAGGAGGCTCAGCAGTAAAGAATCCACCTGCCCACGCAGGAAACATGGGTTTGGTCTGAGTCGGGAAGATCCCCTGGAGGAGGGAGTGGCAACCCACTCCAGTATTCTTGCCCGGAGAATTCTACGGACAGAGGAGCCTGGTGGACTTCAGTCTATGGGGTCGCAGAGTCAGACGAGACTGAGCGACTCGGCACGGACACGTGCGGGAGAAGGGCCCGTTGACATTTTATGGGCATTTTTGCCTTTTGGGTCTATTGAGTTGAATCAAGCGCTCAGTTGCTCAGTTACGTCCCACTCTTTGTGATCACATGGACTGTAGCCTGCCAGGCTCCTTGGTTTATGGGGATTTTCCAGGCCAGAACACTGGAGTGGGCTGCCCTGCCCTCCTCCAGGGGATCTTCCCAACCAAGGGATCGAACCCAGGTCTCCCTCACTGCAGGCATATTCTTTACCACCTGAGCCACCAGAGTTGGAGCAGAATCAGTAATACTCATCCTATCGTGATGGAAACGTCTTGCCTTAAAAGAGTAGCTTATAGGATCCACACGTCAGGCTTTCAAATAGCAAACAGGAAAGGAATGAATACTTAAGCGTTAGGACATAAAGCCAGTGCGGGCTACTCATTGTAAAGTTCATGAGAATTGCTGTGGATAATTGGGAAGGGGTGGGTGGCATTTGAAGTGTGTTAACAAACAGTCTGGGCTTCCCTGGTGGCTCAGCTGGTAAAGAATCCACCTGCAATGCGGGAGACCCGGGTTCGAGCCCAGGGTCAGGAAGATCCCCTGGAGAAGGGAATGGCAACCCACTCCAGTGTTCTTGCCTGGAGAATCCCGTGTACAGGGGAGCCTGGTGGGCTACGGTCCCTGGGCCCACAAGGAGTCGGACACAACTGAAGTGACTAACACACACACACACACACACACACACACACACACACACACCAGTCTAGGACACCTGACTGCTCTCGTCTTCGGTGATTCGGGTCTCGTGTGCAGGGTTAAACACGAGCTGGAGGAGCAGAGACGCCGTTCGTTAACCCAGCCTCCTGTGAGCCCTTGGGTGTCTCATCCTGTCTCCTGTCGTGTCATTAACATCAAGTTGCAACTTGATGCCAGGAAATGTCTTTAATCACAAGTATTCGTGATGAAATGATGTTAATTGTCCGTGATGAGCTCACCTCCAGAAGGTTCTAGGTCTTCCACAAGTTGGGTTGGTCAAGTCACTGGCCGCACCCGTTTGTCCTGGGGACTCCGTGCTTCCGTCTTTTCCTTGTGAGTTATTTTTTTTTTTTTTCCCACTTGCAAAGTTTAAGTAACCGTTTTTCTTAGAATCCTTGGCTTGCTTGTTATCACACCCAACCTTACTTTTTTTTTTTTGTATATCCTAAGGGTGTTTTTGCTTTTAGTAAAGTGGGGAGATACTGAATTATCAGGTTGCCTTTTCTAGGAATTTCTCATGTAACTGAAAAGCTTATTTTCTCCCCTCCTTCTGTGTTTGACATAAGAAGTCTTAGTGAGCCTGTGGGACATGTTTGGGCTCACTAGAGGGTGTAGCTCTTTTTCAGTCGTGTTTGCTACTAGAAATATGAATGTTTGTGTTAAGAAGCATAGTGTTTCGTTTTCGTCATAAGGGGCGGTAGCCCCTTATTCAGATCTGCCTGAATATACTAAACCGTGTGTCCCTGCTGCATGGGTTTGCTCTCTGTCTGATGCAGTGCTGTTCGCCAAAGCCCTGGGAGGCCCCCGGGCCCTCCCAGGCAGGGAGGCCTACACGAGCCCCACACGGGACTCTTGTCTACTTCCAGACCCAAATAATCATAAGAAATCACTTTAAAAAGCTGTGAGTCAGAACATGCTCCAGAATGCTGTCTGAGTTTTTTTTTTTTTTTTTGCCAGAGCACATTTCCCCGGTTTATTTCTGAAACCTTCTCGACCCACCGCTCACCACATTTTCCGCCGTGGTGTTTGGAATCTTGGAGGCCAGCTCGGTGGTGGTGTGACGTGTGTCCTATTCTGAGGCTTGGCAGCTCCCCTGCTTATCTCAAAGAAAGCGTTTTTCAGTGATGTGTTTCCTTTTTCTTCCTTTCTCTAAAAAGTAGAGCAAATTGGAGGTGGGCCTTTGCTGACAACACTTGTGCTCATCTGCATTCTGGTTGATCTTCTAAATGGAAGAGAAAGAGCAGAATTAGCCCTGGTCCCCAGGGAGTTACGGTAACTGACAAAGGACTGTATCCATCACGTGGATGTCATTTGTCGCCTGTGACAGAGTGAGAAGAAGAAGGTGGGCGTGGCTGGGCTGCGTGGTGTGCCATGTGGAACAGCTTCAGTCTTTCTGCTGAAACATTTTTATTTAAAATCAAGTAGCTCTCGATAAATGCTTCTGTGAATGGGTCTCTTTACACAGCAGTGTCTAAGCTGCAGAGCAGCACAGCGTGTAATTATCCGACCAGTTCAACGTGCATCAGTAACTTTCCACTGTTTCTGGATGCACTCCCTCCAGGAGCAGAGTCAGAGTTAGCCTGTGTGGCTCTCTGACTGTATTCACGGGCAGCACGTGGTTCTGGCCATGTTTGTTCCTGCTGTTACCCCGGCACCCCCTCAGTTCAGAGAATGTCTCACATCATAGTGATCGGCGCTGTGGAGAGGTCCGAAAATTAATCGTTTGTTCTTTGCCTTTAGTAGGATTAACATAGATAATAAGATACAGTTTTGCTGGAATCCATCGTTAATAAAGTTGAGGGGTGATGATCTAGAAGTTTTTTTTTTTTTTAGTTGGCTGAACCAGGCTAACTTTCAGGGGGAGGAGTGATTTTGAGCTTCCCTGGTGGCTCAGATGGTAAAGAATCCGCCTGCAGTGCGGGAGACCTGGGTTCGATCCCTGGGTCAGGAAGATCCCCTGGAGAAGGGAAAGGCAACCCACTCCAGTATTCTTGCTGGGAAAGTCCCCATGGGCAGAGAAGCCTGGCGGGCTGCAGTCCATGGGATTGCAGAGTCGAACACGACTGAGCGACTAACACTTTCACTTTCAAAAGTAAATACAAGTGGACTCCGGTCCTAGGTCCCAGCTCCCGCTTCTGGCCCCTGCTTCCTGNATTGGCAAAATGCAGACTCGCTTTGGGGGAGACTCAGCTCAGTGCTGCTGTTCAGTTGCTCAGTTGTGTTCGACTCTGCCACCCCTGGACCGCAGCACGCAGGCTTCCCTGTCCCTCACCATCTCCTGGAGTTCGCTCAAGCTCATGTCCATTGAATCAGTGATGCCATCCACCCATCTCATCCTCTGCCGCCCTCTTCTCCTCTTGCCCTCAGTATTTCCCAGCACCAGGGTCTTTTCTGGTGACTTGTCTCTCACATCAGGTGGCCAAAGGATTGGAGCTTCAGCACCAGTGCGTCCAGTGAATGCTCGGTGTTGATTTCCACTGGGATTGACTGGTTTGATCTTGCAGTCCAAGGGACTGTCGAGAGTCTTCTACAGCACCACAGTTTGTAAGCATCGATTCTTCGGTAGTTCAGGTAGATTTTGACAACTGTCTCTGTAATTAAGGGATGCAAGCCCTTCAAGTTCTCAGTTGAGAACTTGAAATAGATGGAGCCATGTCTTTGCTTTGGAGGAACTCTGGGGCCCTGTTCTCCGTTATATTTCATGTTCTGAGTAGTTTATGTATCAAGTTTCTTAAAAGATATGTCTTTTTTAATGAGATAAAGTGGCACTGTCTCAAAATACTACATGGTTGGGAACTTTAAGTCATGAAAAAATGACAGTGTTTACATTGTGAGTAGACAGCCCGCGTCTATGCTGGCTCTGGTCTGGACACCGCCTGGCTACAGAGGAGGTGACCAGTCTCGGCCATGGGACACCCTGGACATTTCCGTCTCGCTGGGATTAGCACTCAGAACTCAAGGTGAATAGAAAACAGTAGATGTGCAAAGAAGTAAATCTGTGAGTGTGAACCGGTCATTAGAATCCTGAGTGATTTCAGAATAATATGCAGAGATGCTGGTTAAGTAACCTACAGCCTCGCAGGACGACACGGTTCTGTTTACGATGGCGCGTGACCCACCGGGCACTCGTGTGGCCGAGTAGTTACCCACGTGGGGAGGGTGCTCCACCTGGCGTTTCTAAGAGCCGAGGGGCTGGGGAAGAAGGGAGGTGGTGTGCTGCGACATGTCAGTCTTCCTGGTCGGTGTGTCCCCTGAAGAAGGAGCGAACGTATCTGGTAGGAGTAAGCTGAGGGAACTCGGGAAAAGCTGAGGAAGTGTAGGGAGGAGGCAGTCGGAGCTGGCGGGTGTCCTGCCAGGTCAGCACCGGGGGGTTGTCGGCAGAGGAAGGAGTGTGTCATGGGAAGGAGGAGCATGTCACGGGAGGCTTGAAATCTAGGGTCGTTTTAGAGGCAGGGACTTGGCGGGACTGAGGCTGAAGCTGAAGCTCCAATGCTCTGGCCACCTGATGCGGGAAGCTGACTCATCTGAAAAGACCCTGCTGCTGGGAAAGATTGAAGGCAGGAGAAGGGGACGACAGAGGATGAGACGGTCGGATGGCATCACCGACGCGATGGACATGGGTTTGGGTGGACTCCGGGAGTTGGTGATGGACAGGGAGGCCTGGCGTGCTGCAGTCCATGGGGTCGCAAAGTGTCAGACACGACTGAGCGACTGACCTGAACGGAACGAGGAATAGGGTAGAGAATCCAGTGAGAAGGGTTTCCTTGCAGGGCAGACGTGAGGACTTGTTACTTCTCCCCCTTTCTTACTGTGACACCTTCGCGTCATCTGTGGTTGGCAGCGCACGGTGGCGCGTGGTGAGATTTTCATTGTCTCCGCAGCCCCGTGAGGAAGGCAGTGGCTCCTCCCGCTTCCCCCGACCATCCACGTGATGATCTGAGCCCCGGGCGGCGAGGGGGCCATGGCCAGGTCACGTGGCCTCTCCCCCACCCCGCCGAAGGGAGAATCCCGGCTAGTTTTCTTGCACTGAAAACATGACGCTCACCTGAAGGGTCTCGCCAGCACACTGTGAATCCATCAGCCCTGCTTCCAGGGGCACCACGTGGGCGGTTTACCCAGCGAGCTTGTCTCTGGAAAAGTGGAGGGAGTAAACGTTTGCTTCCCAAAGAGGATCGTTTCCTGAAAAGTGGCAAAAGGCGGTGAAGAGGGGGCCCTAGCCTCCCCACCCAGGGTGACTCTGTGTGCACAGAAGCCCACTGACGCATCTCCTTCCTCTTGCAGAGTGAAGACCTGTCTGGCTCCATTCCCGTGACGACACGCATCACAGAAAACCATGGGAAGAAGATGCTCCGCATTTTTTTTTTAAACACATCGGAAGCTGCTTGCCATTTCCTTTCGGATCTGAGCGATCGTCTCGTGTGGACGCGCCTGTGCCCCAGTTAGACGTGGGCTCGCCTGTCTCCCCCGGTCTCTGGGGGCTGGGGGTGCGGTCGTCATCCTCTCGCTGTTTGTGTTTTGGTTTTCGACAACAAGAGCGGAAGGAGTGACTGGCGAGCAGGCTGAACAGTCTTGGCTGTGGCCAGTGTCTGCTTCTCCTCGCCCTCGTTTTGACGCAGCAGATGACTCCCGCAGCATGCTAGGAGATCCTCCCAGCTCACGTTCAAGTGGTAGAATCTGGTGTTTACGGACATCCGCTCAAAACTACCACCGTCCTACCTCAGTCCCGGGTGAAGCCGGGTCGGCGTGGTTGGTGGGGGGTCCCCCTCTGCTGGCTGAGTCTCCAGCGCGGTCATCTGCCTTACCCCCAGCCCCGGACACAGCTGCTCATCGAAGTCCAGCCCAGGGACCTATGTGTTTACTCCCACACAGAGCCCCGCGCGGGACTGACGTCTCTCCACGGAGATGCAACTTGAGATTGGACTCCGAAGATGGATGAATAAATAATAATTATTATATGTAACGGAAGCAAGCTACTTTTGCAAATCATCAACTGTACGGGGTGGG
>SJYQ01007469.1:24403-36859 GCA_006410935.1 Redunca redunca
GAGGAGGGTAGAAGTAGAGAAGGGCGGGGAGGCAGAGGGGTACACCTCGGGGAAAACGTCTTGAAACCATACTAAATATGGTGCCTGAAGTCCACTGAAGCATCCAAAACAAGAAGAAACCTGATCAGTGTTGCATTTGAAAGTATCTCTTGTCTATTGATGTGCAAGCTCTTGATGTGCAACTCAATGGGTCTCTTTATGCTCAGGACAGGGGGCTTGTTGAATTGGCAGAAAATATTTCTTAGGGAAAAATTGTTTAATGCAGTCAGTAGCCAGTTAGACTGAGCTCTATGCCTCTCTTCCTCCTTAAAAGCCGAGCAAGGAGAGAAACAATATTAACTTGAAGCTTTCCCAGTCTGAACCCAGGGGTTCTTGCTGATATGTTTTTATTAATATGTTCACGTGCAAAAATGGGACAAAACTTCCAAGAACAGGCAGAGTAGTGTAGAATTGTAGTTTATTCCTTTAAAAGTATGTTGTATATCAAACTTCTAGTCAGTAGTAACCAGCTACTGTGCTATAGCAAAGATGGTAAAAGACAGCTAGTGGCACCCCACTCCAGTACTCTTGCCTGGAAAATCCCATGGACGGAGGAGCCTGGTAGGCTGTAGTCCATGGGGTCGCTAAGAGTCAGACACGACTGAGCAACTTCACTTTGACTTTTCACTTTCATGCATTGGAGAAGGAAATGGCAACCCACTATAGTATTCTTGCCTGGAGAAGCCCAGGGACAGGGGAGCCCGGTAGGCTGCCGTCTATGGGGTCGCACAGAGTCTGACACGACTGAAGTGACTTAGCAGCAGCAGCATTCTTTCTTGTGCTTGTTAAAATTCTGACAGATCCCTGAGATGCCACGAAAAGAAGTGAAATGATGTCTGAAAGCTGCTGTTCTGGAAACAAGAGAATTTATTAGATGAATCCTAGGGCATTGTAATTGATCAATATAGTTAACTGCAATCTTCACATGGCAATTTAGACGGAATTTTCTGCTTTACGATATCCTTCTCTATGAAATCTTCTATCATTGATTTCCTCTGATTAGACGAATTCTCTAAGTGAATTTCAATTTAGTGCGGCAAACTCTAAGACTATGATTCAGTTTAGGAAGTACATACCACAAAGTGACTCAGTAGGAAGAATCCAGGCTTTGGGGTCAGACAGAAGGTACCGACTTTCCCAGGTTATCAGCCTTCTTTCTTCATTTGCAAATAGGAAAATAATATTTTACTCACATAAAGTGGTTGTGAGGCTGTAATATTATTCTCATAAAAGTAGGTGTTTTGAAACTGAGACTTCCCTTTTCTGGAGCAATCTTTTGTGGAAAGTACAGTAGAACCCACACTGTGCAAGTAGGAAGGAAGCTTACCTTGCCTGTACAGACCACTTTGCAGTTTTCCCAAACACTTTTACATTCATATCCTCCTTTGACAGACAATATCACATATGTAGACTAATTGTACTTAGGTGGTGGATACGATTAGACACAATTTCCCTTAATACATATAAAGAATAATGTTTTCTTTCACTCAAAATGACATAGATAGAGCTAGGGGATAGCATTAGTTCTTAAAAAATGGAAACTCTCTCCTAAAATGTAGCAGAATTTTTACTTTTCCTTGAGAAGCAGACCTGTTATATTGACTATTTATTTTTAAAAATTCTTAAAATATTCTGAATTTAAGTTTGAATCATTTGTAGGTATACCTAAATTTAGGATGATTTTCCAATGATTATTTTAACAATAAGAAATTAAGTCATTAAATTGAACTATAAATATGAGTGTAGATTTATGAGCATATTTTTAGTTCAGTTCAGTTCAGTTGCTCAATCGTGTCCGACTCTTTGTGACCCCATGGACTGCAGCACACCAGGCTTTCTGGTCCATCACCAGCCCCTGGAGCTTGCTCAAACTCATGTCCATTGAGTCAGTGATGCCATACTTTAAGTTATTAAAAAATTGATCTTTTTCTATGGGACTTTACATAGAACGCAGGAGAAGTGTTGCCAATGTATTTAAATAGTGACATCTACTGGTTCATTTGAGGTAAAAATGTTTGCTAAATTCTGTCTGCTTTACTCTGACTAAAATCCTGATAGTTACTCCACAGTTACTGTGTTTAGGAGTACATTAAGGCTACGTGTAATCTAACCAATAAATTGAACTTTTTCTCTCTCTCTTGGTATTATTAAAGATAAAGCTGCCGTTGAAGAGAATCTCAAATCACTGGCACCACTCACACGAGCTATTATTTTAATTGTATGAAGAGGGCTTTCATCTCATCATATCCATCATCTTTGTTTCTTCCAATATAATACTTTTCTTCCAAAACTCACTATGAAGTTGAAGGAAAATAGAGATTTGGATTAGTCATGTGCTTTACAGAAATCATATCCAATTTGAGAAATCCTGAACAAGAAGTTTTCCCTGGAGAGCTTAATTATGCCCTTTCTTTTACATTTTGCTTTTAAATACAATTAAGGCTATTTCATGAACAAATTGGGCTTCCCTGGTGGGCTCAGTGGTAAAGAATCCATCTGCTGATGCTGAAGATTCAATCACTATGTCAGGAAGATCCCAAAAAGGAGGAATCACTCCGGTATTCTTGCCTGGAAAATCCCATGGACAGAGGAGCCTGGTGGGCTACAGTCCATGGGGTCACAAAGAGTCAGACATGACGGATTGACTAACTTTTGTTTGCTAATTGTTCAAATGATGTAAATGGTAATGCCCCAAGTTTTAAGGAATGTGTCTAATTATGAAGATGCCACATAGGAATCAGAAACATAATCCTAGGTCCTTTGCATCCACCCTACTATTGAAGAGAGGGCCATCGTGAACCACCTGGTTCATTTGTGAACCACTTGGTTTCATTTTATTCATATAGGTTTTGATGTTTCTGAACCACTTATCAGTGCTTGGCAAAGAAGCAGTGATTGCATTTGGGTACTTACTAAAGTGAGATGGAAACTGCTTAGCAGAGTATCTCTTCTATACGTGGTATGCACTATATAAATGCTTGTTGAATAAATGAACAGCCTTGAAGTCTGCTGAGTATATTTCACAGTTCATTCTATTTATTGTACACACACTAGTTTTCATTTAGGATATGTGTTTTAAAATGTCCCCAGGATTTTCTTCAGTCAGGCATGTTAAGACACGGAAATGACTGTCATGAAGGATTTTTTATATTCACAGATCCCTAGAAGCAAGAGCCATGGCCTACCACACAGGGTCACCTAGGGAAGAATCAGGATCAGGAGGCAGAGGGAACAAGGGGAAAGCAAGGGCAAGAACTTTTATTGTGGTTTTTTGTTGTTGTTTAGTCGCTAGGAGTCCTACTCTTTGCCACCCCATGGACTATAGCCCGCCAAGGCCTTTGTCCATGGGATTCTCCAGGCAAGAATACTGGAGTGAGTTGCCATTTCCTTCTCCAGGGGATCTTCCCAACCCAGGAATTAAACCCGTGTCTCCTTGGCAGATAGATTCTTTACCACTGAGTCACCTGGGAAAACTTTCATTTCAGTTTTTACAGGAAGGAATGAGCAAGGCAGAGTAAACAGGCTGAGAATTGGCTAGTTTGAATAATTTCAGCAAGCTCTGGAGTGTTGGCGTTGCCCTGAATTTTCTGATATTTCTAGGAATTACCTAACCCTCGGAGGAGCAGTCCCTCCCTGGTCAGCAAGGCCCCAGACGCCAGCACGTCAAGAATACAGAAGTAAGAAATTAGAGTTAGTACAATAGGTCAGACATTCTCACACATTTTTCCCCTTCTTCCTTCTCCATCTTCATCTAGGGTAGACCCTACTCATTAGCAGAATCAAGATTCAGAAGCCCAAACAGACAAGTACTTAAATATTGGGAGTTTTAAAAATCATTTCTATCTGGATCAGCAATACAATCAGTTCAGTTCAGTCGCTCAGTCGTGTCCGACTCTTTGCAACCCCATGAATCACAGCACTCCAGGCCTCCCTGTCCATCACCAACTCCCGGAGTTCACTCAAACTCATGGTCCATCGAGTCGGTGATGCCATCTAGCCATCTCATCCTCGGTCGTCCCCTTCTCCTCCTGCCCCCAATCCCTCCCAGCATCAGAGTCTTTTCCAATGAGTCAACTCTTTGCATGAGGTGGCCAAAGTACTGGAGTTTCAGCTTTAGCATCATTCCTTCCAAAGAACACCCAGGATTGATCTCCTTTAGAATGGACTGGTTGGATCTCCTTGCAGTCCAAGGCCAAGGGACTCTCAAGAGTCTTCTCCAACACCACAGTTCAAACGCATCAATTCTTTGGCACTCGGCTTTCTTCACAGTCCAACTCTCACATCCATACATGACTACTGGGAAAACCATAGCCTTGACTAGACAGACCTTTGTTGGCAAAGTAATGTCTCTGCTTTTTAATATGCTATCTAGGGTGGTCATAACTTTCCTTCCAAGGAGTAAGCGTCCTTTAATTTCGTGGCTGCAATCACTACCTGCAGTGATTTTGGAGCCCCCCCAAATAAAGTCTGACACTGTTTCCACTGTTTCTCCATCTATTTCCCATGAAGTGATGGGACCAGATGCCATGATCTTTGTTTTCTGAATGTTGAGCTTTAAGCCAACTTTTCACTCTCCTCTTTCACTTTCAAGAGGCTTTTTAGTTCCTCTTCACTTTCTGCCATAAGGGCGGTGTCATCTACGTTTCTGAGGTTATTAATATTTCTCCCGGCAATCTTGATTCCAGCTTGTGCTTCTTCCAGCCCAGCGTTTTTCATGATGTACTCTGCATATAAGTTAAGCAGGGTGACAATATATAGCCTTGACGGACTCCTTTTCCTATTTGGAACCAGTCTGTTGTTCCATGTCCAGTTCTAACTGTTGCTTCCTGACTTGCATATAGGTTTCTCAAGAGGCAGGTCAGGTGGTCTGGTATTCCCATCTCTTTCAGAATTTTCCACAGTTGATTGTGATCCACACAGTCAAAGGCTTTGGCATAGTCAATAAAGCAGAAATAGATGTTTTTCTGGAACTCTCTTGCTTTTTCAATAATCCAACAGATGTTGGCAAATTGATCTCTGATTCCTCTGCCTTTTCTAAAACCAGCTTCAACATCTGTGCAATTCAAGTCTCAGATGTATTGTTGGGTTTAGATTGTGTTTTCAGTCATTTTCTTCATTACTACAGAATAATGAGGCTAGCAGTTACTGAATAAGTTAACTTTTAAAATAGCATTGGAAAGATGGATTACTAAAAGCAGTGTTGCATATTTGTCTCAGTTCCACAGTCTTCTTTATATATAAATGTAGGAATATATATCTTTGTGAAATATGCAACATAGGTCCTAAGTGGCAACATAGAACTGTGATTAGGAGGAAGATCGCCCATTTAGTTTCAGGTGTGTATATTCAAAAGCAGAGACATTACTTTGCTGACTAAGGTCCGTCTAGTCAAGGCTATGGTTTTTCCTGTGGTCATGTATGGATGTGAGAGTTGGACTGTGAAGAAGGCTGAGCGCCGAAGAATTGATGCGTTTGAACTGTGGTGTTGGAGGAGACTCTTGAGAGTCCCTTGGACTGCAAGGAGATCCAACCAGTCCATTCTAAAGGAGATCAATCCTGGGATTTCTTTGGAAGGAATGATGCTAAAGCTGAAACTCCAGTACTTGGGACACCTGATGCGAAGAGCTGATTCATTGGAAAAGACTCTGATGCTGGGAGGGATTAGGGGCAGGAGGAGAAGGGGGCGACAGAGGATGAGATGGCTGGATGGCATCACGGACACGATGGACGTGAGTCTGAGTGAACTCCGGGAGATGGTGATGGACAGGGAGGCCTGGCGTGCTGCGATTCATGGGGTCGCAAAGAGTCGGACACGACTGAGCGACTGAACTGAACTGAACTGATACCATTAAACTTTGACGTATGTATACACTATGAAGTTATCTCCACCACAAGTGTAGTTACCATTGATCGCCATACAGTTGACGTCCTTATTCATTTCACCCATTCCCCTTCCCGCCTCCACCCTGATAACCCTAAGCTGATCTCTGCATCTGAATTTGTCTGTTTATTTTGTTTCTTCTTTGACTCCACATATATGTGAAATCATACAGTATTTGTCTTTCTTCTGACATTTCACTTAGCATAATATCTCCAAAGTTCATCTGTGTTGTTGCAAAGGGCAGAATTTTGTTTTTTTTTTAAATGGCTGAAAATAGTCCACTGTATATATAGATATGGATACCATAGCTTCTTTATCCATCCATCATGGAAAATTAGGTTGTTTCCATATTTTGGCTGTTGTAAAAATTGCTGCAATGAATATACATTTGCATACATCATTTTGAATTAGTGTTTTTGTGTTCTTTGGATAAGTACCCAGTATGGAATTGTGAAACCTGTATGTGGGTCAAGAAGCAACAGTTAGAACTCTGTATGGAACAACGACTGGTTCAGGATTGAGAAAGGAGTATGACAAGGCTATTTATTGTCACCCTGTTTATTTAACTTATAAGCAGAGCACATCATGCGAAATGCCAGACTGAACTGAGTTACAAGCTAGAATCAAAATTGCAGGGAGAAATATAAAGAACCTTAGATATGCAGATGATGTCGCTGTAATGGCAGAAAGCGAAGAGAAACTAAAGAGCCTCTTGATGAGGGTGAAGGAAGAGAGTGAAAGAGATGGCTTAAACATTTAAAGAACTAAGATCATGGCATCTGGCCCCATCACTTCATAGCACACAGAAGGGTAAAAGATGAAAGCAGTGACATATTTCCTCTTCTTGGGCTCTCAAATATCTGTGGATGGTGACTGCAGCCATGAAATTAGAAGATAATTCCTTCTTGGCAGGAAAACTATGACAAACCTAGACAGTGTGTTAAAAGGCAAAGACATCACTTTGCCGACAAAGATCCATATAGTCAAGACGATGGTCTTTCCAGTAGTCATGTACAGATGTGAGAGCTAGACAGTAAAGGCAGAGCACTGAAGAACTGATGCTTTTGAACTGTGGTGCTGGAGAAGACTCTTGAGAGTCCCTTGAAAAGCAAGGAGATCAAACCAGTCAATCTTAAAGGAAATCAACCCTGAATACTCCTTGGAAGGATTGATGCTGAAGCTCCAAAACTTTGGCCACCTGATGCGAGTAGCTGACTCATTGGAAAAAGCCCTGATGCTGCGAAGGATTGAAGGCAGAGGAGAAAAGGGTAACAGAGGATGAGATGGTTGGATGGCATCAATGATTCAATGGACGTGAAGTCAGGGCAAACTCCAGGAGCCAGTGAGGGACAGGGAAGCCTGCTGTGCTGCAGTCCATGGGGTTGGGAAGAGTCAGACTTGGTGACTGAACAACAACAACAACAGCTCTATTTTTAATTTTTTGACGTATCTCCATGCTGTTTTCTATCATGTCCACAGCAGTTTACAGTTCCACCAATAGTATTCGAGGGCTCCCTTTTCTCTATATCCTCTCCAAGATTTGTTGTTTCCGGTCTTTTCTATAATATTCATTCTAACAGATGTGAGGTGATTTCTCATTTGGTTTTGATTTTATTTTCCCTAACAATTAGCGATGTTGAGCATCTTTTCTTGTACCTATGTCTTCTTTAGAAAAATGTTTATTCAGATCCTCTCCCCTTTTTAAAATCAAGTTGTTTGGGGTTTGTTGTTGCTGTTGAGTTATGCAAGTTCTTTGTATATTTTGGATATTAATCCCTTATTAGATATATGATTTGCAAATATTTTCTTTCATTCAGTATGTTGCCTTTTCATTTTGATAATGGTTTCCTTTGCTATGCAGAAACATTTTAATTTGATGTAGTCCCATTTATTTATTTTTGCTTTTGTTTCCCTTACCTGGGTAATCAGATCCAAGTTTTTTATCACTGTTTCATTCTGCTTACTTGTAATTGGTCTGTTCAGATTTTCTATTTCTTTACAATTCAGTATTAGATTTTATATTTCTAGGAATTTATCCATCTCTTCTAGATTGTTCAGTTTAATGACATAGAATTGTTCATAACGGTCTCTTATGATCCTTTGTGTTTCTTCTGTTTCAGTTTGTAACTTCTTTTTCATTTCTGATTTTATTTATTTGAGTCCTCTCTCATTTTCTTGGTGAGTCTAGCTTAAGGTTTGTTGATTTTGTTTATCTTTTCAAAGAATCACCTGTTAGTTTCATTGATCTTTTCTATTGCTTTCTTAGTCTCTACTTAATTTATTTCTGAGCTTTCTGTATTGATTTTCTGTCTAGTTGAACTTTCTGTTGATGTAAGTGGGGTGTTAAGATTCCATGCTACTGCTTTCATTTTTTTCCCCTTTAAGCCCATTAATATTTACTTTATGTATGTTGGGCTCCTCTGTTGGGTTCATGTACAGTTATAAATATTATATCTCCTTGCTAGATTGACCTGTTTATTATGATGTAATGCCCTTATTCATCTTTTATTGCAGTCTCTATTTTAAAATTTATTTTGTCTGATATGAGTTATAGCTACTTCAGCTTTCTTTGCATCTTCATACACTTGAATATATTTTTCCATTCCTTCACTTTCAGTCATCTCTCACTCACTTCTGAAGTGAGTCTGTTATACACAGCACATAAATGGGTCTTGGTCTTTCAGTCCATTCAGCCATTATATATTTTGATTGTCAAATATGGTCCATTTTCATAAAGGTCTTATTGACACATTTGTTAATTTTGTTGTTTTCTGACTGTATTTGTATTTCCTCTCTGATCTTTCTTCTCCTTCTCTCTTCCCTTGTGTTTTGATGGTTTCCTTTAGTGTTATGTTTTGATTCCTTTCTCATTTTCTTTCGGTTATTTACTATATAGGTTTTTCACTTGTGGTTACTATGAGGTTCACACATAACATACTATATCAACAGTGGCCTGTTTGTTTAAGTTGCTAACAGCTTTAAATTGAGTACTTTCCAAAGCTTTATCTTTTCACCCTCTGTAATGTGAATGTTGCTCTTCTTGTTGTCCCAAAGGTCTATTAAAGTACATTTGCTTTTCTTAATTCTTTTTAAATTTTGCTGCTCTGTTTGAGTGAGTTCTATTGCTTTGTCTTCCAGCTCAATGATTTGTTCTTCTGCCTTATCCGGTCTGCTATTGAACCTCTTTAATGTATTTTTCAATTCAGTTATAACTTTTGTTTTGAACTTGCTTATGTTTTTATCTCTTTGTTGAAGTTCTCACTGTGTGCATCCATCCTGAGTTCATTGATCATTTTTATGACCACTACTTTGAACTCTTTATTAGTTAGTTTCAGTTTAGTCATTCAGTCATGTCCAGCTGTTTGTGACCCCATAGACTGCAGCACGCCAGGCTTCCCTGGCCATCACCAACTCCCAGAGCTTGCTCAAAATCATGTCCATGAAGTCGGTGATGCCATCCAACCATCTCATTCTCTATCATCCCTGGCCATCACCATTGCAAGAAAAATCAGTTAGTTTGCTTATCCCTGTTTCATTTAGTTCTTTTCTCTGAGTTTTTTGTCCTATTCTTTTGATTGGAATATATTCTTTTGTCTCCTTATTTTGCCTAATTTTTAGTATTTGTTTTTCTATATTAAGCAAATCAGCTCTCCTGGTCTTGAAGGAGATGTTCTGTGGGGCTCAGAGTCAAAATTCTGCCTAGCCACAAGAGCAGGAGCTCAAGGGGTGTCCTGAGTACGGGCTACATACACTTTCTTGTTGTGTCAGGGTTGTGGCTACTGTTGTGGCATGCTGGTGGGCTGGACTGGACCTGGACTGGCTGCAGGGCCTGGCCATGGCCACTCCAAGTTTTAATCCCATCTCCACATTTTATTATTACTAGCTGTGTGACTTTAGGAGATGCAAACTTGATCTCTGGGTCAAGAAGATCCCCTGGAGGAGGGCATGGCAACCCACTCCAGTATTCTTGCCTGGAGAATCCCTCAGTCAGAAGAGCCTGGTGGGCTGCAGTCCATGGTGTCACAAAGAATCAGACATGACTAAAGCAACTTAGCATGTGTGACTTTTATTTAACTAATTATTTAACATTTCCAAGACTTTGACTTCTCACAAGTAAAATGGGTGATAACAAAGGTACCTATCAAACAGCTTGTTGTGAGAATTAAGTCAATGTTGATAAAGTGCTTAGAAAGTAGCGGCATGTAGAATGACCAAGAGATTAATCTATTGCTATACTTTGTGACAAAGGTCTGTATAGTCGAAGCTATGGTTTTCCCAGTAGTCATGCGTGGATGTGAGAGTTGGACTATAAAGAAAGCTGAGCAATGAAGAATTGATGCTTTTGAACTGTGGTGTTAGAGAAGACTCTTGAGGGTCCCTTGGAGTGCAAGGAGATCAAACCTGTCACTCCTAGAGGACATCAGTCCTGAATGTCCATTGGAAGGACTGATGCTGAAGCTGAAGCTCCAATACCTTGGCCACCTGATGCGAAGAACTGACTCACTGGAAAAAACCCTGATGCTGGGAAAGATTGAAGACAGGACGAGAAGGGGACAACAGAGGATAAGATGGTTGAATGGCATCACTGACTCAATGGAGAGGAGTTTGAGTAAGCTCCAGGAGTTGATGATGGACAGGGAAGCCTGGCCTACTGCAGTTCATGGGGTGACAAAGAGTCAGACATGACTGAATGACTGAACTGACTGACTGATACTTTGTGATTCTTATAAAATGTACCTATTTTGTAAGGTACATTTACAAAATCCAGTATGAGACCAGATTTGTTAAAATGGTAAAAGCTGTTAATGGAATTGATTCTGCTGTAGGAGATACATTATATTTGCCATAGAAACTCCAACAAAAGACACAGTTTTTAAAGACATGAATATTCGGAAGAAGGACTTAGATTTCATTCTTCTGACTTGTTCATTAAACTTTATTTTTCCATTTAAAAGTCTTTAAATGTTAATATTCCATAATCAACATTCTCTTTATAAAAAAACTTCTATAAGTCCTTTAATAATTTGTATCTTAAAAAATAGCACAGAATTCTAAACTCGAAGTTTTCAAATTCATCATAAGTGAACTTATTGTTTTCCTTTGGGTGTTACACCCACTGGATTAGTCACAAATAGCTATATTAAGGATGTTGTTCACATTTTTTTAAACACTAGCAATTCTGACCCACCCAGTTTAGCTTCAATTTTAAGAGCAACCTGACAATTTTTTTTTTAATTTCACATAAGAAAAATAAGAAACGCCCATCACTGGAACATATGCAAAATAATATATAATGTAATGCTTTTAAGTATGGGAAAGTGCTTCTTACACTATAGACTGGCATTGAAGTCTATTATTATGCAGGAGAACTCTTTTATAGTGATTTAGTGGAATGTCTAATTTTATTAGTGCATTACAAAGAACAGGGAAAGTATGTGCATGTATGCTAAGTCCCTTCAATCCTGTCTTTTTGTATCTGACTCTTTGTGACCCTATAGACTGTAGCCCTTCAGGCTCCTCTGTCCATGGGTATTCTCCAGGCGAGAACGGGTTGCCATGCCTTCCTCCAGGGGATCTTCTCCACCTAGGGACTGAACCTCTGTCTCCCAAGTCTCCTGCAGTGCAGGCAGATTCTTTACTGCTGAGCCACCAGGGAAGCCCTGGAAAAGTATACAGTTCAGTTCAGTCACTCAGTCATGTCCGTTTCTTTGCGACCCCATGGACTGCAGCACACCCAGGGTTCCCTGTCCATCACCAACTCCCGGAGCTTGCTCAAACTCATGTCCATCAAGTTGGTGATGCCATCCAACCATCTCATCCTCTATCGTCCCCTTCTCCTCTTGCCTTCAGTCTTTCCCAGCATCAGGGTCTTTTTCGGTGAGTCAGTTTTTAGCATCAGGTGGCCAAAGTATTGGAGCTTCGGTAGCAGTCCTTTCAATGAATATTCAGGATTGATTTCCCTTAGGAGTGACTGGTTTGATTTCCCTGTAGTCCAAGAAACTTTCAAGAGTCTTCTCCAACATCACAGTTCAAAAGCATCAATTCTTTGGTGCTCAGCTTTCTTTATAGTCCAACTCTCACATCCATACAAGACTACTGGAAAAACTGTAGCTTTGACTAGATAGACTTTTTTTTGGCAAACTAATGTCTCTGCTTTTTAATATGCTGTCTAGGTTAGTCATATCTTTTCTTCCAAGGAGTGAGCATCAGTCAACCTCTGCAGTAATTTTGGAGCCCCCCAAAATAAAGTGTCCCTGTTTCTATTGTTTCCCCATCTGTTTGCCATGAAGAGGTGGGGCTGGATGCCATGATCTTAGTTTTTTGAATTTTGAGTTTTAATCCAGCTTTTCCAGTCTCATCAAGAAGCTCTTTAGTTCTTCTCTTTCTGCCATAAGGGTGGTTTCATCTGCATGTCTGAGGTTATTGATATTTCTCCCTGCAATCTTGATTCCAGCTTGTGCTTCTTCCAGCCTGGCATTTCACATGACATACTCTGCATGTAAGTTAAATAAGCAGGGTGACAAAATACAGCCTTG
>SJYQ01007469.1:39230-77483 GCA_006410935.1 Redunca redunca
GGGGGGGGAGGTGGGGAGGGACAGAGGAGGGGAGGAAGGATAGAAAGGGAGAGAGAAAAAGAGAGAGAGAGGAAGGAAAGGAGGAAGGAAGATAAGGGCATGACCTCACTTGACTTCTTAAAAAAAATTTTTTTTTAAATAATTGTATTTGCTTTTGGGTGGACTGGGTCTTCACTGCTTTGTGCCAGCTTTCTTTATTTGGTGAGCAGGGATTGCTGTTCGCTGTGGTGTGTGAGCTTCTCATTGTGGAGGCGCCTCTTGTTTCAGAGCCTGGGCTCTAGGGCCCCCGGGCTTCCAGTAGTTGCAATACATGAGCTAAGTAGTTGTGGCGAGTGGACTTAGTTGATCCGCCACATGTGGAATCTTCCGGGACCAGGGATCAAACCCGCGTCCCCTGCTCTGGTATGTGAATTCTTATCCACTGTGCCAACAGGGAAGTCCCTCATTTGACTTCCTGAATCCAGTTATTTCAGAGCCAGTTGCACACTCTTGGTTCCAAGTTTGTGTGTGTGTGTGTGTGCGTGTACGTACACGCACTCAGTTGTGTCTGACTCTTTGCAACCCCCTGGACTATTGTCCGCCAGGCTCCTCTGTCTGTGGAATTTTCCAGGCAGGAATACTGGAGTGGGTCGCCATTTCCTCCTCCAGGGGATCTTCCCGACCAAGAGATGGACCCCGTGTTGCCCGCGTCTCCTGCATTACAGGCAGATTCTTGACCCACTGAACCATTGAGTTAAGACAGTAAATTCTTTTGTATGTGGATAGACACAAGTTTGTGTTGGTTTCTTGTTATTTGAAGCTGAGTTCTGACTAAAATAATATTCGTATAAATTGAGTATCTTTTTGAATATCAAAGAAACAAAAAATATAGTATTTCAGAAGGCAAACAAGTAACGGCTTCATGAGGTGTAATTGTGGGCTTATTGAAGATTAGAGTTTGAAGGGATTTACTTAGACAAAGCTTCCAATAAGGCAGAAATAGTCCACCAACGACTCCTGCCAGATGTAAACTTGTTTCTAAATCAGTGGTCCTTAACGCTGGTCCTGGGGGACATTCTAGAAGAAAGTAGGGCACTTTGGGCTTGTCATCATAATTTTTGGAGTCTACTGCCATTAGGGAGAGAGCAGGGATGTTGGGCATACTGCAATGTATGGGTGTCCCACACATTAAAGAATTACCCTTCATCCTGCAAGATTTTGGAATGTCCAGCAGGGTACTTTTGTAGGTTAAAAGCCTGTTTGCCTGAAACTACAAACTAAATCGATTTTTCATATCAAACATAAAAATTTTTTGCAAGCTTTCAATATGCAGTGGATTTTCAAAGTACACCACTACCATGTAAATCAAGGGAACACTGTATTTTGTTTTATATAGAATTTCATCAAGAGTTTGTTTCCATGTTGGAAAACTCACTTCACTCACAGCAAAAGCACTGGTGGCATTTGAGTCATCGATTCAACACATCTGCTTCAGCGTGTGTTCATAGCTGTTGTATTCCTCCTGGTTCCACTGGCTCTGTCTTCTATAGTCATGCTCTAATGCTTACATATTGAGATATAATTTAGAACCAGAAGTCTTCAACCTTCTCACTCATCAAGATAGGCCTTTCTGTGTCCCAGTTATTGTAAATAGTGCTGCAATGAACATCAACAGATGAATGGATAAAAGAAGCTATGGTACATATATGTGATGGAATATTATTCAGCCATAAAAAGGAATGGATTTGAATCCATTCTAGTGAGGTGGATGAACCTAGAGCCTGTTATACAGAGTGACATAAGTCAGAAATAGAAAAACGAATATTGTATATTAATGTGTATATATGGAATCTAGAAAAATGATACCGATGAACCTATTTGCAGGGGAGCAATAGAGACACAGGGGGGCTTCCCAGGTGGTGCTAGTGGTAAAGAACATGCCTGCCAATGCAGGAGATGTAGGAGACACGGGTTCAATCCCTGGGGCGGGAAGATCTCCTGGAGGAGGGCATGGTAACCCGCTCCAGTATTCTTGCCTGGAGAATCCCATGGACAGAGGAGACTGGCGGGCTACAGTCCATGGGTTGCAAAGAGTCAGACTTGACTGAAGCAACGTAGCACGCAATAGAGACACAGACATACAGAACAGACTTGTGGACACAGTGGGGGAAGAAGAGGGTGGGACGAATGGAGAGGGTAGCTTGAAACATATACATTACCATATGTAAAATAGATAGCCAGTGGGGATTTGCTGTTATGATTCAGGGAACTCAAATTGGTGCTCTGTGACAACCTAGAGGGGTGGGACAGAGTGGGAAGTGGGAGGGACATTCAAGAGGGAGAGGACATATATATACCTATGGCTGATGCATGTTGATGTATGGCAGAAACTAATGCAACATGGTAAAGCAATTATCCTCCAATTAAAGATAAATACATTTTAAAATAATAAGAATTAAAAATATATAAAAATTAATAAAATAATAAAAATTTAAAAAATAAAAAAGGCCTCTCTGGTCTTATAATTTCAATAAGATGGTATTGGACAGGTTCTCCACTATAAAGTTACTAAATATTTTATACTTTCACCCACTAGTACTAGCCTCTGTTGATTTTGTTTGAAAAAGTTACTATGATTTTTTTTCTATGTCCATCATTCTTTCTGTATTTCTTAGTTGGCCTTTTTCTATAAGACAGACTTTTCTCCCTTACATATTAATTTGTTTACTTATTTATTATCAATGTAGGCTCATGGATTACTATTTTATTCAATTAAATTATAATCTATACAATCAACAAATAAAATTTCACTGCTCAGATTTTTTTAAGATTTGGTCTGTGGGAGCCCCTTCAAGTTGATCATCTTCTGCCTGACTCTCTCCACACTTGCCAACCGGTGGACCCAGTCCACTTGCTGTGGTCATGTTGACCTGACACCCCTCCCAATTCTGGGCCATACCCATATCCCAAGCAGTTATGAATCTAAATACTGAAACTGACACAGGTCTTTTAATAGCCTTTTTTTTAAGCTATTTTTTTTTTTAGGTTATTGAGATCATTTTGAATTTTGATTCTGTCATCCACTGTCTCTCCTACTGTTGAACCACCCAAGCATTTAATACATTTTATATTCAAGTTGCTGATAAAATCTGGAACATAACAGAGCGAGACTTTCCTGTGATTAGAGATATTCTTTCTAGGAGAATTGATACATTAATACACATCTGTGTATGTCATTGTTCAACTATTTCCAGACTTACTTTTAATAATTATCTAGTTTACTTTTATTTGTTGTGACCACAAGAATAACTTAAGATATTTTTCCCTCTGGTGTGCCAAAATTAAAATGCACTCTGTCTATGCATGGTAGTGACCTTGTAAAAATTAGAATTATGTTAGTTTGAACTAAGATGTTATTAATGAATCTGCACTGGCTTCTACAGCTCATGGCTTTCTTATCAGAGAGGTTAAGTAACTTGCTCAAAGTATTGCTATTCAATGAAGTCCTGGAATTTGAATTCAGGCTGGTGTGTCTCCAAAGCCTTGCTCTTTTTACAACACCTCCATCAGTTTACATGGAGATGGGGAAAGGACCTCCTCTCTCCCCATCCGCAGCCAAGGACATCTTGGGAAAGGGCTCAAAAAGCTGTAAATAACTGTTTCCTGTATACCTCCACTCCCCTCCCACCCCCTCTCCCCCCAACCCCCACCCTCAGGGACCTGAGATAGTGGTAACTCCTGAGTCTTACCAGATTAACCTTTGTTTTGCCATTGGGTACCCTGGGGCTTCTCAGGTGGTGCTACTGGTAAAGAACCTGCCTGCCCATTCAGAAGACATAAGAGACATGGGTTTGATCCCTGGGTCGGGAAGATCCCCTGGAGGAGGACATGGAAACCCACTCCAGTATTCTTGCTTGGAGAATTCCATGGACATATACAGATAGAAACCTAACATAGAAAAACATGTGTGTTTCTTCAAGAGCTAAGCATTTCTAAAACACAAATATGAAATTGAATTATTTGTACATGTGAAATATTTAGTCAACATTGTTTTATCTCTCAGAATATCAATATTTCAAATATGGATGGCAACCCACTCCAGTACTCTTGCCTGGAAAATGCCATGGGCAGAGGAGCCTGGTGGGCTGCAGTCCATAGGGTCGCGAAGAGTCTGACACGACTGAACGACTTCACTTTCACTGTTCACTTTCACGCATTGGAGAAGAAAATGGCAACCCACTCCAGTGTTCTTGCTGGAGAATCCCTGGGACGGGGGAGCCTGGTGGGTTGCCGTCTATGGGGTCGCACAGAGTTGGACACTACTGAAGTGATTTAGCAGCAGCAGCAGCATGCAGCTTTTTAGTTCAAGAAAGTTACAAATCTTTTACAACGCCTTTAAATCGAAATCTACAGCTTAGAAATGCCACAGAAGCCCTGGAAGATATACCCATATCCAAGAACCTGATGAAGGTGGCATTGCTAGCCAAAAAAAAAAAACAACAACAGAGGAACAAACAAAAATCTCCTCAAGTACTAGAAGTGGTCTATTGAGGCTTTTTGCTGGATTTGATAGAATGTTTTGTGCAAAGATCACATTCTTGAGGTTGTGGTCGTGCTGAAGGGGTAAGAACAGAGGACAAGGAAAGAGTCTGAACAAAGGAAGATTTAAGTTGACTGGCAGGGAGAAAAATCCCCACAGAGGAGTCTGTAAATTCAAAAGCAGGGGTGGGAGTTCCCGCTGGAATACTCAGAGATGGACTGCATAAAATAATAGAGGCCCTTCTGTGGGAAAGCAGCCTAAGCTGGCAGTTGCTCAGACAAGTCCACCCACCAGGACCAGAGTCGACGATGGCTCTAGGGCTCTCTCAGTTCCCGTGGAAGAGTTCCCTGCCTACAGCCTCTCAGGAAAATGGCCTGCAGGCCTTTAAGTCCTGGCTACAGTGATTCCCACCATGCTGGATTGCACCTGGAACTGAACAAGCAGGAGGATCCTTGAAAACCATCTTATGAGCTCATTGACTTTATCCATATGAATATCTTTATTTTTCTCTACAAATACAAAAGTAACATTTCTGGCATGTTCCCTGGTGGTCCACTCTGAACTTCCAATGCAGGGGTCATGGCTTTGATCCCCGATTGGGAAACCAAGATCCCACATGCCATGTGGCCAAAAAAAAAGTAGCATTCACTTTCACGATCAAATATCTAGGTATTTTCTCAAGGTTTTATCCATTGTTCAGAAAACAGTATTGCTAGACTGCATGTTGTGCTCCTCCCCACATGTATTCTTCACGTCATCGGTAGTAATTGAAGCTGTGTTCGAGGGCACACAGAGCTGCTTTGAATAAAGACCACATTGTCCAGTTTCCTTTTAACTGCAGGCTGCAATGTGAATAATTGGCCAGTGACTTATAAGTGGTACTGGAAAGCTTCCAGGAAAACATACTTAAAAGATTGTGTCAGTGTGCCCTTTGCTCCTGGGAACACCAATTTGATGACTGATATTTCAGCCATTGTATTGGACCATAAGGATGGAGGTCACAGCCCAGAATTGGGAGAGAAGTGAGTTGGTTTTTTCCTAACACCTTAGTCAAGTCTCTATCCCAACTCTGGACTATCAACCTTCGGACTTTCATGAAGACTGAAATAAGCTGTTATTTGGAGAAGATTTCTTTCATCTGCAGCCAATGCTAGACCTACCTGATATTAGTACAAATTAGTGTAACTATTAGTATAAGAAATATAAGAAAGAAGTCACTAACCATCTCCCCAGAATACTCTAGCTTTTTCTTTTTTTATCACATGTCCTCTCAATCCTTCTCTGAAATAATGCTGTAGAATCTAAAAAAATTTTTTTTTTAATTTCAATTTCTGTACCTGAATATTGACTTAGAGAAATACTCACATACTTAAATTTTTTTTGCTTCTGGCCTCCTGATTGTGTCCCTCCCCTCTGGATCCTCCCATTCTCTGCTTGCCCAAGGACCTTCAGATATATGATATTAAAACTCAGGAGAGAGGCAGGTTAGAGATATTAGATGAGAGTTGCCAAGCTACAGATAACAATGAAAGCAAAGGGCTGAATCCAATTGTTCAAGAAGAAAGAGATCAGTGAAAAGACAGTCTCAGATGAAGTTCTGCAGAAAGTTCACGTCTAAGTAATGGTACAGAAAGGGCATCAGTAGCACGATGAAGACATGAAGTGGTCAGAGGTAGAAAAACAAAAAAAGGCATTATCTGGGACTTCCCTGGGGGTCCAGTGGTTAGGACCCCCTGCTTCCATTGCAGGGTGTATGCGTTCCATTCCTGGCTGGGAAGCTAAGACCCCCGGCTGGCAAAAGAAAAAGACATTACTTTGTCTTTTGTTGATTAACTGGTGAACAGTATCAGCTTCTTTGGTGATGGACAGGGAGGCCTGGCGTGCTGCAACTCATGGGGTCGCAAAGAGTCGGACACAACTGAGCGACTGAACTGAACTGAACTGATCAGCTTCTTGTGACCTGGGAGATAAGATACGAATTGATGGATGGTTCTTTGGATCTAGCAACTAGGAGGTCCTCAGTGAGGACTGATGCAACGAGCAGTTTCAGGTGGCAGGATTGGGGATGGGGAGAAGTTCAGGTGGGAGAAGGGCTGAGATTTTGTGTATAGACATATCCAAGGCTACATCCAACACCCAAACGACTGGGCTGCTTTCTTTTTCTTTGTCGAATTCAATGGAAAAATCAGTTTAAAAGTCAGTTGACTGGACTTTTCAAGTCCTCTGATGCCTTTTAGCATCTGTGTGCAAACCCAGCCTCTGTTAGAGGAAGGAGAACAACTGGAAAGCAGCTTTTCTTGGAAGGTAAAATCTTTATGGTTGGCAGGCACCCTATGGTTACGTGTGTTAATCGCTCAGTCGTGTCCTACCCTTTGCGACCCCATGGACTGTAGCCTGCCAGGCTTCTCTGTCCATAGAATTTCTCCAGGCAAGAATACCGGAGTGGGTAGCCATTCCCTTCTCCACAGGATCTTCCTGATCCAGAGATAGAACCTGTATCCCCTGCAATGCAGGCAGATTCTTTACTGTCTGAGCCACCGGGGAAGCTAGTGGCGGGTACCACAGTGCTGCCAAAGTGCCTGGTTGGAGCATGTGGAAAAGGCAGGGAAGCCCTAACGGCCGCTGCTAGGTTGAATCTTCACATCAGCCTTGAAAGACATTAGCTATCTAAACAACTGCTCCCCTGTATCCAAAATCAGGCACTTAACATGGGGAGGGAGGCGGAAAACTGGGAGAGAAGGAACCAGGAGAAGTGCCTGAGAAACTGCCCTGCCTTTTGGGAGCTAGAATTAGGATGGAAATCTGGAACTTGGACTGTTTTTTCCCAGTGATTGTATTTTTAAAAGTCATGTTCTTTCTGCAAACGCTGAGTATTTGGTAAAGTTCTCTAATCATGTAGAGACAGTTTCTTCTTTTTATCTCTGTTTCTCAGCGCCTCGCCTTATCATGTGCTAAATATACTTTGCCATTTTATTTACTTCGGGCTGAAGCGCTGACACCATTATGTGGCTTTTCCACATCCAACTTGAAGCTGCACATTTCACAGATAAATCACTGTAATTATTTATTCTCCTGAAAAGGAGCAGGAGGTGTAAAAGCCAAACTAATATGCACCTTTTAGCCCACCCAAATGACACTTTGGAGGCTGACTGCTCTGATTGCTCTGAACTCTTAACTTTTGGCTCCCGATTTCCAGATCCTCTAATCTGAGAAAATTGAGGTTCATAGAACAAGTTGGGAAATTTTACTTATCTTTCGAAGACTACCAACCATAGCTACATATTTATTAGGATTTATTTTTTTGGCCACACCAAGCAGCATGTGGGGTCTTAGTGTCCCTGGAACCAGAGATGGAACCAGCAGTGAAACCAGACATGGAACCAGCCCCTGCAGTGAAAGTCTGGAGTCTTTCCTGCTGGACTACCAAGAATGTCCCTATTTATTAGGATTTTTTATGAGCCCTACAGTGTCAGCTCTCAGGGCTGGTAAATTCATCAAAAACTCAAAGATAAACTGACAACTAGAGGTTTGGAATTCAGGATGAGCTTTCAGTGCTCGGACTAGCGAAGTTTTTATTCAGTTGCTATGGTTTCTTTCTAGAAGGCAATTTTTTTTCTCAGAAACATTCTTCTTTGTTGTTGTTTAGTTGCTAAGTCATGTCCCACTCTGTGACCCCTTGGACTGCAGCCTGCCAGGCTTCCCTGTCCGTCACTATCTCCCAGAGCTTGCGGAAACTCTTGTCCATCAAGTTGGTAATGCCATCCAACCATCTCATCCTCTGTCACCCCCTTCTCCTCCTGCCCCCAATCTTTGCCAGCATCAGGGTCTTTTCCAATGAGTCAGTGGCCCAAGTATTCCCATCAGGTGGCCAAAGTACTGGAGCTTCAGCTTCAGCATCAATATTTTTCTTAGATAACTTGAAATGTGATCCTACTCACGAATTCCCTTCCCTTCACAGTGGCAGAAAAAGAAGTTTTTTTAAAAAATTATTTCCTGGACTTCCCTGGTGGTCCAGTGGTTAAGAATCTGTCTTGCAGTGCAGGGAAATTGGGTTTGATCTCTGGTTGGGGAACTAAGATCCCACATGCCATGGGGCAACTAAGCCTGCACACCACAGCTAAGACCTGATGCAGTCATAAGTAAATAAATTTTAAAAATACATTTCCTATTCCAGTCTGAGGTAGAAAGAGAAGTTTTCTGGAGAATTTTTTCTCTAGATGGATAGACCAAAAAATGGCTCACACATGTACCTTGAACTGGCTTTGCAAGGCTAATGTATACAAACATGATCACTGTTTTCTTCCAGAAATATGCCAGTGTCGGGGCCTTAATGTCAAATACCACCTCTTACCCCAACACAGTCGCCAAGTTCTGCTTTAAAAATGTTTATTTTCTATGGCAAAAATGTCTTGGTTCATTGTTGAAAAGTACCTCCCAGGCCTTTGGGAAAAACCTGGGCGTATCAGAAGTGGCTCATATTTTCCTTCTCCCTACTCCTGCCTTTTAATTTTAAACACTTTAAAATTAATCTCTTAAGAAATATTAGTGGAAAATATTTGAGTTTAACGCATTTTCTTTATAAATCATTTTCACATAAGCAAAAATTTTTTATATGATTTGTTGTTCAGTTGCTAAGTCGTGTCCAGCTCTCTGTGACCCCATAGCCTGCAGCACGTCAGGCTTTCCTGTCCTTCCCCACTTCCCAGAGTTTGCTCAAACTCACGTCCATTGAGTTGGTGATGCCATCCAACCTCTTCGCCCCTTCATTTTAGATGATGGAAGCTAGTAATAAGCAAAAGCCAAGACAATAACATGCAGGTTCCAATTCATTGAAGGCCAGTTTTTTTTGAAAGCGAATCTGTAGGCTAATATGTCATATTTTTATGAATTTACAAAATTTACTATTTTCTTTTGCAAAATGTTTAACAAAATGTTAACATTTCATGTGGAAATCTTTCAGCTCTTACTTTTTTTTCTTAATATATGATTGTTTTAGATAATTTCTGATTTATTTTAGACAGTTTTACATTCAAAATTAAAAGTGAAAGCTGATAGGGACTTCCCTGGTCATCCAGGGGTTAAGACTTCACACTCCCAATGCAGAGGGCACAGGTTTGATCCCTGGTCAGGAAACTAAGATCCTGTATTGAAAGGAAGCTCTCTATTTAACCAGGACTCATTTTATGACTAGGGTACAGTTGAACCAGTGGGTGTTAGAGTTCTCATTGTTGGGACTGGATGGATCTGGAGTCAGCAAGTACGAAATTTAAATAATTTAAATCCTTCCCATAAGTGGCTTCTAAAAAAGTAGGCTGAACATATGATTATTTCAGTATGTCTTGGTGTCTTGGATCTGTTGATGTTGAAGTATGAATGAGAAACTCTCGTCAAGGTTGGGTTGTCACTGAGAAAGGTGGACTGATGGGCTGGCTTCCAAGAGGTCTCACAAGGTGGCATTCATCTTAATGACTATCACAGTTTTCCAGATGCATAATTTCCAACTTGCCATTACTCTAGAGTCGATTCAATTTGGTCAAGCCAACTCACGCTGTGTAAACATCAGGAGCCTGACATATGTAAACCCAAATATGTGTTAATTCACAATATATTAATATGACTAGGGTTTCTCTATTACAGAAGACTACTTGGGGGAAAAAAAGCTAGAACATACTTTGTGGTGAGCATGTGGTATATTTAGAATGCCTAATGGCCTGAAGCTCTGTGAGATGTATGGCCTCTGTCTCTACCCTGGGACTGCGCACACCTGCTTTGCTCAGCCTTCAGACTCTCTGCCTGGCACAAGTAAGGCCTGCCACACTTGCCTCGCCCTCTGCCCCTTTGCTTTGCTTTCTTTATTGATCAGTGTTCTCTGTTGATCGCTTCTTTTTTCAAATGTGTTGTTAACTTTAATCAGGTTACTATCAAACCTTTCAGGTCTGAAAGCCATTCTGTCTGTTTATCAAGGTGACTTTACGTAACTCTCCTCTGGTCTGTCATGTGGTGAGTTTATGTTTGATTTTCAGACAATAGCTTTTAAAATTATTGTTTTCTTTTAATTTAAAAGTACACTTTTCAGTGTCTGGTTATAGCACCCTGAATGTGCCTGATCTCCTCTAAAAATGCACTTTGTATTGGAAAATTCAGAAAAGTATCAAGATAATTTGTAATTCTACCATCTGGTTGAAACATATTTTTTAATTACAGCGTTTATTTCTGCATTACTGTGAATGTTCTATCAATAGAACTGCTTTTTTAAAACAATTCTATTGATGTAAAATTTACATGTAAAATTCACCCATTTTAATGATTGTTAGTAAATATATGGAACTGTGTAACCATCACACAATCCAATTTTAGGACATTTACATCAGTTCAAATCAATCCCTCATGCCCATTGGCTGGAGCCCATTCCTACCTCCACCTCTGTCAACCATTAATCCACCTGTGTCCACAGATTTGCCTTTCTGGACATTTCCTAGAAATGGATCATGTAATATTTGAGTTTTTGTTACTGTCTTCTTTCACTTAGTGTAAAGTTTTTGAGGCTCATCTATGTTGTAGCATGTATTGTTCCTTTTTATTGTAGAATAGTCTTCCATTATGGATATAATTTAACCGTTCACTACTTGAGAGAAGTTTGGATGGTTTCCACTTTTTGACTGTTAATGAATAATGATCCCGTGAACATGTATGTGCATATCTTTGTGTGGACGTATGTTTCCCTTCCTCTTGAGCAGATACCTAGAAGTGAAACTGCTGCACCACATGGTAAATTTATGTTTAACATTTTAAGAAACTGTCAAACTCTTTTTAAAGTGGTTGCACCACTTAAAATTCCCACCAGCCATATACGACATTTCCAATTTTTTCATATTATTGCCTGGACTTGGTATTGCCTGATTTTTTAAATTGTATTCTAATAGGTGTGAAGCAGTATCTCATTATGGTTTCAACTTGCATTTTCCTAATATGATGTCTTCTTACTATTGATTTGAAAGAAGTCTTCCATGAGATTTTCCAGGCAGGGATACTGAAGTGGGTTACCATTCTCTTCTCCAGAGGATCGTCCCGACTCAGGGATTGAACCTGGGTCTCCTGCATTGTAGGCAGATTCTTTGCCATCTGAGCCACAAGGAAAACCCTTATATGTTCTAGATACTAGTAACTTATCAGACATACAATTTGCAATTTTTTTTTCTTTTTCTACAACTTATCTTTTCATTTTCTTGATGATATCCTTTGAAGCACAAAATGTTTTAATTTTGATGAAGTCTAATTTAGCATGATTTGCACCTTGCTCTATGATCTGTTTTCAAGTTTTCTGGAGTATAATGTGAGGTAAGAATCTAAATTCGTTTTTGTGCATGAGGATATTTAATTATTCTAAAACCATTTGTTGAAAAGATAAGTCACATTGAATTGTCTTGGCCCCCTTTTTAAAAATCTAATGACCATAAATGGTTCTGAGCTATAAATTCTGTTGATTTATGTGTGTTTTTTTTTTTAAACATTAGTACCACACTACTTTCATTACTGTAGTTTTACATCGAGTTTTGAAATTAGTATCTTTGTTTTTTCTTTTTGGCAGTTCTGCTCTGCTCTTTGAGCTACAGTCACCACTTGGTCTATTTCCTTTCTTGTCATTTCTCACAGCCGGTTGCTATCATGTTATCTAATACTGCTGCTGCTGCTGCTAAGTCGCTAAGTCGCTTCAGTCGTGTCCAACCCCATAGACGGCAGCCCACCAGGCTCCCCGGTCCCTGGGATTCTCCAGGCAAGAACACTGGAGTGGGTCGCCATTTCCTTCTCCAATGCGTGAAAGTGAAAAGTGAAAGGGAAGTCGCTCAGTTGTGTCCGACTGCTTAGCAACCCCATGGACTGCCCTACCAAGCTCCACCGTCCATTAATACTAGGACTCCCTTTTTCTCTTCTCCTTCTTTTCCTCTTATTTTTTTTTCTTTTTCCCACCAGCTCATTTTAATCATATACTTAGGTCTGGAAACCAAAGAACATTGTCATATGTTGATGTAGGGCTTTATATTTCCCACATCACGTGTGAGTTACCAACGTAGAAAGAGGACTGGAAAATAACAGCTCCATTTATTAAGTGTGCTGTGCTTACTTGCTCAGTCATGTCCGACTCTTTGCGACCCCATTGACTATAGCCTGCCAGGCTCCTCTGTCCATGGGGATTCTCCAGGCAAGAATACTGGAGTTGGTTGCCATGCCGTTCTCCAGGGGATTTTCCCAATCCAGGGATCAAACCCAGGTCTCCCATATTGCAGGAGGATTCTTTACCATCTGAGCCATGAGGGAATCCCAAAGAAAGAGGTATAGTTTCAGAATGGAGAACACACTCTCAGTCCTTCCTATATTGATATATAACATTCATTATAAATGAGGTGATTGTCTTGTTGAATTCTCTGGACTTACCTCATCCAGGATACTGAGTTCATATCTGGATATCACAAGGTGAGTTCTAGTAAACACAACTTGCTTTCCCTCTGAGACACCAACTATTTCCCCACCTAAGTGCATGCATGTCCAATAAAGATGTCTTTATTCCTTACTCTTGACCAGTCAGCATATGACATTCTTTTGGTGACAGAGGTGAGCTCAGAGGAAAGCATTTGGCATTTGACACATGCAGAGCTGCTAATATGCAATGAAACTTTGTCTGGAATTCCTGAAAAGTTCCCACTCTTCTCTGTTAGATTTGAGACTGTAAGAAGATAAGACTGGAATTTTTTTACCATCTTGCTGTCTTGAGGGAAAAGCTTGCCTGAAAATCTTTCTTAGAAAGATGAGAGCTAAGAGATGAAAGAGACAGCAAATCCTTGTTCTGGGGATCTTCTATGAACCCGGTTTCAAACCATGTCTTAAATGAAACTGACCTTGGAATTTTAAATTATGCAAGCCAATAAACCTCTTTTTTGCCTAAGCAAGCTTAAACTGAGCTTTCTGCTATATGCAACAAAAATAGTTTTTACTAATTTGTTTTAAGAGAGACATTGATAAACTAGAGTAAGCCTAGAGAAGAATTGCCATTGGGGGTGAGTGTGATCAGAATTATGTTAAAAGGGAGAAATCGAAGAGAGTTTGACTTGAGGAAAGAAAGTCTGGTGTGTATGTGTTCCAGGAAAAGAAGGATGTTGAAAGTATGGAACAGGATAACAAAGGAAAATACCTTCAAATATTTAGTTAGAATTCATGGAGAGGGCAATGGAAACCCACTCCAGTACTCTTGCCTGGAAAATCCCATGGATGGAGGAGCCTGGTGGGCTGCAGTCTATGGGGTTGCTAAGGATCGGACATGACTGAGCTTCTTCACTTTCACTTTTCACTTTCATGCATTGGAGAAGGAAATGGCAACCCACTCCAGTGTTCTTGCCTGGAGAATCCCAGGGACGGGGGAGCCTGGTGGGCTGCCATCTACGGGGTCACACAGAGTCAGACATGACTGAAGCGACTCAGCAGCAGCAGCAGCATGATAGCAAGAACCTGGGAAACAAATTTCAACTCAAAGTGTTACAATTTTAACAATTTAATGTGTCTGAAAATTGAATAAATTGTGTTGATAATACACTTGCTAAGTCAAAAAGCATTTAAAATCACTTATTAGAGATATCATAGAGTGAATTCAATAGATGGTGTTTTCTGAACTTTGGTCATTTGAATATGGTCTTTACTGGTTTTGTGCCAGTACCATACTATCTTGATGACTATAGCTTTGTAGTGTAGTCTAAAGTCATGAAGCAGCAGATAGATTCTTAACCACTGGATGACCAAGGAAGTCCCAAGAGTTCTTTCTAGAAGCCTACAATGCTACACTACTTGCTCTTCACATTTATGAAATCCAAAATTCAGTTTGAAGTAGTTACTCCTTTTTTTTTTTTGGAGGTTGACTGCAAATTTATTCATCTGATAAACATTTTATAAAATTAGAAAAGCCTATTGAAATACCAAAACTTGAAAAGTCATAAAATATGTTTAGAGGACCGTAGGAACAAATGAGAGTAGAGCAGTGCCTGTGTGCATAAGTGCTCGGTCTTGTCTGCCTCTGTGACCCCACGGACTGCAAGCCCACCAGGCTGCTCTGTCTATGGGATTCTCCAGGCAACAAAACTGGAGCAGGTTGCTGTTTCCTCCTCCAGGGGATCTTCCCGACCCAAGGACTGAACCCCCCCACCTCCCGTCTCCTTCATCTCCTGCATTGGCATGCAGATTCTTTATCACTGAGCCACCCAGGAAGCCCAGAAAAACAAACGAAATAAAAGCAGAAGCTGCTTAAATTCTTCAAACTCTTCTTCACTGTGCACAGAGTTGACTTTCTAGTATCCATTTAAAAAATTATATACATAATGAGATGGATGAAACTGGAGCCGATTATACAGACTGAAGTAAGCCAGAAAGAAAAACACCAATACAGTATACTAACACATATATATGGAATTTAGAAAGATGGTAATGATGACCCTGTATGCGAGACAGCAAAAGAGACACAGATGTGTAGAGTGGACTCTTGGACTCTTGAGGGAGAGGGAGAGGGTGGGATGATTTGGGAGAATGGCATTGAAACATGTATACTATCATGCACGAAACGAATTGCCAGTCTATGTTCGATGCAGGATACGGATGCTTGGGGCTGGTGCACGGGGATGACCCAGAGAGGTGTTATGGGGAGGGAGGTGGGAGCGGGGTTCATGTTTGGGAACTCATGTACACCCGTGGTGGATTCATGTCAATGTATTGCAAAACCAATACAGTATTGTAAAGTAAAATAAAGTAAAAATAAAAATAAAATAATAAAAATAATATACAAAAGAGGTCTAGAAACAGAATGAAAAGCTGCCCCCAAACACTCATATCTACCCCAGATTAAAGAAAATAAAATTATACATAGAGCAAATAACAGAATATATTTTGCCTTTTCAATAGCAAACAAATTAAAGGTATAAAAACTGAGAAGTGATGGAGCAGCAGGTAGAAGAAAGGAGGCGAGAAATCTGCAAGTATAATCATATAAACAAACATCAAGATTGCTTGATGTGAAAATAGATAACGCTTCTACTTTCTTATGATCAGGGAAAATAACCCAGGACAATAAAAAGGTAACATAAGAATCAAATAGCTGTGAAATTACTAATGTTTACATCACTATAGAAGAAAATCAAAATGGTAGCCCAAGGGAAATATCTGAATTTTTCTTATCGGTATTATAAGGAGCAGTAGATGAAGGGGAGGGACACTCCGAAGAGCAATAAACAATTAGAAAACAAAAGAGAGTCTTCCTCTAACTATATTGAACAATAAGGATGGAATAAAAAGATGCAAAGATTTCCCACCTGCATTCATTTTCCTTATCAAATAGACAGATTTCTTAGTAAATCCTAAATAAATACATTCTCACTTTATTCCTCTTTTTAAAAAATATTTATTTGTTTGTTTATTTGGCCCAACAGCAATCTATGAAGATTACATGTGTATGGTTTTCCAGTCTTGAGTAAATAGAACTTATCACAAAATGATTTAGGCTCAGGAGTTAATGAAATACATAATCATTAATAGGGGTTTCCCTGGTGCCTCAACAGTAAAGAGTCTGCCTGCAATGCAGGAGACTCAGTTTTGATCCCTGGGTCGGGAAAATCCCCTGGAGGAGGAAATGGCAACCCACTCCAGTATTCTTGCCTGGAGAATTCCATGGACAGAGGAGCCTGGCGGGTATTGTCCATGGGGTGGCAAAGAGTTGGACTTGACTGAGCGAGTATTACTTCACATTTTGATAATCTGTCCTCTGATTCGGAAAGAATAGTAAACAGTTCACATAAATTAATACAGTTTATGTTACTAGTAACCTGTCAAATAAAATGACTTTTCTACTTTGTTAGCTCTCCAATGCTGTTGCAGAGAATAGCAATGAATGAAAACTCCATTGAGCACTGGGGGCCCTCTACATCTCTGGTGATACACTGTCTCCTGATGGGATGCACATAAAACACGTGGTGTCACGAAGTATTCTTGCCAAAATTGTTTAACCTAAATCTAATCATGTTTTAGATACAACTCCCATAAAACGTGAAGTAGTTACCTTTTGTCTCTAGGTCTGCAAACTCATAGGCTAACTAAAGATCACCTCTGCACCTTTTGGAATATTCCCTTTTGGGATATTTGGCATCTCCCTTCATACATATGACAGAGGAACAGCAATGAAATCAAGTTGCTATGTTACAATGGGAAAACACATCCTCCTTGCTCCCTAACCACCAAATGAAACCACAGACAGCTTCTCTTCTTAGATTATAAATCCTTCTCTCCAACTGACATTGGAAAGTCTGACTCAGTAAAAATGTGGGGTGTGTGGGTGTGTGTGTATGTGTAAAGAAATCTTCTTTACAATTCTTCTGATCTTACATGTAGAAAGGCACTTTAGTTCTGAAGACAATTGGTTCATTCTAAACCAAGTAGATGAGCAGGTAAGAGGAAATTGTTGTCTTTAAGAGCATAGCTTTTGACTGGGGTTACCTTATTTGGAAGAATCTGAAATGTTGCTAAGGCTCCCTGTGGCTCTATGACTGATGGAGAACATCTGATAGCAGTTTACAGATTCCATGATTCATTAAAGGATTTTGGTCTGTTTCTACTCCTTTAGTGCCCTGTCTTTATCCTAAAGATTTCCGCACAAACAGATTTCAGCATTTTCCTAAATGGACAGATTATTTCTCTGAGTTTATTTGTGTGATTTATTTTTCCCTTGTCTTTTTTTCCCCTAATTGTGGTGATTTACTGTCACTGATGTTTTTCTTTTGAGTTCCTTTCTTGGGTGGGAGATCATTTTTGGCTTCAGACTGGAATGTCCCAGAATAACTGCTGTTTAAAAGACTACTTGTGCGTTGCAATTTTAAGGAACTCTCATGATTGAGGCCCGAGATCTATCTATAGGTCCCAAATAGGGTGGGAATATTTATATCTCTGATTTCTGTGCTAAGACTCCCATTACTTCAGAGTACATTTAGCCCAATTCTCTACTCAGGCCTAGAAGAAGCAAAGCACTAAAAGGACATCAAAGTATGCTATAGACTCAATTTTTTATGTCCCCAAAACCCATAAGTTGAAATCTAATCGCCAGTGTGATGGTATTTGGAGGTGGAAGGGGTCTCTGGGAGGTTATTAGGTCATGAGGGTGGAGCCCTTATGAAAGGGATTAGTGCCTTTATAAAAAAAGATCCCAGAGGGCTGCCTTCCCCCTTCTGCCCTGTGAAGATATAGCCAAAAGAACAGGTATTTATAAACCAGACACCAAATTTACTGGCACCATGATCTTAAACTTTTCAGTCTCCAGAATTTTAAGAAACAAATGCTTGTTACTCAAGCTACTGAGTTTATGGTATTTTTGTTAGAGTAGCTAAAATGGATTAAGACTGGATGGTATAGTAAGAGGCAGGATTTTGACTTTCAGTTTTCAAGTATCTGAGGACCTTGTTAAAATGCAGATTCTGAGCCAGTAGGTCTGGAGTGGGGACTGAGAAATTGCCTTTCTAACAAGCTCCAAGATGATACTGATGCTGCTGATCGAGGCACCATACTTTAAGAACCACTGTGATATAGTCTTTCCCGAATTTGCCTGAGCGTAAGGCTCATCAGAAGTGACTGTTGTATATACAAATACCAAATCTTTCCCTGGGAACACTGATTCAGAGGTCTCCTTTGGGGTCTCTAGTCTGCCATTTTAAGAACTTCTTCATGCTATGGTTCCACACTACATCCTGACCTGACCTCCTGGTACTCCTCTACTATCCCTTCATTCATTTTCCTCCTTCCCTTCGGGGGCTTCCCAGGTGGCTCAGTGGTAAAGAATCTGCCTGCAACGCAGGAGGCGTGGTCCCCAGGTTCGGAAGTTTCCCTAGGGGAGAAAATGGCAACCCACTCCAGTATTCTTATCTGAAGAATCCCAAGGACAGAAGAGCCTGGTGGGCTGCAGTCCATGGGGTCCCAAAGAGCATGACTGAGCATAGCTCGCGCACACACACACACACAGACATATAGTTCCCTTCTATCTCTTTTTCTTCCTTCCTTCCAACAGATATTTATTGAGCATGCACTTGGGATATATATCTGAATAACAGACAGACTACCCTTCAGACAATAGACAAATAAATAGGTAAATAAGCAGAAGAATTATAGTCTGTGATATAGCTAAGAAGGAAATAAACAGGGTGATGAGATACAGAGGGATAGGTGGGGGTGGGCAAGCATTTAAGTCAAGGTTGTCAGGGGTGTTCTCTAAGGAAGACAGTTAGGCTAAAAACCCTTCAGCCTAAGCCTCACTATTTGTGTTTTGGGGACACAATGCCTTGGTTCATGCTGGGTTTTTTTTTCCCACCATGAGTGTTTCAGAAGAGTTCTAACATTAGTGTAACATTAAAGAGAAAAAATAAATAAATAAAAGAACAGAATCCCCTTCCTGTCTTGTATTAGTTTGCTAAGGTGCTGTAACAAAGTACACATATTGAGTGGTTGTAATAACAGAAACTTACTATCTCACAGCCCTAGAGGCTAGAAGTCTGAGATCAAGGTGTCAGCAAGACCAAAAGCCCTCTGAATGTGCAGGGAAATATTTGTTCTCGGTCTCCCCCCAGCCCCAGCTTCTGGTAGTTCCTTGGTTTAAGGCTGCATAACTCTGCTCTTCCATGGTGTTCTCCCCGTGTGTGAATCCCTGTGCCCAAATTTCCCCTTTTCATGAGGAGACCAGTCATATTGGATTAGGGACCCAACCTACTGACCTCACCTTAACTAATTACGTAAGTTAACAATCTCACTTCTGAATAAGGTCACATTCTAAGCTACCATGGGTTAAGACTTCACATATGAATGTCTAGGGGACATATTTCAGCTGTGGACAAAGAATGTCACTGACCGCCTTGTCATAAAGCCATCAGCCACTGCAGCCACCCCCGCTGTGGTGCACACTGAGAGAATTCAGGATGAAGAAAATGAAACACTGGCCCTAGGGTGTTAAGGTGCATATCAAAGGGATGATTTCAGAGTCCAGATTCTTGCATCTTCCCATGCATAGAAAGGTACTAAATTTATTAACTTGAGATATGTTTTTTAAGTAACAGTAATCATTTAAAAAATATATTTGTGTATTTATTTATTTGGCCGCAACAGGTCTTATTTGCAGCACATGGGATCTTTAGTTGTGGCATATGAACCCTTATGTTGCAGCTTCTGGGATCTAGTTCCCTGACCAGGGATCAAACCCGTGCCCCCTGCACTGGGGGTACAGAGTCTTAGCCGCTGGACCACCAGGGAAGTTGCAAGTAACAGTGGGCTTTGGATGTTCTGACCACGAGGGTTTGTTGGTGTTTTTTTTTTTTTGCAAAAATTCCTATATATCCTCCCTTATATCCTCCTATATATCCTCTTCAGAAGAGCCCCTCAGAGCTATCTGAGAGAGTGTCTCCCAGCCTCAGTGTGTCTGCTGAATAAACCCTAATTCTCAGCTTTTAGGTTGTGAAAATTTTTCAGTCGACACAACCTGTAACAGATTTTTACTACATAGCTTTTCTCACAATGCTGATCCCTAAGTTACAGAACCTGATGGAGTTGTGCTATTTGCCCTTTCCCAAAGCCAGCACTGCTGAGGGGTCAAGTGATCAATTTAGACAAGTTTCACTGTGCCGAAACTGAACCGAGCTTTAGCTTCGATCTTCAATGTAGCTGTCCTATAGTCACAGCTCCAGTGTGAGTAAGTTTTTCTCCTAAGCAAACGAGGTCACCTACATCACTCCAAAAACTCAGTTTGCCTTAAGCCACGATAACCTTTGATTTCTTCTGACCCTCACTAAAAGGGCGTGTTGGTGTCTGTGTATAACATTATAATATCTAGAAGTTATGTTTGATGATGCTTAAAATGCTTAAACTTTATTGCAAAGTGGATTTAACTTAGTAACTTTCACTAAGTTTCAGAAGTAAAAAGAAATGAAATATTGAAACTGAGCAGGTCCCTGTGGGGCCTTCCTGGATACACAGCCTTTCAGTGTCCCTCATTTCTTGTTTGTAGGGAAAAGGCTTCATCCTTCTAGACCTTCGCTGAGTTCCAAAGAGCAGACCTCTGTGTACCGTGTGCCTCAGTCGTGTCCAGCTCTTTGCAGCCCCATGGACTGTATTCCGCCAGGCTCCTCTGTCCATGGGATTCTCCAGGCAAGAATACTGGAGTGGGTTGCCATGCCTTCCTCCAGGATATCTTTCTGATCCAGGGATAGAATCTATGTCTCTGGAGTCTCTTGAATTGGCAGGCAGACTCTTTACTACTTAGTAAGCCACAAGTGGAAGTACCTTATAATGCAAAATAGGTAACAGTGATACAGAGTCAAATTTTTAAAGTCCAATCAATCACAAAGCACAGGATATGTAAATATTAACAATATTGAATCAGCCAACAGGGCATTTTGCTTAATAGACTGCAAAATTCCTAAGGAGAGAGATTCTGCCATCTGACTCAGCTTCGATCTCCAACAGTGCCTAGCCCAGGTCATTGCACAGAGCAGGTTTCTGATACATTAAATTCAATGAAGTTTTTTTTAAAAAGTGGCTTATCTCCCTTAACAGAGATTGGAAGCATTCAAAGTTGAATTTAAGGAGTTAAAGTAAAACTCTACTTGCTGATAACTGTTATAAATACATCAGAGACAGAGGTAGGGTCAATTATTTCCATCCTAAAGAAAAAGAAACAGAGAGATTAAATAGCTCACACAACTAGGGAAGTAACCCTGAGAATTCACAATATGTTTATAATCATTATGGTCCACATACTCGACCATTGTTCTGTATGTCAATTAATACCACTGGTGAAGAGCCAGAGATCCAGAGCACCCTTTTTCTAAGGAACTCTTCAACTGAGAGGTTTGCTATTAGCTTATTAGTGTATTCCTCGTGTTGAAGTCAAGAAATACGCTATAATGATTATGCATTCCATCTTTGGCATTACTCTATACTTAAGTTCAAATTCTGGCTTTGGCATAGTGTAGCTGTGTAACTCTGTGCTACTCAACTTTTCCAAACTCAGTTTCATCATCTATAAAATAAGGCTAATTATGCGAAGAGTTGACTCATTGGAAAAGACTCTGATACTGGGAGGGATTGGGGGCAGGAGGAGAAGGGGACGACAGAGGATGAGATGGCTGGATGGCATCACCGACTCAATGGACGTGAGTCTGAGTGAACTCCGGGAGATGGTGCTGGACAGAGAGGCCTGGCGTGCTGCGATTCATGGGGTCGCAGAGAGTTGGACACTACTGAGTGACTGAACTGAACTGATGCTTAAATTTCTCTTGGGTAAATTTCTAGAGTGGAATAGGAGGTGTATTTTTAATTTTTACAAAATTCCCAAAGTGTACCAAGGGAAAGGAGGTGGGTGGGATGAATTGGGAGGCTGGGACTGACAGATATACACTACTGTATATAAAGTGGATACTATAGGAACCTGCTGCATAGCACAGGAAGCTCTACTCAGTCTCTCTCATGATCTAACTGGGAAGGAAATTTTACAAAGAGAGGATGTATGTATACATACAACTGATGCACTTTGCTCTACAGTAGAAACTAACACAACATTGTAAAGCAACTATACTCCAATAACAATTAAAAAAAAATCTCCCCAGTATTTTCCAAAGTGGTCGTGCCATTTGGTATTCCCACTAACAGTGAATGAGAGTTCCAGTCCTTCACATTGCTATTAATACTTGGGATAGTCAGTTTATTTATTTATAGAATTGCTGTGTGTGGTTAAACAAATAAAATTTGCCATCTTGACTATTTTTAGTATACAGTTCATTAGTGTTAAGTATATTTACATTGTTTGAAACATGTTCAGAACATTTTAATCTTACAAAACTGAAAATCTATATCCATTAAACAAGTCCCCCTTGTCCCTTCTCCCTAACCCCTGGCAACTACTGTTTTACTTTCTGCCTCTATGAATTTTACTACTGTAGATACCCCATATAAGTGAAATCATACACCATTTGTCCTTTTGTGATGAGTAATTTCATATAGAAAATTTTACTTCTTCCTTTCCAATTGAGATACCTTTTATTCCTTCTTTTTCTTCTTTAATTGTACTGGCAAGTACTGACAGCACTGTGTTGAAGAGAAGTGGTTAAAGTTGGCATCCTTGTCTTATTCTTGATCTCAGAGGAAGAGTTTTCAGTTTTTCACTATTGAGTATGATATTAGCTGCAGGCTTTTCATATATTGGCTTTATTATGAAGGTAGTTTCCTTCAACTCCTGTTTGGCTGTTTTTACCAGGAAGAAATGTTCAGTTCAGTTCAGTTCAGTCGCTCAGTCGTGTCCAACTCTTTTCGACCCCATGAATCGAAGGAATGTTAGAACTTGCCAAATATTTTTTTTGCAAAAGTTGAGATGATCATGTGTTTCTTGTCCTTCATTTTGTGAATTTGGTCTACTGTGTTGATTTTCATATGTTGAACAATTCTTACATCTCAGGAATAAATCCGGCTCAGTCATGGTGTATAATCCTTTTACATGTGCTTTTCAATTTAGTTTGCTAGTTTTTTGTTGAGGGTTTTTGCATTAATATTCATCAGGGAAATTAGCCTGTAGTTTTCTGGTAGCGTTTTTATCTGGCTTTGGTATCAAGGTAATGCTACCCTCAGAGAATGAATTTGGATGTGTTCCCTTCTGCTCAATTTTTTCACAAGAGTTTGAGAAGAACTACAGTGAATTACTTCTTTAAATGTTTGGTAAACTTCAGTAATATCTGGTCTGGAGTTTTCTTTGTTGGGAGATATATATCCATCTGTCTCTCTCTGTATATATCTCCCTGTCATTAGAAACAATAAAGACTATACTCTATTTGGAAATGAGACTCTACCAAACAATGACTGAAGGAGAATCATGCATTCTATGCCTTCTCTTTTGCTGGGTCACTCAGAAACACATCAGCTAGTAGCTTTTGCTTGTCACTCCCAATTATTTTTTATTTGTGCATCTAGTTGCACCTATTTTTTATTCCAAAGACCCCCTTTCTCACATAGTGTTCTGCCAAGTCTCTGAGGCCTGGCCAGAAAGCTGCTGTTCTGTGCCAGGTTGCGTTTTGACTGACATCGCCCATTTGGTATATCTCAGTTTCCCCTGATCACACCATCTCATTTATTGCTAGAGAAAACACTGTTGCTGGATTTTCCCTTTTCCCCTGTCTCGTAACAGAGTCCTGACTCACTTGCCCAAATAACTGCACACAATTCAGAGATCTTTTGAGAACCAAACTGCTAGTTATTTGAGACTCATAAACCTAGTAAACACCTGCAATACAGGTTTTTGAAACATGGTTTATTTTTTGTTAGTCTACAATTGTTAGTCTTCCTGATGCACCAGCCCTGATGTCTGAGAGCTCAGAGATCTGTTGGGAGGTTTTTGTTTACTGATTCAATCTCCTTATGAGTTATTGGTGTATTCAGATTTCCTTTTTCTTTCTAATTTAGTTCTGGCAGGTTTCTAGGCATTTTTCCATTTCTTCTAGGTTATCCGCTTTGTGGCATACAATTGTTCTAGTATTCTCTTATAATCCTTTTTATTTATGTGGCATCGGTTGAAATACCCCCCTTTTCGTTTCTGATTTTAGTTATTTTTTTCTTAATCTAACTAAGGGTTTCTCAATTTTGTTGGTCTTTTAAATAAAGCAGCCATTGGTTTTATTGACTTAAAAAATCTTTTTCTATTCTCAATTTCATTAATTTCTGCTCTAATCTTTATTATATCTTTAAAATAGTAACTTTTATGTTTTTATGATAATTAAAGAAAATTTGTAAACATCTTTTAAAAAGGAGGTCAGTTTCCCTGGGAGAAGGAACAAGAATGAGAAGGGTCCTGAGGAAATTTTACGAGACTGATGGATTTTGATTGTGGCAATCGTTTCACAGATATAAACATATGCCAAAACTCATTACATTGTACATTTTGCACATGTACAGTTTATTGTATGTAACTATACCTTAATAAAGCTATCAAATTGCAGATTTCTAAAAACAAGTAAAAATTTAAAGTTTGCAGGCGTACGTTATTTCAAGTGATTTTTTCCTAAGTTTAGTTTTCCTATTCAAAATTCCTTCACTACAAAGTCAATCTTTGTATATTTGTCTCCTGTACTTTGCCTGTTCCTGGATCTCCAGTTTTGATCCTGATCTGCTATTCAACTCTGAGCCAATCAATCTTAGTCTTCTTGAGTAGAAGCAGCACTATAAAGAAGTTCAACAGAAATATTCTCTCAACCACATTCCAATTAGACTCTTTCATCATTGCATTTTCAGATTGATATTCAACTCATCAAAGGAGGTTGTGCCTATGAAATAATCTTGTTCTCTTAATTTTTAAAAGCAGATAGCATTTATGACATGATTGCAGACACTTTATACATTTAACTTTGGAGTTTTACTTTTCAAGAGCTTTATTTATCAGTATGAAAACCAGCAATGATGTTACGCTACCCCCAGTGGCTTTAAGATGCGAATTATGTCACTGACGTTGTACAGTTTCAGTAATAGATGTGACTCCTTTGACGCTAGTACCTTGAAAAATTTACAACCCCTCTTTGTTAAAGCAACTGAACCTAAAATACTAATATGTGCTCTGTAATAGATGAAAGATGTTTTAAGATAGGCAGGCCTTGGGGCAATTTGACATTTTTCTCTTTGATTCTTCGTTATTACCAATGAAATCATTCCAGGTTCAATGCAAGATTCTTCCCTTTTTTTGTTTTCAAAACTAAAAAATTCTCACTTTTTCATCTAATTGATTCCATTATATACTGCGTCACTTTGTATACCTATAGCAACTCCAAATCCACCTAGTGGTTTTATCTGCAATTTAAATCTACTGGCTCCCATCATCTCTCTTGAAGGCTATGGCTTCAACATAATTTATTCAGCATTTTATTCAAAAGATATTTATTGAACATCAAACTATGTGCCAGGCCTCTATACCAGAGATATGGCTGTGAATAAGGAAAAACAATCACTCTCATGGAATTTGTAGCCTAACTAGAAGACGGATATTGAACAAGCAGTTATAAGGTTGAAGAGTGTAACAATAAAGGAAGGGCAAGCCCAAGATGTTTGCTATGGGAGCATTTCTTTTTCCTTTGCGCTTTGAGGGGCAAACCCACTAGCTTAAAAATGATATGTATTTCTTCCAACTCCCTGCTCCTGGCAACCCACAGGAAAGATTCTACATAGGGAATATGATGTCAAGAAGTAGAAACAAGTCCTTATGACTTTTTTTTTCCTTTTTAGGAAAGTCAAAACATCTTTCTTAACAGTAGTCATTCTAGTTTAGCTGCCGGCTGAGCAAGACTAGGTATTTATAACAATTCTCCAAGTTTTCTCTTGGTGGCTACAGCTGTTCCCCACATTTTATAAGCTATCACTGCCTGGGAGATACTTAGAAGAAACACCCTCTGAAAAAGATTGTTTTCCTATGTTTTTAAACAATAGTTCAGAGAGTTGTTAGACCATATCTACAAATTGGTTTCATGAGAGCCTTAAGGAGAGTTTTTTGTTTTCTTTAGTCTTAGATTTCTTGACATACCTGGGGGCTCTCAAAGAAAAGACTTTATTGACTTTAAGGCCATGTTTACAAGTCAATAGCTCAGAAACATTTTTGCTATGAAAGCTGTTTGGTGGCTCTATAAGCACAGTTAAGCTTGTCAGACAGTAAGTAAATGAACAACTACAACTTAGGCGTCTTCTGAAAGATCATTAGGTCCAAACTCAACCCCAATGTCAACAGCAGCTGAAACGACAGAGAAAAACTCACACCTGGTGAAAAATACAAAAGAGATAAGATGCTTTTCAAAAGGCTAACCTAGGATTATCTTTCAACCAGGGCTAAACCAAATAGAAGATAAAACACATGTTTACTTGCAGAATCCTATCATATTTGTGCAGACCCAGAGTCCAGGCCTGCTTAAGTGAGTTGTTTTCTCTCTGTGTTTGTCACCCCAGTTCACAGAGGAGGGGAGGAGTTTGGGTACCTGCCACTCAAATCTTCCCCCAACCCTCTGCTTCCTAACATCCCTGGTGTGCATGGGTGGATCTGTAAGGCCAGTTCGGCATTTTGATTGAATCTATAATCTTCTGGCTGACAAGGACAAAAGGTTTTGCTGGCAATAGACGTAGAATAATAGACAGTACATCTGTGTGAATGTTAGCATCTTATGGTGGAAATAGCCCCAAGTCTTGGTAAAATCACATAACCTCTCTGGGTCTCATTTTCCCTTTGTTTTAAAATGGACTAGATTGGAAGACTGCACATCTGAATCACCAGGGATACTTACTACAAGTAGGTATTTCTGGGGACTTCCCTAGGGACCCAATGACAAAGACTCCACAATCCCAATGTAGAGGGCCTGGGTTCGATCCCTGGTCAGGGAACTAGATCCCACATAGCGCAGCTTAGTTCACACACAGCAACAAACACCCAGTGTGGCCAAACAAATAAAATATTAAAAGAAAAAAAAAGTTATTTCTGGCCCATCCTTGCAGATTTGAATAAGTGGTGGCATGAGGATAGGAGCTGGGTTAAGGGTAAGAGTGTGTGTTGAAATCTGTTTTCTAGAAGCTCTGCTGGTGGCCCTGCTGGGTAGCCCATCACATTCTGTTGTAAATTTTTCTGAGATGATTTCAGAAAACCACAAAGTTAATATTCCACGAGGAATACACTAGTATTGTTACTATATAAAGTATTAAAATATGTGCTGAAAAATTCAGCAGTTGGTGCTCTTTCCTCCCATCTCCCAAAGACTAATAATCTGAGTTAACTCCAAAGTTATAAGCACTAGTAACGATAACAATAATATTAAAACCTAACTACATGCCAGGCACTGTCCTAAACACATTATAGGTCTTCATACAATTATCTCAACAACCCTGTGAGATAGAGTATTACCATTAGTCCATTTGACATATGAGGAAGCCAAGGCACGAAGAACTCAAGTAACTTACACATGGTAACACAGATAGCAGAATAAACCTGTTGGATTCAGGCTGGGCCAGAGGAACACTCTGTCTGGAGATATTCAAGTAGTTTCCCTCTGACATTTGCAGGCAGTATAGTTTTCTGGAAAAAGCAAGGCTTTGGTTTCAAACACTTATTCAATTCTGGTAGAATTACTCACTGCTTGTGTGGTCTTGAGTGATCTTACTAAAAATAGCATAGTTGTTGTTGTTTAGTTGCTAAGTCGTGTCCAACTCTTTGCAATGCAGGGACCGTAGCCTGCCAGACTCCTCTGTCCATAGGATTTCCCAAGCAAGAGTACTGGAGTGCGTTGCCATTTCCTTCTCCAGGGGATCTTCCTGACCCACGTCTCTGTGTCTCCTGTATGGGCAGGTGGATTCTTTACCACTGCACCATGTAGACTGGGTGGCTAAAGAACAGACATTTATTTCTCACATATCTGAAGACTGGGAAATCTGAGATCAAGATGCCAGCCACTTCAGTTCCTGGTGAGAGGCCTCTTCTTGGTTTGCAGAAGGCTATCTTCTTGTTATATGATCATGTGACTCAGAGAGAGAGGGCTCTGATCTGTCCCTCTTCTTATATGGGCACTAATTCCAACATGGGGGATCCACCCTCATGACTTCACCCAAACCTAATTATCTCCCCAAGTTCCCCCTTCAAACACTATCACATTGGAGGTTAGAACTTAATATAGGAACTTCAAGAACACATACCATTCAGTCCATAGTACTGTTTCAATTTTTTTAAATCTGCATATTACATATCATAGCTATTTGTAAGGTTTGAAAATGACACAAAGCAAGATTTTTATAAGGCCATGCATAGCTCAGTCCCATAATAAAACCAAAGGAAAACTTTCAAAACTTTTATTGATTACATACTGATTACATATTAGTCTTGCAGTTGTGTCTCTTTGTGACCCCATGGACTGTAACTCGCCAGACTCCTCGGTCCATGGGATTTACCAGGCAAGAATACTGGGTTGGGTAGCCATTCCCTTCTTCAGAGGATCTTCCTGACCCAGGGATCACTGCAGGCTGATTCTTTCCTGTCTGAGCCACCAGGGAATCCAACATGGTGATAGTCTCATGGTATACACTTTTATTTTCAAACTCACCAAAATGTATGCATTAAATATGTTCAGCTTTTTAGTGTGTCAGTCATACTGCCCCCCACCTCCTCAAATCATAAACTTACAGTGGAGCAAACTGACTTAAAAAGAATCGAGTGGCCATAGTCTCTGCTTTGCCCCTGTCCCACCCTCTACTCTTTATTTTTTTCCAAAATTAATTTTCATTGGAGTATAGTTGTTTTACAATGTCGTGTTAGTTTCTGCTGTACAACAAAGTGACTCAGCTCTGCATGTACTTATATCCCCACTTTTCTGGATTTCCTTCCCATTTAGGTAACCACAGAGCAGTGAGTAGAGAGAGTTCCCTGCACTATGCAGTAGGTTCTCAGTTATCTATTTTACACAAGGTACCAATAGTGTGAAAGTGGAAGTCACACAGTCGTGTCTGACTCTTTGCAACTGTAACCTGCCAAGCTCCTCTGTCCATGGGATTTACCAGGCCAGAATACTGAAGGGTAGCCCCTTCTCCAGGGGATCTTCCCAACCCAGGGATGGAACCCAGGCACCCTGTATTGTAGGCGGATTCTTTACCAGCTGAGCCCATAGGGAAGCCCGTCAATAGTGCATATATGTCAGTCTCTCAATTCCTCCCATCCTGCCCCCAACTCTTGACCTCTGTTACCCAAGGCCAACTTCAACAGGAGAAATACAGCTGTGAAATCTTTAGCCTAAGGGCAACGTTCTTTTCTAGCTCTAGAATTCTTTAGTGTATGAGCCATCATCCAGCCCCTCCTTCTCTGTTTCTGATTCATCAGTGGAGTGTGGAAATGTTTAATACTTTCTCCTTTGGCATAATTCTTCTGTGACCTTTTCACCTCCAGTCTAGCCTACAGGCTGAACAACTAGCTTAAAGATAGAAAAGCTTCAGTTTTTAGAGGAAACGATAAACTGGGATTGAGTTTCTTTTTCAGGAAAAATTTTCTAGATTAAAAAAATAGCAGTATCATTTTAATATTTTAAAAAATATGTTGGTTATCAAATTCCTGGAGAAAATATAAAGTAGCATAGAAATGTTCTGAAGAAATGGCATTGTAATCACAAAACCACACAACTGGTATTAGAAACAAAAGCACTGACAGAAAAGCCTCTTTTCCATCATCACCGGAAAAATGACTCTAACCGCTGAATCTCGATTTGGCAGGATCTGAAGACCCGGCTACTTAAGGTAACCACTGGAGAGGCTGGCAGTCGAATCCAAGGAGGTGCCACAGAGAAACCACACTACACTATTCATCCAGCCAACCCAAGACCATTAATCAACCCCAAAGACAGAAAGATGAACAAGGAGACTTGAGAATTTGAAGAAGTTAACCCCAGGAATCTTGGCCCTGCCATGCAGTGACCCCTCAGGTTAATATTGGACAGACTGTATTATATGAAGGGAGATAAGCAAAGTATGTAGGGCTCTGGCACATCTGCACTGAGCCACTTCAGGGAACAGCTCTTGAAGAAGGGTCTATGAGTAACACCCTGGTAACATCTAACATTTTGTGATAATTAAACAAGCATTGCTATTCACAATCACTGTGGCACAATACCAAGAAGTAATCAAAAATTTATTCATGTGTTTTTGTGTCTTAACCTTGTTTCTGACCTCATCTTATCTTTCCAACCTATAATTTTAATTTGGTTCAGCTTTCCTCAGCCATTTAGCTTGAATTTTATTAAATCATTATATAAATAGCCTTAAATCCCATGGAGAATCAGCAGATCATTAAATAGTTAAATACTTATTAAGACAATGACAGCAAGAAATTTCTCTCTCCCTCCTTTCTCTCTAGCTCTCTCGCCTCTCTTTTCTTTATACAAAGATTCGTTGAGAATGCAGTGATCTCAGGCCTAAAATATTCAGCTCTGCCTTTTGTTCAGGACTCCTAGAAAGCTGGGGTGGTCCATTGATCTACAATTAAGATGTCATCCCCGCTCCCTCCTCTTTTGCCCCATGCTTTGCCTGTACAAATGGAGGCTTTGGGATTTTGCAATGTGCTAGCACTCTAAAACCCTAGCAATACTGTTGCCTTTTTGGTTGACAGATTTGTAGTTACGGTAACTAATCTGAGCTAAAAGATGTAGAGGTTTTTGCAAGTTCAAACAAAACCTATTATTATTTTGAAAAAAACAAAAAACAAAAAACAAGCCACCAACTCAGCCTCCATACTTAATTTCAAAGGAAAACCATCAAAACAATATGCTTTACCCTAATGTGGGAAATAAAAAAAAAAAGTAACGGATTTTGCAAACTGCAAAACAGACGAAAGTTCCTCTACTTAAAATGTGAGGTTAATAAACTTCAGAAATCTCGCAAAAGTAATGAATGAGACCAGTTTCCCAAGCACTTCCTGTTGTAGTTGAGGGAAGAAAAGCCTCCTTCCCCAGCCCTCCCCCAAACCTGAAAGACAGTCAGTCGGTGCTACTAGGGCCGAATGCTGGTTGAGCATACGCCTAGCTGGAATTCCCAAAAGAGAGGCACAGCCAGGGTGGGGCAGAAGCACAGGGCTCCAAATTCACAGCTGCTATCAGTTTCCCAAACTGTTTTTAGAATCTCCAGGGTTGGGAGTGGGATAGATTATGCTCTGCACAGTCTGGTTTGCAGATCTGGGAAGGGAGCCAGATAGAGTTCTCACATGATTCTGGAGATGATGAGTGCTCTCCAGAGACATGTGAAGTTACAGACTCAGAGAACTGGGCCTTCGGAGATCAATCATCCAGTGAATCTGTCCACTTGTTTTCCAGAACATGCAATGGAGGTGCAAAATGTAAAATAATAGTGTCCTAGGTCATCACATAGATGTTCTGTCTACACAGCAGGGACTCAAACCCAGTGTTTTCTTCCAACTCATTCATGTCTAATAACCCAATGAGATAGTAATCAAAATTGTCAGATACAATTTGAAGACACATAAAACATGGACTTTGGTTTACTATACATATAATAATAATTTTAATGTAGTAAAACATATATAACATAAATATTTAAGTGTACAGTTCAGTGGTATTAAGTACATTCACATTCATGTACACATATATATTTTACAATGCCTGCTATCTGCATGGAAATGGAAAAGTTCAGCCAAAATTATTTTTCTCTTCTCAATCAATTATTGAATGGGAACCTACTATGTGGCCATGTTAGGCCATGTCTAGCATGGCCTACTATGTCAACCATGTTAGCGTCTGACAGACTTTAGGACCTCAGGGGTTTATAACTTGTTCAGGAAACAAGATTCATGAATAGGAGGCTGTAACTAAACATAAAAGGCAGTATGATGCCTTTTTTTTTGGTCACACAGCTTGTGGGATCTCAGGTCCCTGACCAGGAATTGAACTTGGGCCATGACAGTTCAGTTCAGTTCAGTCGCTCAGTTGTGCCCGACTCCTTGCGACCCCATGAACCACAGCATGCCAGGCCTCCCTGTCCATCACCAACTCTCGGAGTCCACCCAAACCCATGTCCACTGAGTTGGTGATGCCATTAAACCATCTCATCCTCTGTCGTCCCCTTCTCCTCCAGCCTTCCATCTTTCCCAGCATCAGGGTCTTTTTAAATGAGTCAGTTCTTCACATCAGGTGGCCAAAGTATTGGAGTTTTAGCTTCAACATCAGTCCTTCCAATGAACACCCAGGACTGATCTCCTTTAGAATGGACTAGTTGGATCTCCTTGCAGTCCAAGGGACTCTCAAGAGTCTTCTCCAACACCACAGTTCAAAAGTATCAATTCTTCAGTGCTCAGCTTTATAGTCCAACTCTTACATCCATACATGACCACTGGAAAAACCATAGCCTTGACTAGACGGACCTTTGTTGACAAAATAATGTCTCTGCTTTTTAATATGCTATCTAGGTTGGTCATAACTTTCCTTCCAAGGAATGTCTTTTAATTTCATGACTGCAATCACTATCTGCAGTGATTTTGGAGCCCAGAAAAATAAAGTCAGCCACTGTTTACACTATTTCCCCATCTATTTGCCATGAAGTGATGGGACCAGATGCCATGATCTTTGTTTTCTGAATGTTGAGCTTTAAGCCAACTTTTTCACTCTCCTCTTTCACTTTTATCAAGAGGCTCTTTGGTTCTTCACTTTCTGCCATAAGGGTGGTATCATCTGCATATCTGAGGTTATTGATATTTCTCCTGGCAATCTTGATTCCAGCTTGTGCTTCTTCTAGCCCAGCGATTCTCATGATGTACTCTGCTGCTGCTACTAAGTCGCTTCAGTCGTGTCCGACTCTGTGTGACCCCATAGACGGCAGCCCACTAGGCTCCACCGTCCCTAGGATTCTCCAGGCAAGAACACTGGAGTGGGTTGCCATTTCCTTCTCCAATGCATGAAAGTGAAAAGTGAAAGTGCAGTCACTTAGTCATGTCCGACTCTTCATGACCCCATGGACTGTAGCCCACCAGGCTCCTCTGTCCACAGGATTTTCCAGGCAAGAGTACTGGAGCAGGGTGCCACTGCCTTCTCCGGATGTACTCTGCATATAAGTTAAACAAGCAGAGTGACAGTATATAGCCTTGACATACTCCTTTTCCTATTTGGAACCAGTCTGTTGTTCCATGTTCAGTTCTAACTGTTGATTCCTGACCTGCATATAGGTTTCTCAAGAGGCAGGTCAGATTGTCTGGTATTCCCATCTCTTTCAGAATTTTCCACAGTTGATTGTGATCCACACAGTCAAAGGCTTTGGCATAGTCAATAAAGTAGAAATAGATGTTTTTCTGGAACTCTCTTGCTTTTTCCATGATCCAGCAGATGTTGGCAATTTGATCTCTGGTTCCTCTGCTTTTTCTAAAACCAGCTTGAACATCTGGAAGTTCACAGTTCACGTATTGCTGAAGCCTGGCTTGGAGAATTTTAACCACCACTTTACTAGTGTGTGAGATGAGTGCAATTGTGCAGTAGTTTGAGCATTCTTTGGCATTGCCTTTCTTTGGGATTGGAATGAAAACTGACCTTTTCCAGTCCTGTGGCCACTGCTGAGTTTTCCACATTTGCTGGCATATTGAGTGCAGCACTTTCACAGCATCATTTTTAGGATTTGAAATAGTTCAACTGGAATGCCATCACCTCCACTAGCTTTGTTCATAGTGATGCTTCCTAAGGCCCACTTGACTTCACATTCCAGGATGTCTGGCTCTAGGTGAGTGATCACACCATCGTGATTATCTAGGTCGTGAAGATCTTTTTTGTACAGTTCTTCTGTGTGTTCTTGCCACCTCTTCTTAATGTCTTCTGCTTCTGTTAGGTCCCTACCATTTCTGTCCTTTATTGAGCCCATCTTTGCATGAAATGTTCCCTTGGTATCTCTAATTTTCTTGAAGAGATTTCTAGTCTTTCCCATTCTGGTGTTTTCCTCTATTTCTTTCTATTGATCATTGAGGAAGGCTTTCTTATCTCTTCTTGCTATTCTTTGGAACTCTGCATTCAAATTGGTATATCTTTCCTTTTCTTCTTTGCTTTTCACTTCCCTTATTTTCACAGCTATTTGTAAGGCCTCCCCAGGCAGCCATTTTGCTTTTTTGCATTTCTTTTTCTTGGGGATGGTCTTGGTTCCTGTCTCCTATAAAATGTCACGAACCTCTGTCCATAGTTCATCAGGCACTCTATCTATCAGATCTAGTCCCTTAAATCTATTTCTCACTTCCACTGTATAATCATAAGGGATTTGATTTAGGTCATACCTGAATGGTCCAGTGGTTTTCTCCACTTTTTTCAATTTCAGTCTGAATTTGGCAACAAGGAGTTCATGATTTGAGCCACAGTTAGCTCCTGGTCTTGTTTTTGCTGACTGTATAGAGGTTCTCCATCGTTGGCTGCAAAGAATATAATGAAAGTGCTAAATCCTAACCACTAGACCACCAGTAGACTCCAAAAGGCAGTATAATACATTTTAAAGGAATGATAATGACAATAAGTGTGTAGAATCCAAAGGACAAAAATCATTATGAGATGTGCGCTTTCTGCTCGGTTGCTTCAGTTGTGTCTGACTCTTTGCAACCTCATGAACTGCAACCCACCAGGCTCCTCTGTCCACGGGATTTCTCAGGAGGAATACTGGAGTGGGTTGCCACTTCCTTCTCCAGGGGATCTTCCTGACCCAGTGACTGAACCTGCGTCTTCTGCTTGATAGACTGATTTTTCACCACCGTGCCACCTGGGAGAGCATCATTTTGTGATGAGTAGTCAGGAAAAGCTTCAAATCGAAGAAGGACTTGAACCACATTAATAAAATGGCAGTCACACGAAGATGCTCCAGAGGAAAGAACAGAGTGACCCATGCTATAGAGGTACACTGCAAAAGACTTATTGACAAAAAGTAAGTTAAAAAGTCTGAGAATAGCAAAAGAGTAGCTTGCTACCAGATTCAAATGGCCAATGCTATGCAAGAGGCCATTTTATTGGGAGCTGTTGGACTCTTGAACAACATGATTTTAACAGCACGTTGCAATGAAAAGTGTAGGATGGATGGAAAGAGAAAGAGTTGTAATTAGGAGGCCATTATGAAATTTTTAGTACCGAGAAAAGAAGGAATGGTGGGGTTGGGATGTGGTGCCATAGAGATATGAAATATTACGAAGAGAGAACCAATAGAACTTAATAATCAATTAGATATTGAAAATGGGGAGGAGAGGCAAGAATCCTAGGTTTAAGCTAGAGTGACCAGAATTGTGGTACCAAAGACTGGATTAAGTCAAGAGAGGGAGAGAATAGTAAAGGGAAGTTCAGTTTTAGATATGCTGAAATGGAGGGATTTCCCTGCTGGTCCAGTGGTTAAGGCTCTGCCTTCTGATGCAAGGGATGTGGGTTCAATTCCTGACCAGGGATTATTATTCAAACACATTTTAAACAAATTCTTTTAATATTTACCTGCATCTTTGGCACAGTCTTGATCTCTTCAACTTAACTAATTGAAATGGGAATGATTAAGTTGATCACAAGGTATGCCATAATCTTCATGAAGAAGTAGAAGGACTGTAGCTCAATGGCAAATATCAGGTTCACTTTATAATTACAGAGAAAGAATTGGAGACAGAAAGCCTTTTAATATTATATTTGGTTGAGAATAACCCTATGGAAAATTGCAAATACATCCAGCAAGTTTAATATTGGTTTATATTAAGTTGCTGTGGTGGTGGTTTAGTTGCTAAGTCCCGTCTGACTCTTGTGATCCCATGGACTATAGCCCCACCAGGCTCCTCTGTCCATGGAATTTCCCAGGCAAGAATACTGGAGTGGGTAGCCATTTCCTTCTTCAGGGAATCTGCCTGACCCAGGGATTGAACCTGTGTCTCCTGAATTCCAGGAGGATTCTTTACTGCTGTGCCACCAGGGAAGCCTATATTGAGCTGCTAGGTTCAAGCATTTCAATATGATGTTACTGCTATGAAATAAACTTAGAAAAATCAAGAGAAAATACTGTGTATTGTACTAACAGTGTTGGAATCAGACCAGATGAAAGTTTTATTGTTTATAAAAGTATTTAATTTGCCATCATTCTTACCTAGAAATTTTGATACCTAACAGAGAGAGCATTAACTACAGAGTAAATGAACTTTGTATTTTTCTCTATGTTTCTCCTTTCTTTCTCCTGTGAAGTGAAAGTGAAGTCGCTCAGTCGTGTCTGACTCTTTGCGACCCTGTGGACTGTAGCCCACCAAGCTCTACTGTCCATAGGATTCTCCAGGCAAGAGTACTGGAGTGGGTTGCCATTTCCTTCTCCAGGGGATCTTCCTGACCTAGGGATTGAACCCAGGTCTCCGGCATTGCAGGCAGACACTTTAACCTCTGAACCACCAGGGAAGTTTCTCCTTTCTTTCTCCTGTAGGGTGGATCTAATCAGTGGGTACAGTGCTTAGGGACCATGATATTTTTAAAAAGCCCATTAAATTTTATTAAATTTTGTCTAAGAAGAAAAAAATGTTGGAGCATATAAATTACATAAAAAATAATTTAAAATATTGATATTAGAGTGAGAGGGAGCCACAGAGTCAAAAGTGCCTATAGGGTCCACAAAAATCATAATGTGGCCTGCCTCCTGAACTCAGATCTAGGTCTCTAGTTCCAACCATAAACCATTTCTTTTCATACTGTTCTTCACTCACTTATGAATTCTGTCAGCCTATTATTTTATTTTAATTAAAGTTAAATATGCCCATAAGTAAGCATCAGCTAGTTCTACAAAGTTCGCAAAGACAAATGTCAGTCTCCAATGGCTTTTCTCCATAGCCTCTTTCTCAGAAGCATCTACTTTGTACTTTTAAGCTACTCTTCTGATATTACCTCCAAATCTCTAAGTAACAAGCTTGTAATGCTCCTTGTTCTTTTTTTTTTTTAAGCTTTAGATTTTATCTATTGACTTCCTATCATGAAGATAATGATTTATTTATTGTTATTTTAAAGGTATTTATTTATATATTTGGCTGCACCAGGTCTTAGTTTCAACATGCAGAATCTTTATTTGTGGCATGTGGAATCTAGTTCCCTGACCAGGGATTGAACCCTGAGCCTCCTGCCTTGGAAGTGCAGAGTCTTGGCCACTGGACCACCAGGGAAGTCCCTGGTTAATTTTTATATTATACTGGGCTTGTCCAGTCACAAGTGATAGAATTCCAACCTACATTAACACTGAGGAAAACGGAGCTATAGAAAGGGCAATCCTTTGTATGTGGAAACTGGGAACTCTCACATCCTCAAGTCTCCGTTTCCACATTTATTCAGTTCCAGATGTGGTACTTCATTTTCTCCTCTATAGGTACAGAACTCAAGCTAGCAGTAGCAGCAGGAGAGGGATGTGGAGAGATTCTATTTTATGCTGCTCCAGGAAACTAATTCCAAAGAGAAAAAAGAAGATTCCCTTCTAGTGTTATTGTGAAAACTCTTCTGGAAGGACTCAGATGGGCCCAGCCTGGATCTCCCATCTTCTTTTGTAGGTTAATCATTATCACATGGTTTGAAGCCTATGATTGGCTGTTCTTGAGTCATAAGCCCACCCCAAGACAAGGTAGAGAAGTGACTGACAACTCCACAAAATTTGATTGGTGCAAGGGAGGAGCACTTACCTAAAGGAAGAGGTAGCATTCCTTCCAAAAGAGGAGAAAAGATGTTGGGCAGAGTCAGGACCATAGATTTTGTCCTTTATGATCTCTATGCTCTCTTAAGGATCAACTTGGGTGTCATTTCTTGATACCCCTTACCCGCTCAGTTCAGTTCAGCTCAGTTCAGTCACTCAGTTTCGTCCGACTCTTTGCGACCCCATGGACTGCAGCACACCAGCCTTCCCTGTCCTTCACCAACTCTGGGAGCTTACTCAAACTCATGTCCATCAAGTCGGTGATGCTATCCAACCATCTCATCCTCTATCGTCCCCTTTTCGTCCTGCCTTCAATCTTTCCCAGCATCAGGGTCTTTTCCAATGAGTCAGTTCTTCGCATCAGGTAGCAAAAGTATTGGAGTTTCAGTTTCAGCATCAGTCCTTCCAATGAATATTCAGGACTGTTTTCTTTCAGGATTGACTGGTTTGATCTCCTTGCAGTCCAAGGGACTCTCAAGAGTCTTCTCCAACAC
>SJYQ01007473.1:361-16539 GCA_006410935.1 Redunca redunca
GTTTTCTGAATGTTGAGCTTTAAGCCAACTTTTTCACTCTCCTCTTTCACTTTCATCAAGAGGCTTTTGAGTTCCTCTTCACTTTCTGCCATAAGGGTGGTGTCATCTGCATATCTGAGGTTATTGATATTTCTCCCGGCAATCTTGATTCCAGCTTGTGCTTCTTCCAGTCCAGCGTTTCTCATGATGTACTCTGCGTATAAGTTAAATAAGCAGGGTGACAATGTATAGCCTTGACACACACCTTTTCCTATTTGGAACCAGTCTGTTGCTCCATGTCCAGTTCTAATTGTTGCTTCCTGACCTGCATACAGATTTCTCAAGAGGCAGGTCAGGTGGTCTGGTATTCCCATCTCTCTCAGAATTTTCCACAGTTTCTTGTGATCCACACAGTCAAAGGATTTGGCATAGCCAATAAAGCAGAAGAAGGTGATTTTCTGGAACTCTCTTGCTTTTTCCATGATCCAGCGGATGTTGGAAATTTGATCTCTGGTTCCTCTGCCTTTTCTAAAACCAGCTTGAACATCAGGGAATTCATGGTTCATGTATTGCTGAAGCCTGGCTTGGAGAATTTTGAGCATTACTTTACTATCATATCAGATGAGTGCAATTGAGCAGTAGTTTGAGCATTGTTTGGCATTGCCTTTCTTTGGGATTGGAATGAAATCTGACCTTTTCTAGTCCTGTGGCCACTGCTGAATTTTCCAAACTTGCTGCCATATTGAGTGTAGCACTTTCACAGCATCATCTTTCAGGATGTGAAACAGCTCAACTGGAATTCAATCACCTCCACTAGCTTTGATTGTAGCGATGCTTTCCAAGACCCACTTGACTTCACATTCCAAGATTTCTGGCTCTAGATTAATGATCACACCATCATGATTATCTGGGTAGTGAAGATCTTTTTTGTACAGTTCTTCTGTGTATTCTTGCCACCTCTTCTTAATATCTTCTGCTTCTGTTAGGTCCAGACCATTTCTGTCCTTTATCGAGCCCATCTTTGCATGAAATGTTCCCTTGGTATCTCTAATTTTCTTGAAGAGATCTCTAGTCTTTCCCATTCTGTTGTTTTCCTCTATTTCTTTGTATTGATCGCTGAAGAAGGCTTTCTTATCTCTTCTTGCTATTCTCTGGAACTCTGCATTCAGATGCTTATATCTTTCCTTTTCCCCTTTGCTTTTCACCTCTCTTCTTTTCACAGCTATTTGTCAGGCCTCCCCAGACAGCCATTTTGCTTTTTTGCATTTCTTTTCCATGGGGATGATCTTGATCCCTGTCTCCTGTACAATGTCATGAACCTCAGTTCATAGTTCATCAGGCACTCTATCTATCAGATCTAGTCTCTTAAACCTATTTCTCACTTCCACTGTATAATCGTAAAGGATTTAAGTCATACCTGAATGGTCTAGCTGTTTTCCCTACTTTCTTTGATTTAAGTCTGAATTTGCTAATAAGGAGTTCATGATCTGAGCCACAGTCAGCTCCTGGTCTTGTTTTTGTTGACTGTATAGAGCTTGACCATCTTTGGCTGCAAAGAATATAATCAATCTGATTTCGGTGTTGACCATCTGGTCATGTGTAGAGTCTTTTCTTGTGTTGTAGGAAGAGTGTGTTTGCTATGACTAGTGCAAAAAGAGGGATGGAACACCGCCCCATCCATCAAGAGAAAATTGGATTAAAGATTTACTGAGCCTGACTCCATCCATTAAAACAAGGCCCAGCATCCCCCTCAGTCAGTCTTTCCTCAATCTTGCCTCAGCATCCCCTTCAGTCAGTCAGGCAGTCATCAGGAAGCTTCCATAAGGCTCTTACCCTTATCCAACAGGGTACAGACAAAATGAAAACCACAGTCACAGAAAACTAATCAAACTGATCACATAGACCACAGCGCTGTCTAACTCAGTGAAACTATGAGTCATGACGTAGAGCGCCACCCAAGATGGATGGGTCACTGTGGAGAGTTCTGACAAAACGTGGTCCGCTGGAAAAGGGAATGGCAAATCACTTCACTATTTTTGCCTTGCGAATCCCATGAACAATATGAAAAGGGAAAAAGATATGACACCGAAAGTTGAACTCCCCAGAGCAGTAGGTACCCAATATACTACTGGAAAAGAGAGGAGAGATAACTCCAGAAAGAATGAAAAGATGGAGCCAAAGCAGAACAAAACAAAAAACCAGTTGTGGATGTGACTAGTGATGAAAGTAAAGTCCAATGCTGCAAAGAACAATATTACATAGGAATCTGGAATGTTAGGTCCATGAATCAAGGTAAATTGGAAGTGGTCAAATAGGAGACGGCAAGAGTGAATGTTGACATTTTAGGAATCAATGAACTAAAATGGACTGGAATGGGTGAATTTAACTCAGATGAATATTGTATCTACTACTGTGAGCAAGAATCCCTTAGAAGAAATGGAGTAGCCCTTATAGTAAACAAAAGAGTCTGAAATAATCTCTGTTTGTTTCCAGGGCAAACCATTCAATATTAGAGTAATCCAAGTCTATGCCCCAGCCAGTAATGCTGAAGGAGCTGAAGTTGAATGGTTCTATGAAAACCTAAGAGAACTTCTAGGACTAATACCAAAAAAAATATGTCCTTTTCATTATAGGTGACTAGAATGCAATAGTAGGAAGTCAAGAGATACCTGGAGAAAGAGACAAATTTGGACTTGGAGTACAAAATGAAGCAGGGCAAAGGCTAACACAGTTTTCCCAAGAGAACACACTGGTCATAGCAAAAACCCTCTTCCAACAACATAAGAGAAGATTCTACACGTGGACTTCAACAGATGGTCAATACTAAAATCATGTTGACTATATTCTTTGCAGCAAAAGATGGAGAAGCTCCACACAATCAGCAAAGAAAAGACCAGGAACTGACTGTGGCTCAGACCATGAACTCTTTATTGCCAAATTCAGACTTAAATCTAAGAAAGCAGGGAAAATCACCAGACCATTCAGGTATGACCTAAATCAAATCCATTATGATTATACAAGGGAAGTGACAAATAGATTGAAGGGGTTAGATACAATAGACAGAGTGCCCGAAGAACTATGGATGAAGGTTCATGAGACTGAACAGGAGGCACTGATCAAGATCATCTCCAAGAAAAAGAAATGCAAAATGGAAAGATGATTACCTGAGGAGGCGTTACAAATAGCTGAGAAAAGAGAAGAAATGAAAGGCAAAGGAGAAAAGGAAAGATATACCCATTTGAATGCAGAGTTCCAAAGAATAGCAATGAGAGATAAGAAAGTCTTCCTTAGTGATCAATGCAAAGAAATAGAAGAAAACAATAGAATGCGAAAGACTAGAGATCTTTTCAAGAAAATTAGAGATGCAAAGAGAATATTTCATCCAAAGATGGGCACAATAAAGGACAAAAAAACACATGGACCTAACAGAATCAGAAGATATTAAGAAGAGGTAGCAATAATACACAGAAGAACTATACTAAGATCATGGCATCTGGTCCCATCACTTCATGGCAAATAGATGGGGAAACAATGGAAACAGTGAGAGACTATTTTCTTGGGCTCCAAAATCATCGCAGATGGTGACTGCAACCATGAAATTAAAAGACACTTCCTCCTTGGAAGAAAAGCTGTGATCAAACTAGACAGCATATTAAAAAGCAGAGACATTACTTTGCCAACAAAGGTCCATTTAGTCAAAGCTATTGTTTTTCCAGTAGTCACATATGGATGTGAGAGCTGGACTATAAAGAAAGGTGAATGCTGAAGAATGGATGCTTTTGAACTCTGGTGTTGGAGAAGACTCTTGAGAGTCCCTTGGACTGTATGGAGATCCACCTAATCTCTCCTAAAGGAAATCAGTCCTGAATATTCATTGGAAGGACTAATGCTGAAGCTGAATCTCCAAAACTTTGCCCACCTGATGTGAAGAACTGACTCATTGGAAAAGACTCTGATGCTAGGAAAGATTGAAAGCAGGAGAAGAAGGAGACAACAGAGGATAAGATGGTTGGATGGCATAACTGACTGACTCAATGGAAAGGAGTTTGAGCAAGCTCTGGGAGTTGGTGATGGACAGGGAAGCCTGGTGTGCTGCATTCCACGGGTTCTCAAAGAGTTGGATACAACTGGTGACTAAACTTAACTGAACTCAGTCCCCCAAAGAAAATACATCAGTGTTCTCAATGTGTTCTTTGAACAGGTATATTGAACAATGCTCCATCAACCTCCCTTAGTTATAATGGGGAAAAAATCTAGCAATTTGTATAATAGATGAGATTCTTCTTTTGGCAGAGACCAATGTGTAGTGCTGCTGAAAGACTTCATGCTTTTTTGCTACATGTTCCAGTTACATTTATTTTTACAAGACATTTCTGCATCATCCAAAGATTGGCTTCTTTGTTATGCTACAAATACAGGTAGTGATGCCACACACAAAATGCATATGATCAATGCATCTATGTTAAATGTAATCTATTAGCATTTCATAAATTTGCATGTACTTTTAATGTCTGCATTTCAGGTTCTGCCACTTTGAGCTATATAACGTGCTAATTTTCTTATAAGTGTAAAAGGGATAATGGTACTTTAATATACGATTATGATGAAATGATGGTCAAATGTGATAATATATAAGAAAGTGGCCTTGTAAACCCTAAACTACTATAGAAATATATAATGTTACTATTCAGGATATGAACTTAGATACCTAAGTCCTCATTTAAAAATGTAAATTTAATTGTATGTTATAAAATGCTTTGTATCTATACAAATTATTTTTATGAGCTATTTTATTCGTGCATATCTCAAAAGTCTCAATTTTTAATGTTTAAGCATCATTGCCACCCCACGTGCAGCCCACGGGGTCACAAAGAATCGGACATGACTGAGCAACTGAACTGAACTGAACTGAAGCATCATTCAATGCTCTGTTTTTGACAAAGTTGTAAACTAACAAATTATGTAAATTCATTTTTGCCAAATATTTTATGTATAACAACAACAATATTTATCAAGAGTATTTTTCATTGTGAAGGGCCCAAGTATTAAATGAACTGTTTTCAAAACTATTAATTTGTTCTAAAATACTGTTATTAAGTTCTTCACTCATCTAACAAAACAAGCATGAATAAAGAGGTACAATCTCATGAAACATTCTCTATCTCAGAGAATTAATTTTTTCACCACCTAAAAACTATCAGCACAGCAAAAACCAGTCAATGGTTATTTCAAGCCAGATAACAGAGCATTCTAAAAAATAGGCACAATCATTTACTTTACTTGTTTCTATGTTTCTGCTAAATGCAACATGGGCTATTTGGTGTCTTTTCTTGAAACTACACAAGAAAATAGTGGGCATTTCTTATTCTACTCAATGGGGTATCAACTTTAGAGCAACCAGTCCTTGAGAACAAGACTTGAATAGAACTATTCAATTAACTGGGCTTTAAATTTTGGACTCAATTTAGAACTGAAGGAATGCATTCAGGTAGAACACTAGTTTAGGTCTTACAGGTATCTTGTTCATGAGACTAGTAGACTTGTATTCAGAGATAAAATTCTATATTTCCTTTGGTTTTAAAAAGACAAAATTAAGAAAATGAATAAAAAGATGTGCCATTATATTTTCCTACTATGCCCTTGACATTTTACAAATACCACACACAATCAAATTCCCTAGAAATCACTTTTGACAAGCAGTTTTTCTTTCCATCCTTTATGCTATCTCTGATGGCTTAGGACTTCCACTACACTAACAGTTTTCATGTATCTCTCAACTGAAACAACATTATCAGCACTTGTCTGTTCTATGTCTTCTAAGTGAGGAACTAAGAAAAAATATTATAATACTAATTATAAGATAGACTCAAACATTATACTGCTCTCACAGCATATGTGTTTTTTCTTTTTTAAATTTAGTTTAATTTTTAAAATTGTTATTGGAATATACTTGCTTTATACTGCTATGTATGGCAGCATTCATATATATATATTTTAGAGGATTTCAAAGCCTTCTCCAAAGATTATGGATATGAGTTTCTGAAAACATGACAGATTAATCAATGAGATATTTTTGGATGGGAGGATTATGTCTTACAAATCTTAATGCATATATTGTCACATGTGTAACGAGTTAATATCATAGCTCCTCTCTAATTTTCTCCTTTTTGCCTCACCTGATCCATTTTGCATGTTGATTGTGCCTCTGTAAGTTACTTTTGAGGTCTGTCTTTTGGTTGAATTTATTCAATGGAGGCAACTCTAAGAGATTCATTAAAGAAATGAGAGTAAGATCAAAATATCTATTATCCATTTTCTCTCTGCTGGGCTACAGGTGTATGCCTCAACCAAAGGCCAAAACTACTGGGCAGCCAGAGGACAACTCTTCTAAATTCTGGTGACCTTGCCATATTGGAAATAATAGCTCTTTATTTTTGTTGGTCCAGAGGTGTTTCACTGTGTCTTGTTGGTTTCCAGTAATCTTTTATACACCTTTTGAGTATCTTTCACAGAAGTCTACTGCCTATAGTCGTAACATTGACTAACATAATAGGGTGTTGAAAAAATGAAATTACAGGGACTACCTCTTGAAATAATGAGGAAAAACTATTTTCATCTAACTAAGCTTTTCATAAATGTTCATGTGCATATTGGCTTATTTTCTCAGTCTTTGCTTATCAATTTAAAAAAATATAAATTAAGAAATGACATATACAAAACTAGCATCAAAAGATATAAAATTATGAAGTAAAAAGTGGAAGTTCCATCTAACTACCTACATTCTCACTAATGACATCCCACTTTGCCCTGGTACTTCTTGTACTCAGCAAAAGCTACTGTGATTGTAGCATTTTTTTCCTATGCATGTATTCACTTTTCATTTTGTTGGTAACAAATTACTGCAAACTGTGTAGCTTAAAATATCCATTTATTATCTCAAAGTTAGTCTAGGTCAGAAGTCTGGACAAAAGTTTCTATTCAGAATCTCAAAATAGTGAAATCAAAGTGTTGGCAAGATATATTCTTATCTAGAAATTCAGTTAGAAAAGGATCTAACTTCAGCCTGCTTCTGGTTGTTGGCAGAATTCATGACCTCGTATCTGAAGAATTCACGGAGGCTTGCTTCTTTAAGCCATTAGCAAAGAGGAAGAGACTCTCTGTTGTTTTAGAGTCCTTTGACTTCTAGAACATCTTTTAAATGGCTCATCTAATTATGACAGAACAGACAGTAAAGACTTTGCCTGCAGTGCAGGAGACCCAGATTCAAATCCTGGGGTGGGGAAGATGCCCTGGAGAAGGGAATGTCTACCAACTCCAGTATTCTTGCATGTGAAATTCCATGGACAGTGAATCCTGGAAGGCTACAATCCATGGGATCTCAAAGAGTCAGACATGACTGAGTGACTAACACCTTCACCAAGGATAATCCATTTTTTGTTGACCTTTGAATAGTGAGGGGGACTAGGGATGCTGAAACCCAGAAGAGTCAAAATCTACATACTACTTTGCAGCCAACCTTTTGTTTCCAGTTTTGCATCTGGAATTCAACCAACTGCCGATTTTGTAGAACTGCAGTACATATTTATTGATTAAAAAAAATCTGAGAATAGTGAACTTACACAGTTCAAACGTGTTCAAAGATCAACTATATATTAAAGTCATTGTTGGGCATTTTAAAAAATATTTAAGATTTATATAAATTATTTATTACTAAAATAATTCATGTTAATTTCAGCTAAAATGTTTTAATGAAACTAACATGTTTTAAATTGTCCTATNTACAATGTAAAATAGACACCCAAGTTCAGTTTTACCCATATGTTGTTCTATACTGGAGAAATATAAACCTATTTGTGTACATCTATGCATGCATACATATTCTTATGTTTCCATGTAGGTACATATATTGCCTTTTCACTCATAGTGTGATGGCCTAAATCTCTAACTTAATTTTGTATGTCCTTATATGAATTTTTCTTAAATTCATATTGATGTAATTCATTTGTGTATATAAATGCAAAACTATCAGTTCAGTTCAGTCGCTCAGTAGTGTCTGACTCTTTGAGACCCCATGGACTACAGCAGGCCAGGCTTTCCTGTCCATCACCAACTCCTGGAGCTTATTCAAAAACATGTCCATTGTGTCAGTGATGGATGGATGGACCATGCAACTATCTCATCCTCTGTCGTCCCCTATTCCTCCTGCCTTCAAACTCTCCCAGCATGAAGGTCTTTTCCAATGAGTTGGTTCTTCTCATCAGGTGATCAAAGTATTGGAGTTTCAGCTTCAGTATCAGTCCTTCCAACTAATATTCAGGACTGATTTCCTTAGTTGACTGGTTGTATTTCCATGCAGTTCAAGGGACTCTCAAGAGTCTTCAAGTTCAAAAGTATCCGTTATTTGGCACTCAGCTTTCTTTATAGTCTAACTCCCACATCCATACATGGTGGTGGTGGTTTAGTCGCTAAGTCATGTCCGACTCTTTGCAACCTCATGGATTGTAGTGCGCCAGGCTCCTCTCTCTATGGGATTCCAGGCAAGAATACTAGAGTGTGTTGCCATTTCCTTTCCAGGGGATTTTCCTGACTCAGGAATTGAACTCAGGTATCCTGCATTGTGGGCAGATTCTTTACCAACTGAGCTACAAGAGAAGCTCTTTCCTACATCCATACATGACTACTGGAAAAACCATAGCTTTGACTAGAGGGGTCTTTGTTGGTAAAGTAATGTCTATGCTTTGTAATATGCTGTCTAGATTGGTCTTAGCTTTTATCCCAAGGAGAAAGCATCTTTTAATTTCATTGCTGCAGTCACCATCTACAGTGATTTTGGAGCCCCTCAAAGTAGTCTGTCTCTGTTTCCACTGTTTCCCTATCTATTTGCTATGAAGTGATGGGACCGGATGCCATGATCTTACTTTTCTGAATGTTGAGCTTTAAGCCAACTTTTTCACTCTCCTCTTTCACTTCTATCAAGAGGCTCTTTAGTTCTTCGCTTCTGCCATAAGGGTGGTGTCATCTGTATATCTGAGGTTATTGATATTTCTCCCAGCAATCTTGACGCCAGCCTGTGCTTCATCCAGTCCAGCGTTTCTCATGATGTACTCTGCATATAAGTTAAATAAGCAGGGTGACAATATACAGCCTTGATGTACTCCTTTCCCTATTTGGAACCACTCTGTTTTTCCATGTCCAGATCTAAGTGTTGATTGATGACATGCATACAGACTTCTCAGAAGGCAGGTCAGGTGGTCTGGTATTTCCATCTCTTTCAGAATTTTCCACAGTTTGTTGTCATCCACACAGTCGAAGGCTTTGGCATAGTCAATAAAGCAGAAGTAGATGTTTTTCTGAAACTCTCTAGCTTTTTCAGTGATCCAATGCATGTTGGCAATTTGATCTCTGGTTCCTCTGCCTTTCCTAAAATCAACTTGAACATCTGGGAGTTCACAGTTCAAGTACTGTTGAAGCCTGGCTTGGGGAATTTTAAGCATTACTTTACTAATATGTGAGATGAGAGCAATTGTGTGGTAGTTTGAGCATTTTTTGACATTGCCTTTCTTTGAGATTGGAATGAAAACTGACCTTTTCCAGTCCTGTGGCCACTGCTGAGTTTTCCAGATTTGCTGGCATATTGAGTGCATTTATCGTTTAGGATTTGATATAGCTCAACCGGAATTCCATTACCTCCACTAGCTTTGTTCATAATGATGCTTCCTAAGGCCCTCTTGACTGCATTCAAGGATCTCTGGCTCTAGATGAGTGATCACAGCGTCGTGGTTATCTGGGTCATGAAGATCTTTTTTTGTATAGTTCTGTATATTCTTGCCACCTTTTCTTACCCATATTGCACTCTAAATTTTGACCTTTGCCTTGCTTTCTTTACCTAAAATTACCTGTTAGACATTTATTTATGTCAATTCATTTTGCACTATTTTTAATGACTGCATATCACTTCATAAAATTCATTTATTATAATTTATTTCTTCATCTACTGTTTAATATTTAAAATATTTTCAACATTTTACTACTGTGTATATATGCTATTGTTTTCATTTTGGTAGAGTCAACTCCTAGATTTTTTTTTTGAAATCCATCTAAATAAAGATAACACAAGAGAAAGGCAGAGAAAGAGGTACAGACAGAGACAGGAAACAGAGAGAGAGACAGAGAGATAATTTTTTCAGAAATTAGCTCATTTAGTGGTAGGATCTGACAAGTCTGAATTCTGCAGGGTAGGCTCATAGGCTGAAAACCCAGATAACAGTTAATTGGGTTGGTTTTTCTGAAGGCAGACTGCTTGCAGAATTACTGCTTTCTCTAGAGACCTTAGTCTTTATCTTTAAAAACCTTCTATTTATTGGATGAGGGTCACCCACACTATAAAGAGTAATCTCATTTTTTATTGATTTAAATGTTAATCTCACCTAAAAAGGTAGCCTCACAGTGATTTCTAGACTGATGTTTGGCCTAATACCTGGTATTTTTGACACAAATAATTAATAATTGTGTGTGTGTGTGTGTGTGTGTGTGTGTGGGTGTGGGTGTTTGCTAAGTCACTTCAGTCATGTCAGATTCAGCACCACCCTGTTGACTGTGGCCTTCCAGGACCCTCTGTCCATGGGATTTCCCAGGCAAGAATACTGGAGTGGGTTGCCATACTCTCCTCCAGGGCATCTTCCAGACCCAGGGATTGAATATATGTCTCTTCTGTCTCCTCACTGGCAGGCAGATTTTTCACCACTAGTGCCACCTGGGAAGCCCCTAATTAATGATCACAGAGTCCTAATTCCTTTTATTGGAGAAAACTTAGAAATCAAGATCTGGATGCTAAGTGTGTTCATTGCTACAGGGAAATCATTGCCTCTTAGTGAATAGACCTCAAAAAATATGTGTATGCATAGTAACCTCATGCATATGCACAACTACAGTCTCTATCCATCTACCATCTATCTATCTGAATGAGTTCATACTTATAGTTCTGACTTTAAAGCAACACCATCAGTTCATTTTAACCTTCTAATTTCTTATTTGCAACTTTTTATCCTCCAACATTGACAAGCCTGACTCTCATTAAATGTAATTATGTGCTTATTTTTTAAATCATATTATACACAGTCATCTCAGAATTATTTACTAATACCCTAGAGGAGAAGCAAATTTACTAATTATATTACAGTATGTATGACAGTTTCTTGTGTCTTAAGCCTATTGAAGCTGGGGAAAATATTTCCTGATGTTACTGATGTTAGTCTTTTCTTCCTGAGCACATATGCTATGGTTATGTTATTCATTAGTAATACAGTTATCTTCTTTTGTTCCTGTTTTATTGCCTTTTTGATAGCATGCCTATTTTAAATTAGACTTTTAAAAGTAATTATGTAAAGTATATATTTTAGATTTAATTTTTATGTATAAAGTTCCAAAAATCTTTATTAATTTCTATGTTCCAAATGTGAGTATTATTTTAAATTTTCATAAACTCAGTCAGGGTGTGGGATTAAGGGGGAGAAGTCAGTGACCTTGCTTGACACATAGATTTTGCTTTTTCCTCCTCCAGAAGGGGCCAATTCTCAAAACACTCAACCCAGCATTAATAAAACATACACTTGTGATAGAAAATTAACCCAATTCTAGCTTATTGCTTGAAACTGCATCCGATTTGTTAAACTGATTCTGCATTGTTGCTGTTCAGTCTCTCAGTGGTGTCCCACTCTTTGTTGTCCCATGGACTTCAACACACCATTCTTCCCTGTCTTACCATCTCCTGGATGGTAATGATTGTTTAAAAAATCTTGTCCGTTGAGTTGATAATGCCATCCAACCATCTCAAGGTTGGATGTTGTCCCCTTCTTCTCCTGCCTTTAATCTTTTCCAGCTTCAGGGACTTTTCTAATGAGTTGGCTCTTTGAATCAGGTGGTCAAAGTATTGGAGCTACAGCTTCAGCATCAGTCCTTTCAATAAACATTCAGGATTGATTTCCTTTTGGATTGGCTGGTTGCATCTTCTTGCAGTCCAAGGGATTCAAGAGTCTTCTTCAAAACCACACTTCAAAAGCATCAATTCTTCATTGCTCAGCCTTCTTTATGGTCCAACTCTCACATGCATCATGACTACTGGAAAATCCATAGCTTTGACTAGATGGATCTTTATCAGCAAAGTAATGTCACTGCTTTTTAATATGCTGTATAGGTTGGTCATAGCTTTTCTTCCAAAGAGTGAGTGTCTTTTCATTTCATGGCTGCAGTGACCATCTGCTGTGATTTTGGAGCCCAAGAAAATAAACTGTGTTACTGTTTCCATTGTTTCCCCATCTATATGCCATGAAGTGATGGGACCAGATGCCATGATATTCATTTTTGAATGTTGAGTTTTAATTCAACTTTTTCACTCTCTTTCACCTTCATCAAGAGACTCTTTAATTCCTCCTCACTTTCTTCCATAACGGTGGTGTCATTTGCATATTTGAGGTTATTGATATTTTCCCTGGTGATCTTAATTCCAGGTTGTGCTTCATCCAGCCTGGTATTTCACGTGATTCTGCATTAGGTTTTGTATATATAGTGGGAGTTTTTCACAAAACATTGTAAAGATTAATATTCCTCCTAAAGTTTACTTTGATTCAACAATGCTCCTTGATCATATTTAAAACAGGTTTGACTTCAGACAAGTTGTAAACAACATTTTCTATATAAATCACTTTAAATCAATAATAATTAACATTTAAAAAAACTTTAATACCTGTTATAGAAGATAAATCTACTGCATGATTTCATTTATATGACTTTCTAGAAAAGATGAAGTATAGGGTCAGAAAGCAAATCAATGTTTACCAGGGTTAGGATTGGCTTCAAGTGGGCATAAGGGAATTTTTGCTATAATGGAAATGTTTTACATTTTTATACTTGTGACAGTTACATGAATGTACATATTGTCAAAGGACATCAAATTGTACAGTTTAAAATGGTAAATCTTATTGTGTGTAAATTTCATTTCAATTTAAAAATCATGCATAGTGTGCAAAGTACAAAAGCTAAAATAAGCTGTATGAGATGTATGATTTAATAGTATCATTTATAAAGATGTTGGAATTATAGATTATTCAGTGATTTTCAATGTCTGATCAAAAAGATCAATTTTATTTTAGGCTATTTTAAATGAGAAAAACTGTTCAGGTGAGGGGAAATTTCTTGTAATGTGTGGGTACTAGCCAGATAATAACTATAATATATTATTCAATTTAGCTGTAAGCTTTGGGTGTTAAGGGATATTAGAGAGAAATCACCAAATATGGCTAAAGACTGTACACGTCTGCTATGGAAGTCATAGGACCAGCATCAAAAGCGTACCTGGGAGCTTGTTAAAAATTCAAAAGCTCAGGCCCTGTTTTCTTAAAGAGTCAAGGATTCTTTTGACTGCGGGACACAACACAGAGACACTAGGATACATGGAAGGCAGAACTCTGTGTTACAATTTCCAAAGAGAAAAAGTTCCAGGCAGGGCCACAGGAGGGGTTGTATACAGGAGATCATAGAAAACTGAAGCTGTAGGGAGCAGTTTATATGTAAAAAGCAGCATAGAGTTAGCTAGTTCCCTTTGAATTGGTCTATTTGAATAATTTCCATAGGCTCCAGGACATAGTGGTTGTCCTGTTTTGTATGAAATCTGGACCCAGGGTGATTAAGCAGATGCATAATGACCTAGAGTTTGAGAGCCCATTAATCAAAGCAATTGGGATATCAGTCAGTTCAGTTCAATCACTCAGTTGTGTCAGAATCTTTGCGACCCCATGGATCCCAGGTACGCCAGGCTTCCCTGGCCATCACCAACTCCTGGAGCTTGCTCAAACTCATGTCCATTGAGTCGGTGATGCCATCCAACCATCTCATACTCTGTCATCCCCTTCTCCTCATGCTTTCAATCTTCCCCAGCATCAAGGTCATTTCCAATGAGTAACTACTTTGCATCAGGTGGTCAAAGTATCAGAGCTTCAGCTTCAGCATCAGTCCTTCCAATGAATATTCAGGGCTGGTTTCCTTTTGGATTGACTATTTTGATATCCTTGCAGTCCAAAGGAATCTCAGAGTCTTCTTCAACACCACAGTTCAAAAGCATCCATTCTTTGGCACTCAGCCTTCTTTATAGTCCAGCTCTCACACCCATCATGACTACTAGAAAAACCATAGTTTTGACTAGATGGACCTTTGTTGGCAAAGTAATGTCTCTGATTTTTAATATGCTGTCTAGGTTGATCACAGCTTTTCTTCCAAGGAGGAAGTGTCTTTTAATTTCATGGTTGCAGTCACCATCTGCGATGATTTTGGAGCCCAAGAAAATAGTCTCTCACTGTTTCCATTGTTTCCCCATCTATTTGCCATGAAGTGATGGGACCAGATGCCATGATCTTAGTTTTTTGACTGTTGAGTTTTTGCCTGCTTTTCACTCTCCTCTTTCACTTTCATCAAGAAATTCTTTAGTTCTTCTTCACTTTCTGCCATAAACGTGGTGTCATCTGGTGTATCTGAAGTTATTGATATTTCTCCTGGCAATCTTGTTTCCAGCTTATGCTTCATCTAGGCCAGATTTTCACATAATAAACTCTTCATAGAAGTTAAATAAGCAGGGTGACAATATACAGCCTTGACCTACTCCTTTCCAAATTTGAAACCAGTCTGCTGAACCATGTCTGGTTCTAACTGTGGCTTCTTGACCTGCATACAGATTTATCAGAGAGCAGTTAAGGTGGTCTGGTATTCTCATATCTTTAAGAATGTTCCACAGTTTGCTGTTATCCACACAGTTAAAGGCTTTTTCATAGTCAATAAAGCAGAAGTAGATGTTTTTTCTGGAACTCTCTTGATTTTTTGATGATTCAATGGATGTTGGCAATTTGATCTCTGGTTCCTCTGCCCTTTCTTAGTTCAGTTCACTTCAGTCACTCAGTTGTGTCCGACTCTTTGCGACCCCATGAGCCACAGCATGCCAGGCTTTCCTGTCTATCACCAATTCTTGAATCTTGCTCAGACTCATGTCCATCAAGTGGTGATGCCATCCAACCATCTCATCAATCCAGCTTAAACATCTGGAAGTTCACAGTTCATGTACGTTGAGGCTTGGCTTGGAGAATTTTGAGAATTACTTTGCTAGTGTGTGAGATGAGTGCAATTGTGCAGTAGTTTGAACATTCTTTGGCATTGCCTTTTTTTAGGATTGGAGTGAAAACTGACCTTTTCCACAATGGGATGTGGACTTGATTAACTGCTTAGGAAGGGGAACCCCCTAGCTTCTAACCCATGCCTAACAACTGAGTCAGAATATTGTCAAGCACACACAGGCACAACAACAACAGCAAACAGTATGACAATTGACCTGTTGATGTCTTAACATCATTTTAAGACTGAGTTTTAGGGATATTTAAATTGCCCAAGTAGTTGTTGCTGTTATTGTCGTTCAGTTGCTCAGTCATGTCCAAATCTTTGCCACCCCATGGACTGCAGCACACCAGGCTTCCCTGTCCTTTAGCATCTCCTGGACCTTGCTCAAACTCAAGTCCATTCAGTCAGGAATACCACCCAACCATCTTTGCCCTTTGTCATTCCCTTCTGTTGCTGCCTTCAGGATTTTTTCTAATGAGTCAGCTCTTCGCATCCTGTGGCCAAAGTATTGGCACTTCAGCTTCAACATAAAGTGAAGTGAAGTGAAGTGAAGCGGAGTGAAATTCACTCAGTCTTGTCCGACTCTTTCTGACCCCATACGTCCATGGAATTCTCCAGGCCAGAATAGTGGAATGGTTTGCCTTTCCCTTCTCCAGGGGATCTTCCCAACCCAGGAATCAAACTGGGGTCTCCTGCATTGCAGGTGGGTTCTTTACCAACTGAGACATCAGGGAAGGCCTCAGCTTCAACATAAGTCCTTCCAATGAATATTCAGGATTCCTTTTCCTTAGAATTGACTGGTTTGATCTCTTTGCAGTCCAAGGGACTCTCAAGAGTGTTCTTAAACCCCACAGTTGAAAAGCATCAATTTTTCAGCATTCAGTCTTTTTTACAGTCCAACTCTCACATCTATACATGTAGTAGAGGAAGCCTTGGAACACTTGTACACTCGTGGTGAATTCATGTCAATGTTTGGCAAAACCAATACAGTAATGTAAAGTAAACTAAAGTTAAAATAAAAGTTAAAAAAAATAAAAAAATTA
>SJYQ01007473.1:17608-28469 GCA_006410935.1 Redunca redunca
GTGGCCAAAGTACTGGAGTTTCAGCTTTAGCATCATTCCCTCCAAAGAACACCCAGGACTGATCTCCTTTAGAATGGACTGGTTGGATCTCCTTGCAGTCCAAGGGACTCTCAAGAGTCTTTTCCAACACCACAGTTCAAAACCATCAATTCTTTGGTGCTCAGCTTTCTTCACAGTCCAACTCTCACATCCATACATGACAACTGGAAAAACCATAGCCTTGACTAGACGGACCTTTGTTGGGAAAGTAATGTCTCTGCTTTTGAATATGCTATCTAGGTTGTTCATAACTTTTCTTCCAAGGAGTAAGCGTCTTTTAATTTCATGGCTGCAATCACCATCTGCAGTGATTTTGGAGCCCCCCAAAAATAAAATCTTAGGGTTTTTTTTTTCATTTTTTAACTTACATTATTTTGCTTTTGGAAACCTATTAAACATTATACTTAAAGCAGCTACCTGGAATATATCAGAAAGTTAAAAGAAATTCTATTGAATGCCTTTTTCAAGAGCCTAGTGTTGTGTATTGTGAAATATAAACATTGATCACTATCAGTAATGCCACACTCTGAGGAGAGTAAGGAGAATCCTGATAAAGTCTTGTATTATGATCTTACATGTGAAGAAGTTTGTGACCTTGATTTATATTTTTTTGCATCCATGAAGCAAGAGATTCCCAGAATTTCTTACTTTGAAGGGGAAAACTCCACTTAGACTCTAGCCTAGGAGTTTGGAGAAATGTACAGATTGAACCATTTCCTAACCAGGGCCTCCAGCCTTAAGATGACTGTTTGAACTTTGGCCAGTTATCATGGGCATCTCAATTGAGGGTTGGAAAGCAACAACATTCTACTGAGCTCCATCATTTATGATGATGGCAATTCTATTGGTAAAGTGTATAGACTCATTGTTGTTCACTCAGTTTATACTAACAGGCCTCCCAGGTAGGCAAGCTGTCTGGGGAAAAGTGACCTCATCCATCACCATGACATCTTTCAAGGGCTCAGAATGGGGAGGCCACTTCCTCCTGTAGGTGGAATATACCAGAAGCTCCAGGTTTACCTCCATCCTGTGTTAGGGTGACCTCAATAGCCCTGCTATGCTTGTGGTATGCTGTTTTCACAACCTAAAGAATAATGGACAGTTGGTATGGAGGGTCACAGAAGAGCATAGTCTCTGGTTAGAATTTTTTTTTTTACTCAGAAGCCCAAGGGTAACTTTTGGCCATTATAAGTGGTCCAGAGACTCTAGGAGGCATAAGAAAATGCTGCTAAAATATTTATGATGAAGGAGTCTCTTAGAGTGCTAGCAAGAGTGCTTGTTAATTTTTACTTGGACCAATTCTAGAGACTCTTTAAGGTAAGCTGGTTGGTGAGTAGCAGCACAGTGAAATATAGCAAAACCTGTAAATAAGGAATACTTTACCTCTCGAATGCAAAAAGAACTGAAAGATGTTAGATTTGCATGCTTTAAATATGTGTGTAAAATAAATCTCCTCAGAGGAAGATATCATCAATATAACGTCATGTTTATATTACTGGAGAAAAGGTTGTTATAGTTAAGATCTTGTCTGCAAAGATGGTAAAGAATTGCCTACAATACCTGAGACCTGGGTTTGATCCCTCAATTGGGAAGATCCCCTTGAGGGGGGCATGGCAACCCATTTTAACATTCTTGCTTGGAGAAAACTCATGGACAGAGGAGCCTGGTGGGCTACAGTCCATGGGGTTGCAAAGAGTCAGACACAACTGAGTGACTAAGCACAGTAGAATGACAAAATATTTATTAGCTTTGGTTGGATGGAGTTAGTAAATTGAATAATATTGGGTATTATAACTTAACAGATGTGTGCACAGCATTAAGGTTGTAGTAATTCACCATGGTGCACCATTTATTCTTTTCATGTTTAAGAAGAGGCAATGGGGTGTCAAATGAAGCACCTTGAATATGTCAAAAATAATTTGTAACAGCCTGTATTAATCATTCTAACTAGGGAGTCCATGAGATTCCATTTCATCAAGTTGAGTTATTAAGTGTAAAAGACTTATTAAACTTATACTTGTCATTCACTATGTCAGAGTATTTATATCTAATAATGGATATTTTATTATAAACAATAAAAAATAATGAACCACAATCACAGAAAACTAATCAAATTGATCACATGGACCACAGTGTTGTCTAACTCATTGAAATTGTGAGTCATGCCCTGCAGGGCAACCCAAGATGGATGGGTCACGGTAGAGAATTCTGATAAAATGTGGTCCACTGGAGAAGAGAATGGCAAACCACTTTGGTATTCTGCCTTGAGAACCCCATAAACAGTGTGAAAAAGAAAAAAAGATATGACACTGAAAGATGAATTCCCCAGGTCGATAGTTGCCCAATATGCTACTGGAGAAGAGTGGAGAAATAACTATAGAAAAAATGAAGAGACAGAGCCAAAGCAAAAACAACAACAACAACAATAACCAGTTGTGGATGTGACTAGTGATGGAAGTAAAGTCTGATGCTGTAAAAACAATATTGCATAGGAATCTGGAATGTTAGGTCCATGAATCGAGGTAAATTGGAAGTGTTCAAACAGGAGATGGCAAGAGTGCACATTGACATTTTAGGAATCAGGGAACTAAAATGGAATGGAATGGATGAATTTAATGCATATAACCATTATATCTACTACTCTGGGCAAGAATCACTTAGAAGAAACAGAGTAGCCCTTATAGTCAACAAAAGAGTCCAAAATGCAGTTCTTGGGTACAATCTCAAAAATGTCAGAATGATTTCTGCTCATTTCCAAGGCAAACCATTTAATATTACAGTAATCCAAGTCTGTGTCCCAGCCAGTAATGCTGAAAAACCTGAAGTTGAATGGCTTTATGAAGACCCACAAGACCTTCTAGAACTAACACCAAAAACAGATGTCCTTTTCATTATAGGTGACTAGGATGCAAAAGTAGGAAGTGAAGAATCTAAGCTACTCCATTTTGTTAACAGAAAAACTCCATTTTGTAAGGTTCTGGGAAAAGAGCCTTTGGAAATCCCCTGACCTCACCCCACCACCCACAAGCCAATCAGACCCCAGACCAAAATCTCCTGACTTCATGTTCAAGAATTTGTGGTTTGCCTAGGTAATAAGAATCAATCAGAAATCAACACACATCCCTTCGAAAGAGGGTGACCAATCAGATGTCCTCCAGCCTGGAAATCCCCTTTTACATGAATATACCCTATATAAGTAATGTAACCCAAAACTCGGGGCTCCTCCCTATAGCCGCTGCATCGATAACGGTGGGAGCCCCAGCTCGAGTTTGGTAATAAAAACTCTCTTGCTTTTGCATTGGATATCGGCTCCCTGGTTGTCATTGGGAGATTTTGCGACTTGGGCATAACAGAAGTCAAGAGATACCTGGAGTAAAAGACAAATTTGGCCTTGGAGTACAGAATGGAGAAGAGCAAAGGCTAACAGAGTTTTCCCAAGAGAACACACTGGTCATAGCAAACACCCTTTTCCAACAACACAAGAGAAGACTACACATGGACACCACCAGATGGCCAATACTGAAATCAGATTAATTATATTCTTTGCAGCCAAAGTTGGAGAAGCTCTATACAGTCAGCAAAAACAAGATCAGGAGCTGACTGTGGCTCAGATCATGAACTCCTTATTGCCAAATTCAGACATAAATTGAAGAAAATAGGGAAAACTGCTAGACAATCCAGGTATGACCTAAATCAAATCCTTTACAATTACACAGTGAAGTGACAAATAGATTCAAGGGATTAGATCTGATAGAGTGCCTGGAGAACTATGGATGGAGTTTTGTGACATTGTACAAGAGACAGTAATCAAGACCATCCCCAAGGGGGGGGAAAAAATGCAAAAAAGGCAAAATGGTTGTCTGAGGAGGCCTTACAAATAGCTGAGAAAAGAGAAACTAAAGGCAAAGGAGAAAAGGAAAGATATACCCATTTGAATACAGAGTTCCAAAGAATAGCAAGGCAAGATAAGAAAAACTTCCTCAGTGATCAGTGCAAGGAAATAGAAGAAAACAATAGAATGGGAAAGACTGGATACATCTTCAAGGAAGTTAGAGCTATCAAGAGAACATTTCATGCAAAGATGGGCACAATAGAGGACAGAAATGATACAGACATAAAAACAGAAGATATTAAGAAGAGGGGGCAAGAATACATAGAACTATACAAAAAAGTTCTTCATGATCCAGATAACTATGACGGTGTGATCACTTACCTAGAGCCAGAAATTTTGAAATGTGAAACCAGTGGGCCTTAGGAAGCATGACTACGAACAAAGCTAGTGGAGGCAATGGAATTCCAGTTGAGCTATTTCAAATCCTAAAAGATTATTCTGTGAAAATACGCACTTACTATGCTAGCAAATTTGGAAAACTCAGCAGTGGCTACAGGACTGGAAAAGGTCAGTTTTCATTCCAGTTACAAAGAAAGACAATGCCAAAGAATGTTTTAACTACTGCACAATTGCACTTATCTTATATGCTAGCAAACTAATGGCCAGGCTTCTACATTATGTGAACTGTGAACTTCCAGATGTTCAGCTTGGATTTAGAAAAGGTAGAGGAACCAGAGATCAAATTCCCAACACCTGCTGGATCATCAAAAAAGCAGTAGAGTTCCAGAAAAACATCTACTTCTGCTTTATTGACTATGAAAAAACCTTTGTGTCAACAACAACAAACTGTGGAACATTCTTAAAGAGATGAGGATACCAGACCACCTTATCTTCCTCCTGAGAAATCTGTATAAAGGTTAAGAAGCAACAGTTAGAACTGGACATGGTAAAACAGACTGGTTTCAAATTGGGAAAGGAGTAGGTCAAGGCTGTATATTGTCACCCTGCTTACTTAACCTATATGCAGAATACATTATTCAAAATGTTAGGCTAGATAAAGCACAAGCTGGAATCAAGATTGCCGGGAGAAATATTATTGATCTCAGATACACAGATGACACCACCCTTATGGCAGAAAGGGAAGAAGAACTAAAGAGCCTCTTGAAAGTGAGAGGATCTGTTTCACATATGATAATATACATGTTTCAATGTTATTAGGTTCAATGCATGAGACAAAGTGCTTAGGGCTGGTGCACTGGGATGACCCTGAGGGATGGGATGGGGAGGGAGGTGGGAGGGGGATTCAGGATGGGGAACACATGTACACCCATGGCTGATTCATATCAGTGTGTGGCAAAACCCACTACAATATTGTAAAGTAATTAGCCTCCAATTAAAATACATAAATTAAAAAAAAAAAGAAGAAAGCGAAAGAGGAGAGTGGAAAAGTCAGCTTAAAACTCAACATTCAGAAAACTAAGATCATGGCATCTGTTCCCAAGAGGTGGGGAAACAATGGAAACAGTGACAGACTTATTTTGGGGGGCTCCAAAATCACTGCAGATGTCGACTGAAGCCATGAATATAAAAGATGCTTGTTCCTTGGAAGAAAAGCTGTGACCATCTAGACAGCATATTAAAAAGCAATGACATTACTTTGCCAACAGAGGTCTGTCTAGTCAAAGCTATGGCTTTTCCAGTAGTCATGACAGATGTGAGAGTTGGACTATAAAAGCTGAGCGCCAAAGAATTGATGCTTTTGAACTGTGGTGTTGGAGAAGACTGTTGAGAATCCCTTGGACTGCATGGAGATCCAACCAGTCCATCTTAAAGGAAATCAGTCTTGGGTGTTCATTGGAAGGACTGATGCTGAATCTGAAACTCCAATACTTTGACCACCTGTTGTGAAGAACTGACTCATTGGAAAAGATCCTGATGCTGAGAAGGATTGAAGTCATGAGGAAAAGGGGATGACAGAGGATGAGATGGTTGGATGGCATCACCAACTTGATGGACATGAGTTTGAACATGCTCCAAGATTTGGTGATGGACAGGGAAGCCTGGCGTGCTGCAGTCCATGGGGTTGCAAAGAGTCAGATATGAGACTGAACTGAACTGAAAGTTATTTTAGGGCAAAAATTATTATGTCTATGGATAATTTAGCCCAGGCAATAATTAAAATGTGGCATAGCTGTCTTTTTCCTCTCATTATGTTTAGTTGTTTTCATAAGATTATAGGGGATATCATGTTTAAATTTATTACAATTCTCATGCCTCATTATAATTTAAGGCCCAGTATTAAGTCCATGAAGCTTTGTCATTGGTACTTTATAGCGAATGTTGACCTTAATTTAAAATCTATGTTGTGGAGGTACAAAAACCAGTCAATATCCTGATATCTTTTTTATTATTTATATTTTTATTAGTAAATTGGAGATTTTCAGTTGAATCAATAATCTTTGTTTTAATTATATGCGTACCTGTGTTTGTCTTGTTGCTTCTTGACCATGCATCCTGTTCTTCCCTTTTCATTTTTAAACTCCACATTTTCCCCCCCATTTGAACTTCTAGCAGCCTAAAGCCTCTGTTTTTAGTTTTTATATCTATTCAGTAAGTCATGTATAGACCTTCTCTGTGGTTACAGAAAATGGGAGAGAAGTGGTAGGTTCCCTGCTTCATTGGCAGCCATCTCTTGTTCCAAGCCTTCCCAGTTTACCTCCCAGGGATTAGAGTTTATGGATAGGGAGATGTCACTGCCTTTCTTTAGGACAGCACAAAAGCTCTCTTGTCCAAATTATCAGTCAATTCAAATGTTGGTAAGCAGTGGCTCAAGTAGGCTGGCTAGTTTTGTTTTGTTTTGTTTTTTCATTGCTTAAGACGTTGGGTAACTTTGGTAGGTGTATCTAGAATATGGGAATGAGATAATCATTCCCTTATTCAAGAGTCCTCTCTTGTTTTAACTATCTGGCTACTGTGGGTTTCCAAGAGCGAAACTCACAATATACTTGGGGATCTTGGGAGCATGAAGTTGGTTGACAGTAGAAGCAAAGGATGTAGTAGCACACCTCTGGAGGTGCCATCTCTTCACTGTAAGTAAGTTCAACCAACACCTTCTACAAGGGTCACCTGAAACACATGGACAAACCCAAATTCTGCTCCAAATAGTAATAATCATAAACCATGATGCTGAAGAAGTGACAACCTCCTGAAATAAGCCCCGCCAAACACAGATTATGATCAGAAGCACACCAGAAATCTGACTCCAGAGAGTACAGCTCAAGTGACTCATTATTTCTACTGCTCTTAGGGAGGCCCTCACCTGGGCTGGAATCTAGCCCTCCTTCCCTTAGACTTTAGGCAATATTTTGAATATTCCAACACCGAGGAAATCTGGGCAAAGAGAGACATGGGAGCCACTAACAGACATAGTAAGTTTTGTAAGATTTAAAATTTCTTTGATGGTGACAGACAGACACACAGACACTGGGATAGATAAAAAGCAGAACTCTTTGTAACCTGGGTTTTCAAATGAGAGAAGGCTGCCAGCAGGGTCACATAGTGGTTGAACATGAAGACAAGGCAACAGAGCTGTATGGGGCACCTTCTATATGGCAAGATGGGTAGGGTATTTGCATTTCTTGGCCTTCCTGTGGATTAGCTTATTTGAATAATTTCCCAGGTTCTGGAACAAGAAAGTTGCCCCTAGTTATCTGATTACTGGCCCTGGCCCATTATTGTGTGCTTAGTCACTCAGTTGTGTCCAACTCTTTGTGATCCCACTGGTTGCAGCCCATGAAGCTCCTCTGCCCATGAATTTCCCAGGCAAGAATACTGGAGTGGGTTACTATTTCCTCCTCCAGGGGATCTTCCCAACCCAGGGATCAAACCCACATCTCCTGCACTGAAGGCAGAATCTTTACCACTTACACCAGGACTGCAAGTGTATAATAAAAAAGAATGTGAAAGTTCAGTAATGGAAGTGGCTGGAATGCAGGCTTAGTTAGCTGCTCAAGACAGGGAACTGACTGGTCTCCAGCTAAGAACTCAAAACTAGGTTAAAACATCCTTAAAAAAAAAAAAAAAAAAAAAAAAGCTGTACTATAGGACTTATACAGGCCTATTGAATCGGAATCCACATTTTAATATCTCCAAAACATGACAATACACGTTCAAGTTTGAGAAACACTGCTTTAAGCAATACCTTTTCAGGAACAGTTGAAACACTGGAAATACTTAATTTGGAAAAGAAGAAATTTTGAGATAACTATTGGAGGTGAATCATAATACATTCAAAAAATCTAAATATAAGAGGTTTCTCATGATATAATTGGCCTCATAGGGAAGAAGAAGAAATATTAATTAAAAGTTTAAGAATATAGATTTTATTGAAATAAGATCTTGGTCAACCCACTGTATTATTAGGCACCCCTCTCAATGGAGGAATTATCTATCCTCATTCTATTTAACAGGCATGGCCATATAACTTGTTCTGGCCAATGAAATGTGAAAGAAAAAAGACATTTGTTATCTCAAGTGGAAATTTTAAGACCTAGTGAATATTTCAACATTTTTCATTTCCTTGTTTTTGAGATCACAGAAATGTAGGTAAAGATAGAGCTTCCAGCAGTCTATGTACCTCAGGCACTATATAATAAGTAGTGTTTCATTATACTGCAATGGACATATAGTATAAACGAGAAATGTTTTTGTTTTAAAAATCTTTTTTTAATGCTCATTTATTTCCTTCTTTTAGACCTCTGAAATCCAAAGGCTGTTTGCAACCAATGTAGAATAACTTAGGATGGCCTGGCTGTGACAATGAAGAACTTTCTGAAATAAAAAGCATGCAAAAAGGCAATACACTGTCTTCTGAGGAATGAAAAAAAAAAAGAAAAAATAACAACTTTGAAATCAATTATTAAACCCCAGCTCCATTGTTTGGCACCTCATGGAGATTTGGTAAGTGTTACTTTCTTTCCACTAATGCAGCCGTTTTCAAAGAAGGCTGTGAAGCTCCATGTTTCCATAGGGGTGCCTCAGGGATCATGATATACCTCTGAGAGGTTGTTAAATTTCCAGAGCTCCATTTGTGCAGTCTCCTATTCAATCAGTGTGACCCTCCTTGATTTTTTTTTTTTTCATATTATAGTGGCATTTAAATTTAGCTGACTAAAAATCTCCAAAGGGTCATAGGGTATAAAACCTAATGTACTTGAGAATTCCTTGTAAATGGAAATGTGCTAAATGTTTTACTTAACTACAGTTGAGCAAAGCTAGGGTGGCAAAATATGCTAGTTTTTACAGATCTGATGGCTTAATTAGTAATTGTTCCCTGTTTTATTCTCAAAATTTGCCAGTTTAGGTGATAAATTATGTGGTCACCCTAATAAAAACTTGAGTATAATGGTGTTATGAATAAAGGATGATGATGATGACAAACAGTTGACATTTGCATAACTGCTCACAATGTACTGAACAGATTTCTTTCCTTTTATAAAAAAAGTGATTCTTTTTGTCTGATGAATAAGTGGGACTAGATATACTCTAAGATACATTTCAACTTTGAAATTCTACCATAAAATAAACAATAAAGTGAAGTCGCTCAGTCGTGTCCAAGTCTTTGCGACCCCATGGAGACCAGGCTCCTCCATCCATGGGATTTTCTAAGCAAGAGTACTGGAGTGGGTTGCTGTTTCCTCCTCCAGGGAACTTCCCGACCCAGGGATCGAACCCAGGTCTCCCACATTGCAGACAGGCGCTTTCCGTCTGAGCCACCAGTTGATCTTAGACAAAAGGCCGAGAAGCGATAATAGAATAGAGTAATTCCATCTCTTTAAAGGATGGAAAAACTATCATTGCTAAATATAATCAAATAAATAGAAACTACGAGAAATAGAAAATTTTCAATTGGACAGTATTTTCATATTTGAAAGCATTATGTGGTTCTAAGAGTTAAGCTATATCTTATGAGCATGCAGGATTCCATGAGGTTCAAAAATCTTTCGAGTTGCAGGGGGAAGTCAGCTTAAAAGCAACAGAAATAATATCCAACCAAGACCCAGAGCCATCAGGCACTGGTTATATATTGTAAATATATATTTTAAATTTAAAGGATGTGTTCAGAATCTCCACTTTCACTTTTTGTAGTAGAGTCACTGACAGAAATAGAGTTCACATGTATCCTCAGTGTTATAGTCAAGGGTTCAGCTGCATCCTAGTCATAGTTCCAGTACTTAAGGACTCAGAATTGAAAGGGCAGCTCCAAACATGTTGGTTTAGGAATGTAGCTTGTCAGGTTACGTAGGTTTATGTGATTGTGGTGTGAATGGTAAGCATTTTTCAGTTCATGAAGGAGACTTCCCTGGCAGGCCAGTGGTTAAGACTTCACCTTCCAATGCAGGGACTGCAAGTTTGATCCCTGGTCAGGGAGCTAAGATTCCACATGCTTTGTAGCCAAAGAATCAAAACATAAAAGAGAAGCTATATTGTAACAAATTCAATAAAGACATAATAAAAACTTTTAAAGGTTTAGAATCACTTATAAAAAATAAAATTGACTTTATATTATTTAATATTAGGAAATATAAGCATAAATATTTGTATTTTAGCTCTTTAAGACAATATGTGTGTGCATGCATGAGTGCTAAATCACTTCAGTCCTATCTGACTTTTTGCGACTCTATGGACTGTATGTAGCCTGCCAGACTCCTGTCCATGGGATTCCCCAGGCAAGATGATTTCAATATGTAACTCTAATTTCAAATGTATAATTAGAAATTTACATTTTAAGTTGAAATTCTCCTAAATTTAAAAACAGTATTGCAGTGTTCAAGATAACCGAGAATCACTCTATTCAATTTTAGGTGTGTGACAGTTTTAAGAATCACATACATGCTTGCAAAAGTTTATCAACAAAATAGCAGAGGAAGTTAAAAACTAAATCATGTAGTTCAGAGCACTGATTAGTGGACGGACTATATGTAGACTCAA
>SJYQ01007473.1:28489-46907 GCA_006410935.1 Redunca redunca
AATATAAACCAAATTTATAAAATTCATTTATAAGCATCTCTGTGGGGGAAAAAACAATCAACATAAGTAGTCATTGCATATATAAATATTCATTTTCCTAAATAGCCACACATCAATCCTGTTTCCAAATAACTTTCAGCCTTGCTTTTCAGGTGTTAAAATAATGACAAGTGGCTGCAATGAAGTTTAAGTATTTAAATGTAATCATAAATTTGACAGAATACTAGCCTCTTATGAGCGATGGGATTTGGGATTAAATCTAATCTTCTCCATGCAGAACATTATTTCTATATTTTATTAATGAATATAGTCAATTTTCAAGGATTTTCAAACCATAAATGCAGCCCAGTATGAAAAGTCTAAAGCTCAGACCTTGAGTTCTTAACTGATAATAAGCTTAATCATCAAATCAATATTTTGTGAACAGAAATTCTAGTGAGTTTTGTGTGCCTGAGGACAATATTATATGGGTCAATGATGCTGTATAGTAAGTGAAAATCATTGCAGCATGCCTGAGAAGGAAATAAAGTTAGTGAAACAAAACATTCAGCTGTCTTTACAAAATATTGGACAGCACAAATTATTTTGTGTAACCACTGATTTTTATTTTTTTTTGAGCTTGCTGATTCCTATATAATGACTCTTCAGGGTGCTATAACTTGTAGTTGTGTATGCTTTGTATTCCCTTGTATTTATTGATAACTAATTCCATATTTTAAGTCACTCTACATCAGTATTGCATGAGGTTAAACAAAGCTTTTAGAATAAAAAGAGATTTGGGATAAAGATAGTTGGAGCACATCCTTTTCTTTTTTTCCCCCCTTTTTTTTCAAAGAGAGGAAAGAGGCTCAAAGAATCAGCTCCATGTACAGTCATATAGGCATTCACAGAGCAGTGGGACAGCAGTATTCACATATAACCTTTTCCATAACTTTTCATGATGTTTCTGTATTTCAACATAACCAGAGCCTCCCCACCTGCCAGTAAGCCCCACACCAACAAGTCATTTTGGTCATGACCAATGTTGTATGGTGATTTCCCTGATTCTAGAAAACACAGCAAGACAAAGAGCAAGAAGATATTCTCTTTGCCTTTGTATGGGTGAAAGTAATGGGGTTAACAAAATGAAAAATAATATATATATATATATATATATGTGTGTGTGTGTGTGTGTCTGTGTGTGTGTGTATATATATATATATATATATATGAATTTAATGGAAATTCTAGCCAGACAAAATGCCACTTCCTCAGGGGAAAGATAATTAAAGAATTGGTTGCATCTTTCCAAGTATTATAGATAAACAATTATGTTAACCTGATATCAGTGAAATACACTGGTGATACTCCCGTCTTTTCATTTTGAGGTTTCTTTCTTTTCTTATTATCCCCATTACTCCAATTCTATGAATTCAGGGACCCAGGCTTCCCTAGTGAGTAAGAAAGACACACACATACTATAACTCACCAAAAGTAGGATCTGTTTCAAGTCTCTCAGCAAACTGTCTGTCATTATCTCATTGAATCTGGGGCTCAGTTCACTTCTTTTCAAATTCAGCTACTTAATCTAAGTGTGATAGACACAGCATGTACCACCAAGAACCCCCTCAAGAAAGGACTGCCCTGCTATTGGAGTGTGGTGAGCAAAGAACTTCCAATAGTAAGCTCTATTATGATCTGTTTCAGCTGCAGAGAACAGCTTCATTAGAGGTTGAAACTCCCTGGGAAGTTCATACTAGAAACATAAGAAGGCTGGGGTATAAGTGCACAGTCATTTTAGCTCAATAAGACAGCTATGACAGATAACAGTTGTTGTGTACCTCCTCTTGCAGGTTTACCATGTCTCTGTAGGACCTACATCAGACTTAAACTTTCTTCCTCTGCTCAATTCTGATTTTCATCTTTTCCTTTTCCCACAAACAGTGATTTCTAATAAATACTTTGTACCCAGAACTTCATGGTAATGTATGCTAAGCATTCCAATGTTTAAAGTCAACAAATTCCAATTAAAGTGTTGCTAGAAAATAACAGCTTAATGTACTATGCTCTGGGTGTATTGTGGCTGAAAAAAAAGACCCTTTAAAACAAAGCCCTCACCTCCAAATGGTCAGTTTGTCATGCTAGAATTCTTTTAACTTGGTAGGGCAGAAGTTTTTCAGCTCTTCCAAGGGCAAGGATATCTTTTAGGATCATTTTAAGGGACATCTTTAGGAGGTAATTCAATGTTTATCAACCATTTTGCCCATGAAGATAGAAAGTGAAAATATCAAATTCTCTATGAAATATAAATAATTTCACTGTTGATAGTATTTATAATTATTTTAAAAACAAACAATGTGTTAGATATTCCATTAAATTATGTACATTCATTATAACTAATCCACTTAGGGGGCAATCTTTATTTAACTTTATACATAAGAAAACTGAAACTCAGAAAAGATAACTGAGTGAATGAATGAATGGATAGATAGGCAAACAGATAAATAGTGAAACTAAGCAATACATCAAAATAAATATGAACTCTGAAGCCTGTGTTTCTGTCTTCCTAGGAGGAAAAAAAAGGATGAAATTTGGAAAGAGGAAATAATGCTGATGCTATCACTAATATACCCAGGAGTTGGGAGCAGAGATTCAATAAAAACAAAGCTAAAGGAAATGTAGAAGCCTGAATTTCATCACTATTTTTTCCTTTTGGAATTGTCTGAACCAATGTCAAATACTTTGAAAAGTTATTTTTTGCATGGAGTTTGACACAAAATAATAATAATTTCCTATTTATAAACTAAAACTTTCAAGAATGTAGTAAAGATGAATAAGTGTAACCTTCTAAGACTTTTGATAAAAACTGGCTGAAAATATGAATAGAAGGTTACCATTATCACATATTTATTGAGCCTCTAAGAAATGCCATATGAAGCACAAAGACATATTACCTTGATTACTTTTATTATTTACATGCAGTCAAGGTTTTCAAGTATCTAATGATAAACTCCTAAAGGCAACCCACATCAGGATGGTTACCTTGGCAACTGAGTCTAACCAACCACAGAAACATTTTAGTATGACAGCAGCACTGTCAGTGATAAACAGAAACGGTTTGACAAAGGAGGAAAATTGGCATATTGAACCTAAACAGGGCAGGAACACATATAAGTTGGATACAAACAAATGCTGCAGTAGTATGTGTTCTAAAATTCTACTTGGGAGAGAAATCTTCACTGCTCTAAAAAGTACACTAGTTGCTAGAGGATGTTTAATATTCCATCGCGCACTGAATGCTCACAAGGTTGAAGCTTCAGTTGGCCTGCCAGGATCTTTAACAAAATTATTTAGGTCACACTTCATAGGCACAAAGATGATATTTTGAAATGGATTTCAGGGCAGTAGAAAATTCTTGGGAAAGTGCTCCATGAATGCCTTTGAAATAAATTGATGCAGAGATGGTGCTGAAAAGTCGAAGCTTAAGTCATTGATTTCCTCAGTTAAGTGAATGTGGAGAACTAGACAAGTGAGAAGACTGCAGTCTTCCTCATACCTCTTCAAACATATCACAGGTACATTTCTAGCTCCCTTGATTTGTGATATTGAGTTTAAGTTGATGGCCTTCTGGGAAAGTTCATTGTAATGTCATTTTTTATAGTCCAGACAAATCCGTACAGATTGGCTTTGGATACACAGAATAAGATAACAGTACACAGATAATATGCTGAACAGCCAAGCGAAAGTTCTGTGTTATTATTTCAGTATGTACAGGCAGCTGGATTGCAAACACCACACTTACATTATCATATTTGCTCAAAAATAGCCCATTTTTGAAATTGAATAAATATGGGAATAATACAACTAAAAAAATAATGTATTGTGTGTTTCTTGTATTGAATCTCTGACCCTTAATAGAAAGAGTGCTAATTTCAGTGTGGCGTCCTCTGGTGTGATTTTCAAGACTGGATTAGGTATCCCATTTTTTGTACACTTAAAGAACTTTATGAAAATAACTATTGAATTATTTTATAATCTTTGTGCACTGCCTTGTCTCTTCTTTTTACTGAAAGCTCTTTGAATGTAATCCTCTTTATATAAATGCATATCCCCAGGATGTTATCCAGCATCTGGCTCAGACTATATGTATAGTAAATGTTTTTTGACTGAATCAGTAAAACAGTAGAGAGTACATGTGAATTACAATGATTGTAGCTAGTGGAACTCCTGTTGACTTCTAATCTCTGATGCTACTGCCTCAGACAGAAACTTGGTGTCTTGGGCTTTCTTGATCTACAAGAAAATAAACTGGGAGTGAGAGAGGGAAACTGATTTTTTTTTTCCTTTTGTTCAACTCACATTCACTCAGTATTATAAATTATCTAGTGTTGTTTTGAAGCAATCGTACCTGTTGGAATTTTCCCTGCCCAGACATAAACCTCAGATCTAAGATCTTAAATTTCCAATTTATCACATGAACTGATAACTCCTTAGACTTCTTTTCTTTTCTTGACTGCTTTGAGAAGCAGCTGAATGAGCCCCACTCAGGCTTTGAATCTTAGTCTCTGATCTGTGTCAGTCTCTAGATCTGCTTAATACAAATTATTGATCCTAATGTGATGACTAAGATTCTGCTTTTTAATTTTTTGCATTTTCTTTATGCCAACAGATGATCAGAAACTATATGGGTGTCATTAAAAGTCAACCATATAAAAATGAGATCATATTTGGCTTTCTGTGATAGGCTTTCACTTATCATATTGTCCTCCAGGCTCATCCATGTTATCACTAATGAAGAAGGTACAGTCAATGCGAGAGTACAGATATCTCTTTGAGAAAGTGATTCCATTTCCCTTGGATATATATACTCTCCTATTATCTGGATGTTTGTACTCTCCCAAAATTCCTTTGTTGAAAACCTAAACCTTAAAGTTAATGATATTATTAGGCGGAGCCTTTGGGAGATGGTTAGGACATAAGAGATGAATCCTTGTGAGTGGACTTAGTGCTCTTATGAAAGACTCCTCACAGAAATTTCTAGTCCATTCTGTTTCATACAAGGATAAAATTCAATGTCTGCAACTCACAAGAAGGACCTCCATCCTGCCACTCTGATCTTAGACTTCTAGCTTCCAGAATTGTAAGAAATAAATTGCTATTTCTAAGCCATCCAGTCTGTGACATTTTGTTTCAAAACTCCAATAGACTGAGATATTCACAGAGTGAAATTTCTGGTTCATAAGATTGTTCAGTTTTATTTTTTTAAGGAACTCCATACTTTATTTTTATAAAGGCTATATAAATGTGTATTTCCACCTACAGAGTTCAAGTTTCCCGTTTTCCACATTCTCAGCAACACTTGCTATCTTTCACCTTTTTGATACTAACCATCCTAACAGGTGTGAAAGTGTTAATCGCTCAGTCATGTCTGATTCTATGTGACCCCATGGACTGTAGCCCATAAGGTTCCTCTGTCCATGAGATTCTCCAGGCAAGAATACTGGAGTGGGTGGTCATTCTTTTCTCCAGGGAACCTTCCCAACCTAGGGATTGAACCCCAGTCTACTGCATTGCAGGTGGATTCTTTACCATCTGAGCTATCAGGGATGAGGTGATATTTTACATGGATTTGGATTTGTATTTCCCTGATGTTGAGTGATTCTGAGTCCTTTGTAATATACCTGATGGCCATTTGTATATCTTCTTTTAAGAAATGTCTACTTGGGTCCTTAACCCATTCATAGAAGCAGAGAGCAGAATAGTGGTTGCCAGGCATTTGAGGGGTGGGAAAAATGAAGAAATGTTGGTCACAGGGTACAGAGTTTCAGATATTCAAGATGAATAAGTCCCAGAGATCTAATGCAGATCCTCATGAATACAGATAATGATACTGCATTGTACACTTGAAATTTACAGAACAAAAGAGAAAATTTTTATTGCTCTTGAAAAAAAAGGTTAACTCTATCAAATGATGATGTGTTATCTTGACTACAATGACCATTTTATAGTAATATTATATCAAAACATATCAAACAGTACATAATGTATACACTTTTAAAATTAATACCTCAGTAAAGTTGAGGGTGTGGAAGAGTCTATTAATCATCTTTTCATCTGTTTGGAAAATATATGTTTTTACAGGCACACTACTCCCTCTTGATCAGTTTTCTTTTGTTTCAGAGAATAATATTCATTTCAAAGGTACCATTTGATCTTTGTATTAACAGTACCATTGCATTCAAGATAAATATTCTATTCATTTTCAGATGTGCAAACTGAGCTTCCAGAAGTTGTAAGTAAACTAGTACTTTATAGAGCCTGGACAGAAAAAAAAAAGGTATTTACTTTTTCCTTGCAACTCCTACAGATGACATTCCATATCAGAGAGAGAAAAAGAAAGTACACCTTTTTGAATTCTACTTGGGTCATAAGAAAATGCTGTATTATTCATGTTGTTCTTGAAGAGTAGGATGTTATGATGATTTGAGAGGATTTATATTTAGTAGCAACAACATAGTAGATGCCTTATAGGGAATAAAAGCCTTTTGTGAATAATTTTTCAAGCTATTAAGATGTAAAAAATGAAGAAAAGACTTTCAAAAATGTTTATTTAAAAAAAATCTGGCAAATATAACTTTGTCCCTGCTGTGTATGGCATGGTTTGTATGCATAAAAGATCTCCCACTTGAAGACACCTCATAGTTTATTTTAGATCACTCTCCTACTGGAAGTTTATCTCTATATTTTTATACATTATATCATTTCTTCCAGAAATCTGTGCAATAACTTTTCTAGGAAAATAACTTTCAATTTGATGAGTTACAAAGTCATGTTATAATAGGCTTCTTGATAGACAGGCATAATAAAAACTTATTTAAATTTATGTCATGAAGACAAAATAAATGTCATATTTAAAAAAAATACAAGATGACCTTTTGAAGCAAGGTTAACAATCTCATACCCAAGATGCAAAAGTGATATAGCTAACGTTACTTCTCATTTGTCATGATGCACAACCACACAAATGATATTTGTATTTGAAAAGGTCAGGGTGGATGATGTGATTGCTTACTAACACATGATATAATTTAAATCAGGCATTTTACAATTACATTATTGAAAAATTTTAATGGCCATTGGGGCAATTGATAGTTGCATCTGAAATTTTCCCATTCTAAAATTATCATGGCCATGTGTTGTCTGTGATTGATAGTGGTAAAAATGTTAGCTCTCAGAATTTTTTTTTTTTTTTGAGACCATATTTTGGGCCTGCAGAATAAAGTTGAACAGACCTTGCATAACCCACGCTTTCATCATATATCTTAACTTTTAAAAATCATGACACACTTATCTTCTGGTCAGTTAACTGTTAAAAATAAATGGATTTGCAGTAGGCACAGGTTTTTTTTTTTTTTTTTTTTCTGTAAGGCACCAGCTTACTGTACGTTGTGTGTGTTAATCATCGCTACAGTTGTATCATGAAAGCAGCCACAAAAAGTAACACAAATGTGTGCAGCTGTATTACAACAAAACTTCCAATTTACAAAATGGATAATGGATAGATGGGTTGTAGCTTGATTTTTAATAGAATAACAACATCTACAGTTCTGATGGATACAAATTATTGTGGCTATTAATTTACAAATTACTGAATAATCCATTGTATTATTATGGGACTTTTCCTTGAAGGAAAGGCAGTTGCTCATTTCACCAGCTTCCTACTTACCCAAGTCTTTCCTGGGGGGAGGGGGGAAGGGGGGGGAGAAAGTATTTCCATGTGATATTAAGCTATCAGGTAATTGTATGGTTAAAATTTTCCTAGATTAAAAAAAGGAATAGGGAGATGGTTCAAAGATGCAGAGGAATAGTTCAGGAAGACCACTTTGTCTCCCACAAATTTATCAAAAGATCATTTGAATCCTGAGCAATTTCCACAAAACAACTTCTGAATGCTGGTGGAGGACACCAGGCACCCATAAAGGCAGCCCCTTCTCTTCAAAAGGAAGTAGGACAAAATATAAAAGACAAAAAGAGAGACAGAAGAGTTAGGGATGGAGACCTGTCCCGGGGAGGCAGTTGTGAAGGAGGACAAGTTTCCAAACAGTAGGAAACCCTCTCACTCTGTGGGGAGTTTTGGAATCTCAGAGGGCAACATAACTGAGAGAAAACAAAACAACAACAACAACAAGAAAAAAAACCCAAAGAAGATGCATCTAACCACAGCTGCCAGCGAAGAACCACTAGTGAGTGGGGACTGGACAGGGAGGCACGGGCTGCATCAGCAATCCTTAGGGTAAGGACTGGGCCTGAATGCCCTGAGGACAATCAGGGAGCTAACGTGAGACAGCAACCCAAACTGTGGGATTGCCAGAGAGAGAGAGAGAGAAGAACTTTCCTGTGAAAGACTCTAACGTGCAGCCTGGCCCACTCACAGAACAAAAGATTGAGCAAATACCACAGGAGAGATAGCCAGCTGCAAACAGGGCCTTCCCACCAGCCAGAGGCAGAGAGGCAGGTGTGCAATAACCAGAGCTGGAAGACAAGGGGCAATCTCAGCCCCAGAGTCTGACATCCTCCACAAAACTGTGAGCAGGCTCCCAGTTGCTAACCATGTCTTCCTGGGATCCTGGATGGTTGATATCTGCCAGGAGAGTCACAGCCTGAGATCAGCCTCCAGAGGAGACACATAGTGCACCTGAGATAGTGCCCTTGTGGCGCACATGGGAAACCAAGCAGCCCGGACTGGGGAGGTGATTAAGATGACAAGCCCACCTGGGACAATGCGCTCACCAAGCATCTGGTTGTCTGAGCTTCTTGGACCTAGGAAAGGCAAAAATGTGTGCCCAACCGAATCTGTGCCCTTGCAGAGTACCCAAGAACCTGAACCTGAGCAGCTTAGACCTGGGAAATGCATGAAATGCAGGGCCCACTTTGGGCAGTGCCCCTGCAGAGCGTCCTGGAGCCTGGGCAGTGTAGACCTGGAAAGCACACGCCACTGTGAGCTGGGGAAAACCCAGTGTGGTCCACACACTGAGAACACTCCCCACACACACCAGTGATATTTCTTTGCAGTGTGCCTCCTTACCCACAACACAACTGAACAGGTGAACCTCAATAGGTGACCACCTTCGCCCCCTTGTGTCAGGATAGAAATTAGACATTGAAGAGAGTTGCAAACACAGGAAGCCAAAATAAACAAAGAAGAGGTGAAGGTGTAGTGATAGGTATAACAGATTAAACCCCTGTAATTAACTTTGACTAATCATTGGAGGGCCCTATAGACCTGGCAAACAAGTACAAGCTGTAACAAGGAACTATCTGAAACTGAACTGACCCCACACTGCCCACTATAGCTCCAGAGAAATAGCTAGATATATTTTTACTGTTATCACTTTATAATTAGGTTTTAAATTTAAATTCTTTATTACTCCTTTAATTTTAATTTTTATAATCTACTATTGCCTGACAACAAAGACCCTATTTTTAAAACAAATTTCATACATATATTTTTTTTATAATTTTTGTGATTGGTTTTGTTTTGTATTTTTAATATTATATTTTTGAAAGTCTAATCTCTACTCTAGATTTTTAATATTTGCATTTTGGTATTGTTATCAATTTTATAACTTCATGAGTCAAATCTCAGTATCTTTTTTTCACTTAAGGGTGTGATTACTGGCTTGATTGCTTTCTCCCCTTTTGACTCTCCTTTTCTCCTCCAGGTCACCTCTATCTCCTTCCTCCCCCTTCTCTTCTTTATGTAACTCTGTGAATCTCTCTGGGTGTTCCAGACTGTGGAAAAAACTTAGGGAACTGATTACTGGCTAGATTGCTCTCTCACCATTTGACCCCTCCTCTTCTCCTCTTGGTCACCTCTATCTCCCTCCTCCCTCTTCTCTTCTCCATGTAACTCTGTGGACCTCTTTTGGTGTCCCTTACTGTGGAGAACTGTTTTACCATTAACCTAGATGTTTTATCATATGTGCTGTTTGGATGGAGAAGTCTTGAGGCTACTGTAAGAATAAAAGCCAGAGGCAAGAGGCTTAACTCCAAAACTTGAGAACATCAGAGAACTCATGATTCCAGGAACATTCATAGACAAGAGCTCACCCAAAAGCCTCCATACCTACACTGAAACCAAGCTCCACCTAAGAATCAACAAGTTTCAGAGCAATACATACCACACTAATTCTCCATTAAAGCAGGAATACAGCCCTGAGCTTGAAAGACAGTCTGTCCAAAGCCATGCCAAACCCATAGTCACCCTGAAACTCACTACTGGACACTTCATTGCACTTCAGAGAGAAGAGATCCACCTCCATCCACCAGAACACAGATGCAAGCTCCCCTAACCAGGAAACCTTGACAAGCCACTAGCCCAACCCTACTCAAAAGGAGCAGGCTCCACAAAAAGAAGAACCATGAACTTCCAGCCTACAGAAAGGGCACTCCAAACACAGTAATCTAAATTAAATGAAATGGAAGAGAATATTCAGCAGGTAAAGGAACATGATAAATCCCCATCAAACCAAACAAAAGAGGAGGAGATAAGGAGTCTACCTGAAAAATAATTCAGAATAATGATAGTAAAAATGACACAAAATCTTTAAGCAAAATAGAATTATACATAAATAAACTAGAAACAAGGATTGAGAAGATGCAAGAAATGTTTACCAAGGACCTAGAAGAAATAAAGAGTCAATCAATAATGAATAATGCAATAACTGAGATCAAAAGCACTCTGGAGGGAACCAACAGTAGAAGAATTCAGGCAGAAGAGAGGATAAATGAGGTGGAAGATAGAATGGTGGAAATAAATGAAGCAGAGAGGAAAAAAGAAATAAAAGAATTAAAAGAAACTGGACATCCTCAGAGAACTCTGCAATAATGTTAAACACCCCAACATCCAAATCATAGGAGTGCCAGAAGAAAACAAAAAGAAAGGGGATGAGAAATACTAGATGAGATAATAGTTGAAAACTTCCCTAAAATGGGGAAAGAAATAGCCACCCCAAGTCCAAGAAACCCAGAGAGTCTCAAACAGGATAAACCCAATGTGAAACACCCCAAGACACATATTAATCAAACTAATAAAGATCAAACAAAAAGAACAGATATTAAAAGCAGCATGGGAAAAGCAACAAATAACAAACAAAGGGATCCCCATAAGGATAACAGCTGATCTTTCAATAGAAACTCTTCAGGCCAGAAGGGAAGGTCAGGAAATAGTTAAACTAATGAAAGAGAAAAGTATACAACCTAGATTACTATGCCTAGCAAGGATCATATTCAAATATGAAGGAGAAATAAAAAGCTTTACAGCAAAGCGAAATCTGAGAGAATTCAGAACCACCAAACCAGTTCTTCAACAAATGCTAAAGGATCATCTCTGGACAGGAAACACAGAAAACATTTATAAATTCAAACCCAAAACAACAAAGAAAACTGCAATGAGATCATACTTATCAATAATTACCTTAAATGTAAATGGATTGAATGCCCAACCAAAAGAGAAAGACTGGCTGAATGGACACCAAAATAAGACCCCTATCTATGCTGTGTATGAGAGACCCACTTCAAACCAAGGGACACATACAGACTGAAAGTGAAGGCTGGAAAAAGATATTTCATGCAAATGGATATCAAAAGAAAGCAGAATTAGCAATGCTCATATCAGATAAAATAAACTGAAATAAAGGCTGTGAAAAGAGACAAAGAAGCACACTACATAATGATGAAAGGATCAATCCAGGAAGAAGTTATAGCAATTATAAATATATGTGCAGCCAACATAGGAGCACCTCAATACAGAAGGCAAATGCTAACAAGAATGAAAGGGCAAATTAACAGTAATACAATAATAGTGTGAGACTTTAATACCCCACTCACACCTATGGCGGAGAAGGAAATGGCAACCCATTCCAGTATTCTTGCCTGGAGAATCCCAGGGAGGGGGTCTGGTGGGCTACCATCTATGGGGTCACACAGAGTCAAACACGACTGAAGTGACTTAGCAGCAGCAGCACACCTATGGATAGATCAACCAAGCAGAAAATTAGCAAGGAAACACAAACTTTAAATGATGCAATGGGCCAGTTAGACCTAATCGATATCTATAAGACATTTCGCCTACCAAAAAATGAATTTCACCTTATTCTCAAGTACACATGAAGCATCCTCCAGGATAAATCACATCCTGGGCCATAAATGTAGCCTTGGTCAATTAAAAAAAAAAATTGAAATCTTTTCAAGCATGTTTTCTGATCATAATCTATAAGATTAGATGTCAACTAAAGGGGAAAAAAAAAGAAAAAACTATTAAAAATACAAATATTTGGAGGCTAAACAACATGCTCCTGTATAACCAACAAATCATGGAAGAAATCAAAACATACATAGAAACAAATGAACATGAAAACATGACAACCCAAAACCTATGGAATTCAGTAAGTTCACTTCAGTTCAGTTCAGTCGCTCAGTCATGTCCGACTCTTTGCGACCCCATGAATCGCAGCACGCCAGGCCTCCCTGTCCATCACCATCTCCCAGAGTTCACTCAGACTCACATCCATCAAGACAGTGATGCCATCCAGCCATCTCATCCACGGTTGTCCCCTTCTCCTCCTGCCCCCAATCCCTCCCAGCATCAGAGTCTTTTCCAATGAGTCAACTCTTCGCATGAGGTAGCCAAAGTACTGGAGTTTCAGCTTCAGCATCATTCCTTCCTTTAATTTCATGGCTGCAGTCACCATCTGCAGGGATTTTGGAGCCCCCAAAAAATAAAGTCTGACACTGTTTCCACTGTTTCCCCATCTATTTCCCATGAACTGATGGGACCAGATGCCATGATCTTCGTTTTCTGATGTTGAAAACTTTTTCACTCTCCTCTTTAACTTTCATCAAGAGTAAAAGCAGTGATAAAGGGAAGGTTCGTATCAATATAAACTTACCTCCAGAAGCAAGAGAAAAATAAAATAAACTACCTAACTTTACACTTAAAGTAACTGGAAAAAGAACTCCAGGGTTAGAAGGAAAGAAATCATAAAAGTTAAATCAGAAATAATTGAAAAGGACATAAAGGAGACTAAAACAAAAATCATCAAAACTAAAAGCTGGTTCTTTGAGAAGATAAATAAAATAGACAAACTGTTAACCAGACTCATCAAGAAAAAAAGGGAGCAGAAATCAAATCAACAAATTAGAAATGCAAATGGAGAAATCACAACAGACAACATATAAATAATAAGGATCAAAAGCAACTACTAGCAACAACTACATGCCAATAAAATGGACAACTTAGGAGGAATGGGTGAATTCTTCAAAAAATATAATCTTCCAAAACTGAGCCAGGAAGAAATAGAAAATCTTAACAGACCCATCACAAGCACAAAAATAGAAACTGTAATCAAAGCTGTTCCAACAAACAAAAGTCCAGAACCAGATGGTTTCACAGGTGAATTCTACCAAGAATTTAGAAAGAGCTATCACCTATCCTATGCAAACTCTTCCAGAAAATTGCAGAGGAAGGTAAACTCTCAAACTCATTCTGAGGCAACCATCACTGTAATATTGAAACCAGAAAAAGATGCCACAGAAAAAGAAAACTGCAGGCCAATATCACTGATGAACATAGATGAAAAAACCCTCAACAAAATTCTAGCAAACAGAATCCAACAACATATTAAAATGATCATACATTATGGCCAAATGGGCTTTATCCCAGAGATACAAGGAGTCTTCAGTATTTTCAAATCAATGTGATACACCACATTAACAAATTGAAAGATAAAAACCCTATGATTACCTCAATAGATTCAGAGAAATCATTTGATAAAATTCAACACCCATTTACGATAAAAAACTCTCAGAAAGCAGGCATAGAAGGAATATATCTCTCATAATGAAAGCCATATATGATAAACCCACAGCAAACCTTATCCTTAATGGTAAAAAATTGAAAGCCTTTCTCCTAAAGTCAGGAACAAGACAAGTGTATCCACTCTCACCACTACTGGTCAACATGGTTTTGGAAGTTTTAGCCAAAGCAATCAGAGAAGAAAGAGAAATAAATGTAGTCCAGACTTAAAAAGAAGTAAACTCACGCTGTTTGCAGATGGCATGATCCTCTACATAGAAAACTCTAAAGACACCACCAGAAAATTACTACAGCAAATCAATGAATACAGAAATCCCTTGTATTCCTATACACTAACAATGAGAAAACAGAAAGAGAAATTAAGGAAACAATCACATTCACCACTGCAATGAAAATAAAATCAGTCAGTTCAGTCACTCAGTCGTGTCCAACTCTTTGCGACCCCATGAATTGCAGCACGCCAGGCCTCCCTGTCCATCACCAACACTCGGAGTTCACCCAGACTCATGTCCATCAAGTCGGTGATGCATTCCAGCCATCTCATCTTCTGTTGTCCCCTTCTCCTCCTGCCCCCAATCCCTCCCAGCATCAGAGTCTTTTCCAATGAGTCAACTCTTCGCATGAGGTAGCCAAAGTACTGGAGTTTCAGCTTTAGCATCATTCCCTCCAAAGAACACCCAGGNTGATGTACTCTGCATAGAAGTTAAATAAGCAGGGTGACAATATACAGCCTTGATGTATTCCTTTTCCGATTTGGAACCAGTCTGTTGTTCCATGTTCAATTCTAACTGTTGCTTCCTAACCTGTATACAGGTTTCTCAAGAAGCAAGTCAGGTGGTCTGGTATTCCCATCTCTTTCAGAATTTTCCACAGTTTATTGTGATCCACACAGTCAAAGGCTTTGGCATAGTCAAATAGAAACTATGAAATAGAAACATAGAATTATAGAAACATAGAAATAGATGTTTTTCTGGAACTGTCTTGATTTTCCATGATCCAGCAGATGTTGGCAATTTGATCTTATATCAGATACTTATATCTTGATCAGATTTTGAACAGATGTTTCTATCTTTCTTTTTCTCCTTTACTTTTCTCTTCTATGCTTTTCACAGCTATTTGTAAGGCCTCCCCAGACAGCCATTTTGCTTTTTTTTTAATTTATTTTTCTTGGGGATGGTCTTGATCCCTGTCTCCTGTACAATGGCATGAACCTCCATCCATAGTTCATCAGGCACTCTATCTATCAGATATAATCCCTTGAATCTACTTGTCACTTCCACTGTTTAATCATAAGGGATTTGATTTAGGTCATACCTGAATGGTCTAGTGGTTTTCCCTACTTTCTTCAGTTTAAGTCTGAATTTGGCAATAAGAAGTTCATGATCTGAGCCACAGTCAGCTCCCAGACTTGTTTTTTCTGACTCTATAGAGCTTCTCCATCTTTGGCTGCAAAGACTATAATCAATCTGATTTCAGTGTTAACCATCTGGTGATGTCCATGTGTAGAGTCTTCTCTTGTGTTGTTTGAAGAGGGTGTTTGCTATGACCAGTGCACTCTCTTGGCAAAACTCTATTAGCCTTTGCCCTTCTTCATTCTGTATTCCAAGGCCAATTTTGCCTATTCCTCCAGGTGTTTCCTGACTTCCTACTTTTGCATTCCAGTCCCCTATAACAAAAAGGACATCTTTTCTGGGTGTTAGTTCTAAAAGGTCTTATAGGTCCTCATAACCGTTCAACTTCAGCTTCTTCAGTGATATTGGTTGGGGTGTAGACTTGGATTACTGTGAAATTGAATGGTTTGCCTGGGAAACGGACAGAGATCATTCTGTCATTTTTGAGATTGCATCCAAGTGTTGCATTTTGGACTCTCTTGTTGACCATGATGGCTACTCCATTTTTTTCTAAGGGGTTCCTGCCCACAGTAGTAGATATATTAGTCATCTGAGTTAAATTCACCCATTCCAGTCCATTTTAGTTCGCTGGTTCCTAGAATGTTGACAATCACTCTTGCCATCTCCTGTTTGACTACTTCCAATTTGCCTTGATTCATGGACCTAACGTTCCAGGTTCCTATGAAGTATTGCTCTTTACAGCATCGGACCTTGCTTTTATCACCAGTCACATTCACAACTGGGTATTGTTTTTGCTTTAGCTCCATCTGTTCATTCTTTCTGGAATTATTTCTCCACTGATCTCCAGTAGCATATTGGCCATCTACTGACCTGGGGAGTTCCTCTTTCAGTATCCTATCATTTTGCTTTTTCATATCGTTCATGGGGTATTCAAGGCAAGAATACTGAAGTTGTTTGCCATTCCCTTCTTTAGTGGACCACATTCTGTCAGACCTCTCCAACATTACCTGCTCATCTTGGGTGGCCCCACATGGCATGGCTTAGTTTCACTGAGTTAGATAAGGCTGTGGTCTGTGTGATTAGACTGACTAGTTTTCTGTGATTATGGTTTGTGTGTCTGCCCTCTGATGCCTCTTGCAACACCTACCGTCTGACTTGGGTTTCTCTTACCTTAGACATGGGGTTTCTCTTCTGTGCTCCTCCGGAAAAGTGCAGCTGCTCCTCCTCACCTTGGACAAGGGGTGTCTCCTCACAGCTGATCCTCCTGACCTTGAATGTGAAGTAACTCCTCTTGGCCCTCCTGCACCCATGCAGCCACCACTCCTTGCATGTGGGGTTGCTCCTCTCGAAAGAATAAAATACTTAGAAATAAATCTACCTGAAGAAACAAAAGATCTATATATAGAAAACTATAAAACAGTGATGAAAGAAATCAAAGATGACGCAAGTAGATGAAGAAATATACCATTTTCGTGGATCAGAAGAATCAATATAGTAAAAATGAGCATACTACCCAAAGCAATCTATAGATTCAATTCACTCCCTATCAAGCTACCAATGGAATTTTTCACAGAACTAGAACAAATAATTTCACAATATATATGGAAATACAAAAAAAAAAAAAAACTCAAAAAGCAAAAGCAATCTTGAGAGAGAAGAATGCAATTGGAAGAATCAACCTGCTTGAATTCAGACCATACTACAAAGCAAGTGATCAAAACAGTATGGTACTGGCACAAAGATAGAAATTTAGATCAATGGAACAAAGTAGAAAAACCAGAGGTAAATCCATACACCAGTGGACAACTTATCTTTGACAAAGGAGACAAAAATAAACAGTGGAGAAAAGACAGTCTCTTCAACAAGTGGTTCTGGGAAAACTGGGCAAACACCTGTAAAAGAATGAAACTAGAGCACTTTCTAACATCATACACAAAATAAACTCAAAATGGATTAAAGATCTAAATGTAAGACCAGAAACTATAAAACTCCTAGAGGAAAACATAGGCAAAACACTCTCTGACATAAATCACAATAAGCTCCTCTATGGCACACCTCCCAGAGTAATGGAAATGAGAGCAAAATAAACAAATGGGACCTAATTAAACTTAAAAGCTTTATCACAATGAAGGGAAATAACCAAGGTGTAAAGACAGCTTTCAGAATGGGAGAAAATAATAGCAAATGAAGCAACTGACAAAGACTTCATCTCAAAAATATACAAGCAGCCAGCTCATGCAGCTCAATACCAGAAAAATAAACAATGCAATCAAAAATTGGGCCAAAGAATTAAACAGACATTTCTCCAAAGAAGACATACAGACGGCTAGCAAACTCGTGAGAAGTTCATCATTCATTATCAGAGAAATAGAAATCAAAACCACAATAAGAAATCATCTTATGTTGGTAAGAATGGCTGCTACCCAAAATCTACAAAAGTAAATGCTGGAGAGGGTGTGGAGAAAAAGACTAGAGATCTCTAGAATATTTCAGGCAAAGATGGGTACAATAAAGGAAAGAATTGGTATGGACCTACTGAAGCAGAAGATATTAAGAAGAGGTGGCAATAATACACAGAAGAACATACAACATACAGATAGGATCTTCATGACCCAGGTACTCATGATGGTGTGATCACTCACCTAGAGTCAGACATCCTGGAATGAGGATTCAAGTGGGCCTTAGGAAGCATCACTAGAAACAAAACTAGTGGAGGTGATGGAATTCCAGTTTAGCTACTTCAAATCTCAAAAGATGATGCTGTGAAAGTGCTGCACTCAATATGCCAGCAAATTTGGAAAACTCAGCAGTAGCCTCAGGACTGGAAAAGGTCAGTTTTCATTCCAATCCCAAAGAAAAGCAAGGCCAAAGAATGATCAAATTACCGCACAGTTGCACTCATCTCACACGCTAGTAAAGTAATGGTCAAAATTCTCCAAGCCAGGCTTTAGCAATATGTAAACCATGAACTTCTTAATGTTCAAGCTGGTTTTAGATAAAGCAGAGGAACCAGAGATCAAACTGCCAACATCTTCTGGATCACCAAAAAAGCAAGAGAGTTCCAGAAAAACATCTATTTTGTTTTATTGACTAAGCCAAAGCCTTTGACTGTGTAGATCACAAGAAACTGTGGAAAATTCTGAAAGAGATGGGAATACAGACCACCTGACTTGCCTTTCAAGAAACCTATATGCAGGTCAGGAAGCAACAG
>SJYQ01007473.1:54725-88541 GCA_006410935.1 Redunca redunca
TCATACATTTTTTTTTTCAGGATTTTGATTTTAATTCACATAAATGATTTTGACTAATTTTCAAGTTAGCTATAGGAAAGTGTGGAGCCCAAGCTTAGAAAGTCATTTTTTGTTTTTTTAAAAAATAAAAGTCAAAATGTATTAGAGAGTATATAACAGAACAAAAGAGGTACAAGAAGAGTCAATTGGGACTCCTTTGTAACAGAAGCTTAAAAACCATAGAGGAGAACATGAAGGCAAAAGTCACTTCAAAGACTGTATTTATTAAAAGTTTTGATTTCTTAAATGTTTTTTTAATGTTTCTAAAATTTTCTTAGAAACAAAAGCATACTTCATACAATGGAAAGGTAAGATTCAATAACCATTATAATTTTTTGCATTAAAAAATTAACTTCATTTTTCATATTTAAAATTATGTAATGAGCACCATATTTAAGATGCCTGGATTTTAGCATATAAAACAGAGCAAAATAGGCAATTGGATATGTACTACTAGTACAATTATGCTTTTTAAAAGCTTTATGTCTTTGGTTCCAATGATTTATGTATAGAACATTTAATTAACAAAGTTACCAATGTATTTTTAAATAAAAGTTTTTGGTTTATTTTCTGAGTACCCTGTAAAGGCAGAATTTCAAATTTATAAACAGTATTGAGTGACAGTGGCTCAGTCATGTCTGACTCTATGCAACCTCGTGGACTGTCCATGGAATTCTCTAGGCCAGAATACTGGAATGAGTAGCCTTTCCCTTCTCCAGGGTATCTTCACAACCCAAGGATGGAACCCAGGTCTCCCACATTGCAGGCAGATTCTTTACCAGCTAAGCCACAAAGGAAGCCCAAGAATACTGGAGTGGGTAGCCTATCCCTTCTCCAGTGGATCATCCTGACCCAGGAATCGAACCCAGGTCTCCTCCATTGCAGGTGGATTCTTTACCAACTGAGCTAACAGGGAAACCCGTATTGCTTGCTTAAAAAAATAAAATAAATAAAAGAAGAAGAAGAAAACATCAGTCTCATAAAGCAGAAATGTCAAATATGATCTACCTTTGGGACTGAATTTTACTCTGTTGCAATGAGGCCCTCTGATGCATATTTTGATTTCAGTTTTGAAACTATGAAGAGGAAAGCTAGATTTACAAAAAAATGCTAGACTCCTGGTTTTGGGTTATAAAATAGATTTCAGGAATGTCAAGAGGTTTATAACTATTCTGTCTGGAAATTGCAAAGCCTAATTGCATCAGGAGTGAGTTTCCTTTCTCTAAAGTATTCAAACAGAAACTGCAAAGCCACAACTCTTGAACCTTTTGGAAGACATCAATCAATAAGGAAGCCAGTTAACTTAGATGCCCTCTGAGGTCACCTCCAAACTGTAGTGTCTATAATTCTATCAATTTTCCCCTATTTTAATATCTCGACAACATTTTATCAGAGTTACAGGTGCTCTAACATGATTTCTTTGTCTATGTTATTTTTGGAACAAGATGGGGATTTATTATATATACATCCACATTAAAATGAAGAGGAGACATGAGTAATTAGTTAGTCTCTCTATTTACTGTGAATTACCTAACTGTCTGAGGCTAAAATACTTCTTTGAAAGTGACCACATGTTTTTCAAGAGTATAGTTTTCAAGTTAAATTAAGCAAATAACTGAGTTATTTGAGAGCAATTAAACATTTAAAGAAAAGCTTTAGATCATTATACTTTTTCACAGCACTTGTACCCCTAATATGCTCAGTTAATGAATTAATTACAAGATCTTTTAGTTTTGAAATTTCCAAAGGTTTGTAGGTTTTCTCAGAAACTATTTCTCAGAAAGAAAAGGGTTCTGAGAAAGCAAATGGAGAGGTCTGACTGAGTTGAAGCTCAGGATAAAAGCATCCAAAAGAAACAGAAAAGGAGAGACAAGTATAAATGGTTTTTAATAAGGTTGCTGAGGTAGATTTAAGCTTGAAATATTATGAAGCCTTCTGTTTTCCCAGTTACCAGTTAGTACAAGATATTTTATAGATAACTTATCTACAACAATGCACACCTTTTAAATTAATAAAGTACATTCATTTTTTAGATTAGCAAAGTAAGAGAAACTGCAAAGACAAACCACTAGTTTCTACATAAAATTATTTTTAAAACTGCTTTTGTGCATAAATTCAAGAAAATTATTTGGGAATATATTGTTAATATGTGCATAACATATCACTGAATTAGGCAGTATTTTTTATTCTTGTTTCCTTATATTTTAGAAAAAAAAAGTCATCCTGATTTTCTTACTATAGAACTCAAATGACAATTTTGCTAATCCTGTTTTAATGGTTACATAAAATGCTTACTCTGTCTTTGTATTTTAGAGGTATACATTATTTTTCATTGTGTTTATGGCACTTCCTATACATATTGTCTCTCTTCATAAAGATGGTAAACAGCAAAAAGTCATGAACTATGCCTTCCATTTCCTATTTATTCCTCCCAGATTTCAACAATACTGTTTTTATGCCAATTCCAAACATCCAGTTTACTAATACAACAATTCCATTTTCTTCTTCTAAGAATTACCTTCATTTAATACAAAGTATACCTCTAAATATGCATATGAATATTATATATATATATATATTTGATTTATCAATGGTAGGTAAATAGTGTGATTTTGCCCTTATAGCCAAAGAAAAATGCAAAAAAGTTAATTCCTCATTAAAGTGAAAACCTCTCAAAACCAAGAGCCATTTGCATTCACCCCTTCACAGAGCTAACCATAGTATGCTCAACTATTATTTACTAAATTTAATGTCATTCTGAGTAACTCTAATTAAGTGACTTTAAGAAACATGCAATAAATTCTAGTATTTTTTGTTTTAATGTCAAAAATGCATGGTTCATAAACCTTTCAAATTTAACCATTCATGGTGTTTCCTTGATTCTTTATTTCTATAAGTATCAGATATCAGTTTTCAATAACATCCTAGTAAACAAAGGGGAACATAGGTGAGTTATGAAATGGGATCTCCAGTATTTGTCTTTGAAGCCATACATGAATTTAACAGCCCTTCTTGATTTTTCATGTTGCTCATCAAAATCTATCATGGTTAGATGTTATTAAGTTCTATAGTTTTTGACTAATTACTTCTAAATATCCAAGGATTTTGAAACTTCTTTTAATTTTGTGGGTTTTATAAAGTACTATAAAGTATGCTGCTGTTGTTCAGTCACTAAGTCATGTCTGACTATTTGCCACCCCATGGACTGAAACATGCCAGGTTTCCCTGCTCTTTATTATCTCCCAGAGTTTCCTCAGATTCATGTCCACTGAGTCAGTGATGGTATCCAACCATCTCTTCCTCCGCTGTTCCCCGCCTTTCTTCTGTTGCCCTCAATCTTTCCCAGCATTAGGGTCTTTTCCAATGAGTAGATTCTTTGCATTAGGAGCCCAAAGTATTGGAGCTCCAGCTTCAGCATCAGTTCTTCCAATGAAAATTCAAGGTTGATTTCCTTTAGGATCGACTAGTTTGATCGCCTTGCTTTCCAAGGGACTCTCAAGAGTCTTCTCCAACACCACAGTTCAAAACATCAATTCTTTGGTGCTCAATCTTCTTCATGGTCCAACTCTCACATCCATATTTGTCTACTGGAAAACCCATAGCTTTGACGATATGGATATTTGTCAGCAAAGTAATATCTCCACTTTTTAATATACTGTCTAGCTTGGTCACAGGTTTTCTTCCAAGGGGCAAGCATCTTTTAATTTCATGGCTGTCACCATCTACAGTGATTTTGGGGCCCAAGAAAATAAAATCTGCCACTTTTTCAATTTTGTCCCCATTTATTTGCCATGAATTGATGGGACCAGATGCCATGATCTTAGTTTTTTTGAATATTGAGTTTTAAGTCAGCTTTTTCACTCTCCTCTTTCACCTTCATTAAGAAGCTCTTTAGTTCCTCTTCACTTTCTGCCATTAGGGTGGTTTCATCTATGTATCTGAGGTTGTCAATATTTCTCCCTACAGTCTTGATTTCAACTTGTGATTCATCCAGCCCAGTATTTCACATGATATACTCTGTATAGAAGTTAAATAAGCAGGGTGACAATATACTCCTTTCCCAGTTTGGAACCCATCCATTGTTCCATGTCTGGTTCCTGACTGCTGCTTCTTGACCTGCACACAGGTTTCTCAGGAAGTAAGTAAAGTGGACATACAATCCCATCTCTTTAAGAATTTTCCACAGTTTATTGTGATCCACACAGGCAAAAGCTTTAGCATAGTCAATAAAACAGAAGTAGATGCTTTTCTGGAATTCCCTTGCTTTCTGTATGATCCAAAAGACATTGGCAGTATGAAATCTGGTTCCTCTACCTTTTCTAAGTCCTGCTTGCATATCTGGAAGTTCTCAGTTCATGTACTGTTGAAGCTAGTTTGAGCATTACCTTGTGAGCATGAAATGAGTGCAATTATATGGCAGTTTGAACACTGGCATTGCCCTTCTTTTGTATTGTAATGAAAACTGTAAAGTATGTGCTAAATAAAAATAATCTGTACCTTCTATTTCATTTAGTTAATTTGTTATAAAACTAAAATATAATGTTCCTCTAATTTTGCAATAGAAGAGTATCTCTATTAATATTCTAATGTATAATATTTCCTCCCACCATTTAAATACATAAGTTTTAAGATAAAATTATGACCATACTCTATCTAAAGATTTGAGCTTTGTTTTACCCACATGATATTACAAAGTCAGTTTTTCATATCATACTTACTTTTTTTCCAAAGTGTATTTTTATTCATTTGCAATTTCATCAAATTACATATGACCATTTATTTAGGATCCTGGTCTGTTTTTATCACTCCACAACAGTGGATTTCTCAGCAGATACATCTTTTTGAGTATCATTGCTTATTTCCTTTGAGTAATTCCCAGAAGTGGAATTATTAAACTAAATTATGAGTAATTCTAAGGCACATTATTGACACTATCAAATTCTCTCCAAAAATATCTTAGTAGTAGAAACTTCAAGTATCTGAATGTCAATGTTTTAGTTTTTGCTATTCTTTGACATTGAAACACACCAAAACAATACATTTTCTTTCATATAAGTATTTGGTCATATCAGTGCAGTTGTAGTAAGCAATTCCATATGTTAATACTAACACTGATTGTGCCCTGTATTCCAAATTTCCTTGACATGTTTAATAGAGCACACACACAAATGTGGATTTGTGAAAGCACACCCACATATACCCTGGAGAAGGGAATGGCAACCCACTTCTGTATTATGCCTGAAAGTCCCATGAACGGAGGTGCTTGGTGAGCTCCAGTACATGGGGTTACAAAAAGTTGGGCATGACTGAGAAAGTGAGTGTGCATGCATGTTCACAAATATGTTCACAGGGGTTTGATAATGGAGGTTTTTCACATATAAACAAAATATGCCAAGAATTCTTATGGTATGGTATATTTATAAATTAATTTAAAGATGGTATTATGATAGAAAATTCTCTGAATAGAATATTATTTCATAATTTATTTTACCTGCAAATAAAATACCAACATCCTTACATATTCATGATTGGATTCATGAAAAAAGAGGACATAATAAAAGGTAGATACCTTAATCTATTAATTTCCCTAAACTGAAAAAATATACATTTCTTTGCATAGCAACTCTTTCAATAGCAGATATCTTTAAAAAGACACTGTCCTGTCTGTTAATCAGGTGGTAAGCAATGGAAATGCCTGAATTATTCTAAGAGTATGAAATTCAGATTCTATCTTTCTGAATTTAATATTAACACAAAATGTAAATTCAGAATTTAAATAAGCACTGGTAAATATTTTTGAGTGTTTTCATATACTCATTTCTTATGTGGTGATAACATTACATTATTTACTTCATTTAGTCTTTAGAGGACATATATATGGTTACGGTATATCTGTTGATTGAATCTCAGGGCTGACACTACTTTGTTTATTCATATATGCTAAATATGCAGAATGAAATAAGATTAGTAAGGTTAACCACAATTTAGATCTCTGGCCTCTGAAAAATAATCATACTGCAGTGCTGCCTTTTGGATTATTCTACAATAACTAAGTTATGAAGAAAGGGAGTAGCCCAATTAATTAAGAAATGCTATGGTTGCATGCTTCTTTACTCCAAAAATAGGAAAACAGATTCATATTTCTTTCATGGGTATGATAAGGGAGTGATTCTAGTTTAGTAAACTAAAGAGTGGAAATTAGAGAATTTGCAGTTCCCAAATGCAATGTGAAGCTGAGCATTTCTTCCTATTCTTATTTACATCTACGTATTTTCTGTGGTACAAGGCCTGTTTAGATCTCTTTCACATTTTTAGAATCAGGTTGTCTGTTTTTTTATTGTTGAGTTTTAAGTGTTCTTTGCATATTTTACATTGAAGTCCTTTATCAGATATATGTTTTGCAAATATTTTCTCCCTACCCAAGGCTTGTCCTTTCATTCTCTTAACACTATCTTCTGTACACAAGTTTTTAATTTTAATGGAGCTCACTCGGCCAGTATTCTAGTTCAAAGTGTTTTTGGTATTGCATTAAACTCGTCACCAAACTCAGGATTTTCTCCTGAGTTATGTTCTATACATTTTATAATCTTTTACATTTATAATCATTTTACACTTAGGTCTATGATTCATTGTGGGTTAATTCTTGTGGAAAGTATCTAAGATTCTTTTTTTTAAAGTGAATATTCATTTGTTCTTGTATTATTTGTTGAAAAGACTATCTTTTCTCTATAATCTTTGCTCTGATAAAACCTTAAGTGAATTAGAGTCTGGCAAAATAGTTTTCTTTGAAAGCAGGCTTTTTAAAATAAGAACAGAATGCTCTGAGTACATTTGAAAATGGCCATTTGTTTCCTCCCTGTGCTAGAAACATGAGGGGATTTTTCTCCAACCTTCAACCTGAGAACCTGGTTGGATTCTTGGGGGTAAAACTTATGAAACTGTAGGACCTAAGACTAGGCCTCCGGAATATCTAACTCAAGTTTGTCCATTCTGAGCCTCTAGCAATTCATCAATCACAACTTAAATATTTCTACTAGCACTGTCCTCAGAGGTGAACTTCTGCTCCTGGGCTTCTGCTCCTAGACGGCTGTGTTTCTCAGTATGCATCTGTCTCTGCATTTTCCAGGGAGGCATTTTACTCTGTGACCTCAATTCTCTGATGGATATAAGAGTTGTTATTTTACAAATTGTTCATTTTTTTTTTCTTTTTTAAAAGCAGGAATGATGACTTCCAAATTCTGTACACATCAGACCGAAAACTAGCAGTATCACTTTTTATCACAGACTTGACAGTAATTTCCAGGTAACCTTGTGTGTACTATATATATATACACACACACATATATAAAGAATATATATATACACACACACATATATACATATATAAAGAATATATATATATAAAGAACACTGGACAAGAATAATATTTTCAACAAAGTACTGTTCTATGATTTGTTAATAGATAATCAAACAGAACACTATTTTCAGGAAAAACAAAATTGGCACACATTCACTGAGTTCTTTCAAAAGGCAGCTAATAAGTCGCATCTTTCTCCCCATTTATGATTTCATCTGAGAAACAAAATAAAGGAGTAGCATAAGGAAGCAAAAATGTAAGTTGAAGAATGTTCACATGATGGAACATTTATCTGTATTGGACAAGAAGACTTGCTCTAACAGTATCCCGAAATCGGTCAAGATATTTACACTTGGGCCAAGCCATGCAGGTCTTGGTGCAGCAATTTTCTCAGTGATGGAGAAGTTCCTAGAGAAACGAGGTCAATTCACTATCCCTACGAGCAGTTTATACTCAGGAAGAAGAAAAGAAGGGAAGAGTCACGCTTATCAAGTTCTTGCTCCTCTTCAGTTCAGTTCAGTCGATCAGTAGTGTCCGACTCTGCGACCCCATGAACCAGAGCATGCCAGGCCTCCTTGTCCATCACCAACTTCCGGAGTACACCCAAACCCATGTTCATTAAGTCAGTGATGCCATCCAACTATCTCATCCTCTGTCGTCCCCTTCTCCTCCTGCCCTCAATCTTTCCCAGCATCAGGGTCTTTTCAAATGACTCAGCGCTTCACAACAGGTGGCTAAAGTATTGAAGTTTCAGCTTCAACATTAGTCCTTCCAATGAACACCCAGGACTGATCTCCTTTAGGATGGACTGTTTGGATCTCCTTGCAGTCCAAGGGATTCTCAGGAGTCTTCTCCAACACCATAGTTCAAAAGCATCAATTCCTTGTTGCTCAGCTTTCTTTATACTCCAACTCTCAAATCCATACATGACCACTGGAAAAACCATAGCCTTGACTAGACAGACCTTTGTTGGCAAAGTAATGTCTCTGCTTTTTAATATACTATATAGGTTGGTCATAACTTTCCTTCCAAAGAGTAAGCGTCTTTTAATTTCATGGCTGCAATCACCATCTGCAGTGATTTTGGAGACCAGAAAAATAAAGTCAGCCACTGTTTCCACTCTTTCCCCATCTATTTCCCATGAAGTGATGGGACAAGATGCCATGATCTTCATTTTCTGAATGTTGAGCTTTAAGCCAACTTTTTCACTCTCCTCTTCCACTTTCATCAAGAGGCTCTTTAGTTTTTCTTCACTTTCTGCCCTAAGAGTGGTGTCATCTGCATATCTGAGGTTATTAATATTTCTCCCAGCAATCTTGAATCCAACTTGTGCTTCATCCAGCCTAGCGTTTTTCATGAGGTACTCTGAATATAAGTTAAAAAAGCAGGGTGAAAATACACAGCTTTGATGCACTCCTTTTCCTATTTGGAACCAGTCTGTTGTTTCATGTCCAGTTCTAACTGTTGCTTCGTGACTTGCATACAGATTTCTCAAGAGGCAGGTTAGGTAGTCTTTCAGATTTTTCCACAGTTTATTGTGATCCACACAGTCAAGGCTTTGGCATAGTCAATAAATCAGAAATAGATGTTTTTCTGGAACTCTCTTGCTTTTTCCATGATCCAGCAGATGTAGGCAATTTGATCTCTGGTTCCTCTGCCTTTTCTAAAACCAGTTTGAACATCAGGGAGTTCATGGTTCACGTATTGCTGAAGCCTTGCTTGGAGAATTTTGAGCATTACTTCACTAGCATGTGAGATGAGTGTAATTGTGTGGTAGTTTGAGCATTCTTTGGCAATGCCTTTCTTTGGAATTGGAATGAAAAGTGACCTTTTCCAGTCCTGTGGCCACTGCTGAGTTTTCCAAATTTGCTGGCATATTGAGTGTAGCACTTTCACAGCATCATCTTTCAGGATTTGAAACAGCTCAACTGGAATTCCATCACCTCCACTAGCTTTGTTCATAGTGATGCTTTCTAAGGCCCACTTGACTTTATCTGGTGATGTCCATGTGGAGTCTTCTCTTGTGTTGTTGGAACAGGGTGTTTGCTATGACCAGTGCATTTTCTTGGCAAAACTCTACTAGTCTTTGCCCTGTTTCATTCTGCATTCCAAGGCCAAATTTGCCTGTTACTCCAGGTGTTTCTTGACTTCCTACTTTTGCATTCCAGTCCCCTATAATGAAAAGGACATCTTTTTTGGGTGTTAGTTCTAAAAGGTCTTGTAGGTCTTCATAAAGCTGTTCAACTTCAGCTTCTTCAGCGTTACTGGTTGGGGCATAGCCTTGGATAACTGTGATATTGAATGATTTGCCTTGGAGACGAACAGAGATCATTCTGTCGTTTTAGAGACTGCATCCGAGTACTTCATTTAGGACTCTTTTGTTGACCATGATGGTTACTCCATTTCTTCTGAGGGATTCCTACCCTCAGTAGTAGATATAATGGTCATCTGAGTTAAATTCACTCATTCCAGTTCATTTTAGTTCGCTGAGTTAAATTCACCCATTCCAGTTCATTTTAGTTCGCTGATTCCTAGAATGTCGACGTTCACCCTTGCCATCTCTTGTTTGACCACTTCCAATTTGCCTTGATTCATGGACCTGACATTCCAGGTTCCTATGCAATATTGCTCTTTACAGCATCAGATCTTGCTTCTATCACCAGTCACATCCACAGCTGGGTATTGTTTTTGCTTTGGCTCCATCCCTTCATTCTTTCTGGAGTTATTTCTCCACTCTTTTCCAGTAGCATATTGGGCACCTAATGACCTGGGGAGTTCCTCTTTTGTTATCCTATCATTTTGCCTTTTCATACTCTTCATGTGTTTCTCAAGGCAAGAATACTGAAGTGGCTTGCCATTCCCTTCTCCAGTGGACCATATTCTGTCATAACTAAAGGGATTAAAATAGAAAGAAAAAATTCCAGAAGAATCTATAGTACAAGTCAAAACAAAGAGTAATAAATATTTTTCTTGAGTTACTTCTGTCAGTGTCCTTTCCTTCCCTGGCAGTCACAGTCCACCTCACCTCCCTAGGATGCCCTCCAACCCTGTGTGGATCTCTGTACCTGCTGTGGGGGTAGCTCAGATTCGAATCTGATCCTGCTCCTGTGTGTTCTTGCCTCCAATATCCACAGCTATTAGACCTAGTGTTTTCTTTTGTGGGAGTCCTTTTATGTAATCCAAAGACACAGAGTCTGCCTAATTGATCATGTGGATTTAACATACAGCTTGTACAGCTGGTGGAAAGGTTTTGGGTCTTCTTCCTTACCCACAGTGCCCCTGGGTTTCAATTGTGGTTTTATTTCCACCTCTGCATGTGGGTCATCCACTGGGATTTGTTCCTGAGGTTGCCCTGGAGGACTTGGGTTTTCCCCTGTGAGGTCCAGGTGCAGCTGCTTGGATTGGAGGGGTTCTGGCAGCACTGGGTACTCAGGGGTGTTGCCTGCTAGGGCAACAGGAAATATAATGCTCTAGAAGGATATGGCAACCAAGGATATGGCAACTGGAGCCAACATACTCCAGTATTCTTACCTAGAGAGCTCCCATGGCAGAGAAGCCTGGCAGGCCACAGTCTACAGGGTTACAAAGAGTTGGACACAGCCAAGGTGACCCTGCACACACAAGAATCTTTTTGCCTGTGGCAGTTCTGCCCCAGTGAGGGTTGAACGTGAAGGTGGCACAGCTGTTTGGCTTGGGTGGACTCTGGTGACACCAAATATGCAGGAACACGGACTGCCTCCACTGCAGGAGTTATGGCCCTATCAGTCGTTTTTTGAGCCTCTTGTAGCTGGTGATCAGAAAGTCTCTTTGGCCAGTTTTTCTCTGTAGTTCCACCCATTCAGTAACTTAGAGGACTCCCTTTCCTGGGATCCTTCTCTCTTGTTTGGCATGTCAGGCACATAGAGGGGCCCCATGGCTGGGGTCCTACTCTATAGATCAGTACATTAAGCCCTTAAAGGGGTATCCTGGGTGGGGTCCTACTCTGTAGGAAAGTGCATCAGGCTTTTGATCAGCCAGCCTTTCTATTGTTCAGCTGCCAATGCTGGCATGTGGGGAGAAAGAGGCTATGGTGATGACTCCACCCCCTATGCATGACTCAGCAGTATCACCTTACTTTCATGGCTGCCTGGCTTTCCTCCACAGGCATTTCCCACCACAATCTCCTCCCTCACATCCCCTTGATCTGTCTCTCTGCAGTCAACAATGGTCCTTGCCCTAGGATTGCTCCACAACCTCTAAACTCCAGCTTCCAGCTGCTGCACCCTCCAGGGGACCTGTGTTCCTTTCTGGGGTATGTATGGCTGCAGCAAGGACTGTCTGATTCTCATTCCTTTTATGATGCCACAGATCAGTTGTTTTACATTCAGCCTGAATTATGTCTCCTCTGACAATTGCCTCAGTGTGGGGATTGGAGCCCTGCTTTTGTTCCCCCACACACCAAGGGCAGGTCCAGTCCTACTAACACTCCTGTTGTCCCCCCTAGTTCCTTCATCCTACTGAGTTTTGCATGGTTCTCTATATTCTTTTCCCTGGTCAGATACTCCCGTCCTCTCTCAGTTGGTGTTTTGCATGTACTTCTGTGTCTGAAGGTGTATTCTTGATGTATCCAGGAACAGAGGTGTAGTCCACATCCATCTACTTCTCTACCATCTTGTTCTCTCACCAACATACATCTTAAATTAACAAGATTAGAAGTAATAGTAGAAAGGTCTTACCAGACCCAATCCCACGTAAGACAACAGGATTAGTCAGAAGGTTCTGGTTAAGGAGAAGCAGGTCCTCAAGAGAGACACATTGTTGTTATATAATCATTATAGAGTTTAAGATGAGTTGTTTTGTTGTGTAATAATTAGCTCTGGGGTTAAATAAAATAATATCTTATGTGACTAAGACTAAAGAATGTAGGAAAAGAAAAGTTTGTCCTTTTATCCTCCTTGAGAACCCCAGACCCCTATCTCCTCTGTCAGAGGCCCAGACCCCTTTCTCCTCCTTGGGGACCCAAGATTTCTTATCAACCTACCTAAGAATTGACTCTCTGACTATCTGAGAGAGAAATACCTATGATAACATTTTTCTCAAAGGTATGACACTGGGTGAGGCCAGAGATTAGAGGTATCAGTGAACCCTGACTGAGATGGAGAGGTGAGCAGAGCATGACAGGATCATATCACTGAGAACACTGTCTAGGAAGCCACTATGTCCCAAGGGAAGACTCTTGTCATGTTATGGAACCAGGGGCTGGAGGAGGTTGAGGGGTTCAAGGGCTAGGAGTGGGAAAGCACTGAGAACTGAGTCAGAATAAAATGTTTTCAAACTTTCCTCATTCTTCTTATAAGAAGGTCTTGGCAGAGATGTCTTAACAAGGTTTTAGCCAAGACCTACCATAAGGAGGTCTCACATAAATGGCCTGCAAAAGGAGCATTAGGCTGGGGATGTAGATATGCATGAAGTACTGAATCCTTGATGGCAACTCTATCTGGAGATTGCATGTACTAGCTATGTACCATCCGAGGTGAGGAGCAGTGGGTGTGCTTTGCTGGAGCAGCCGTGAAGAGATACCCCACGTCCAAGGTAAGAGAAACCCAAGTAAGATGGTAGGTGTTCTGAGACTCCATCGGAGGGCAGACACACTGAAACCATAATCGCAGAAAACTAGTCAATCTAATCACACACACCACAGCCTTCTCTAGCTCAACGAAACTAAGCCATGCTGTGTGGGGCCATGCAAGACAGGCGGGTCATGCTGGAAGGTCTGACAGAATGTGGTCCACTGGAAAAGGGAATGGCAAACCACTTCAGTATTCTTGCCTTGAGAACCCCATGAACAGTATGAAAAGGCAAAATGATAGGATACTGAAAGAGGAACTCCCCAGGTCAGTAGGTGCCCAATATGCTACTGGAGATCAGTGGAGAGATAACTCCAGAAAGAATGAAGGGATGGAGCCAAAACAAAAACAATACCCGATTGTGGGTGTGACTGGTGATAAAAGCAAGGTCCGATGCTATAAAGAGCAATATTGCATAGGAACCTGGGATGTTAGGTCCACGAATCAAGGCAAATTGGAAATGGTCAAATAGGAGATGGTAAATAGGAGATAGTGAACTTCGACATTCAAGGAATCAGTGAACTAAAATGGACTGGAATGGGTGAATTTAACTCAGATGACCATTATATCTACTACTGTGGGCAGGAACCCCTTAGAAGAAATATGAAGTCAAATGGGCCTTAGAAAGCATCACTACGAACAAAGCTAGTGGAGGTGATGGAATTCCACTTGAGCTCTTTCAAATCCTGGAAGATGATGTGTGAAAGTGCTGCACTCAATATGCCAGCAAATTTGGAAAACGCAGCAGTGGCCACAGGACTGGAAAAGGTCAGTTTTCATTCCAGTTCCAAAGAAAGGCAATGCCAAAGAATGCTCAAACTACCGCACAATTGCACTCATCTCACAAGCTAGTAAAATAATGCTCAAAATTCTCCAAGCCAGGCTTCAGCAATATGTGAACTGTGAAATTCCTGATGTTCAAACTGGTTTTAGAAAAGGCAGAGGAACCAGAGATCAATATGTCAACATCCTCTGGGTCATTGAAAAAGCAAGGGAGTTCCAAAAAAACATCTATTTCTGCTTTATTGACTATGCCAAGGCCTTTGACTGTGCGGATCACAATACACTGTGGAAAATTCTGAGAGAGATGGGAATACCAGACCACCTGACCTGTCTCTTGAGAAATCTGTTATGCAGGTCAGGAAGCAACAGTTAGAACTGGACATGGAACAACAGACTGGTTCCAAATAGGAAAAGGAGTACTTCAAGGCTGTATATTGTCACCCTGCTTATTTAACTTATATGCAGAGTACATCATGAGAAATCCTGGGCTGGAGGAAGCACAAATTGTAATCAAGATTGCTGGGAGAAATATCAATAACCTCAGATATTCAAATGACACCACCCTTATGGCAGAAAGTGGAGAGGAACTAAAAAGCCTCTTGATGAAAGTGAAAGTGGAGAGTAACAATGTTGGCTTAAAGCTCAACATTCAGAAAACTAAGATCATGGCATCTGGTCCCATCACTTCATGGGAAATAGATGGGGAAACAGTGGAAACGGTGTCAGAGTTTATTTTTTGGGGCTCCAAAATCAGTGCAGATGGTGATTCCCAGCCATGAAATTAATAAAAGCTTACTCCTTGGAAGAAAAGTTATGACCAACCTAGATAGTATATTCAAAAGCAGAGACATTACTTTGCCCACTAAGGTCTGTCTAGTCAAGGCTATGCTTTTTCCAGTGGTCATGTATGGATGTGAGAGTTGGACTGTGAAGAAGGCTGAGTGTAGAAGAATTGATGCTTTTGAACTGTGATGCTGGAGAAGACTGTTGAGAGTCCCTTGGACTGCCAGGAGATCCAACCAGTCCATTCTGAAGGATATCAGTCCTCGGATTTCCTTGGAGGGACTGATGCTGAAGCTGAAACTTCAGGTACTTTGGCCACCTCATGCGAAGTGTTGACTCACTGGAAAAGACTCTGTGCTGAGAGGGACTGGGGGCAGGAGGACAAGGGGATGACAGAGGATGAGATGGCTAGATAGCCTCACTTACTCAATGGACGTGAGTCTGAGTGAACTCCAGGAGTTGGTGATGGACAGGGAGTCCTGGCGTACTGTGATTCATGGGGTCGCAAAGAGTCTGACACGACTGAGCAACTGAACTGAACTGAACTGCACATTGCAAGAAGAGGTGGCAAGAATACACAGAAGAACTATACAAAAAAATCTTGATAACCATACCATAACCATGATGGTATGATTACTCACCCAGAACCAGACATCCTGGAATGCGAAGTCATGTGGGCCTTAGGAAGTATCACTATAAACAAAGCTACAGGAGGTGATGGATTTCCAGTTGAACTATTTCAAATCCTAAAAGATGATTCTGTGTAAGTGCTGCATTAAATATGCCAGTAATGTTGGAAAACTCAGCAGTGGCCACAGAACTAGAAAAGGTCAATTTTCATTCCAATCTCAAAGAAAGGCAAAGCCAAAGAATGTTAAAACTACCGCACCATTGCACTCATCTCACATGCTAACAATGTAATGCTCAAAATTGTCCTAGTCATGTCGGGAGCTGCATTAGGCATTACTGACAAAATGGAGGCACGGGCCCAACCCCCTCTCTTTGTCCCACAGGCATGGACCCAGGATGAAGGAGTTAGGCCTTGTGATTCTGACTTGTTTTTTCCTCTCCTCAGCTGAGTTGACTATAAAGGAATATTAAGGTGCTTATTGTTCTTGAGTGGAGCATGAGAAGGCACAAAGCCTTCAGCAGCTGTGCTCAGAGAATAATTCATAAAGTTAATCATTGACATTTGTTCAAGGACTTTTACAAAAGAGTGTTCCAGGAAGAGCACATAGGCCGCAGCTTGAGGCCATGGGAGGAATTGATATCTGAAGCCTATTTGTGAGGAAAATGTTTATTGCAAAGGAGTTTACTGAATTTAGGGCTTAGAAATAATTAAAATAGTTAGAAGTTAAAGATTTAAGGACTGTTGTAATGTTAGCATATTTTACTATGGCTTGTAGAAGTTAGGAATTTTAGAGATACTAATAGCTAAAAGCCTTTTTAAGAGATAGTGAGCTCAGGATGTTAGGGGCGAACAGGATTTAGAAAGATAAGAAATAAACTGAGGAATGTAGCATGAGTTACAATGTAATCACAAGTTAACTATAGGACACATAAGAGGAAATAGATAATAGATGGTAAAGCTGATTCTGAGAGAATCACTGAAGCAGGAACTCTGAAGGGCAACAATGATTTATGGAGATAATAAATCTAGGTGAGGGGGAACTGAAAATGTCAAACCTCTGACCTAATGCTTTTGTAAAAGTATAAAAGAAAATCTTAAACTTGAAATAAATGCACAGTCCAAGAAAATTGAAGGCTGTGTCGTTACTCGCTGACATCATCCCTCCCTTTAGGTTGAATCCCTGGCTGCTGGAGCTGGACTCTGGCAAAGCCAGGTTTCAATAATCTGTGAACTGTGAACTTCCCGATGTTCAGCTTGATTTGGAAAAGGCAAAGGAACCAGAGATCAAATTGCTACCATCCACTGGATCATTGAAAAAGCAAAAGAGTTCCATAAAAACATCTACTTCTGCTTTATAGACTATGCCAAAGCCTTTAATTGTGTGAATAACAACAAACTGTAGAAAATTCTTCAAGAGATGGGAATATCAGACCAGCTGACCTGCCTCCTGAGAAATACGTATGCAGGTCAGGAAGCAGCAGTTAGAACTGGACATGGAACAACAGACTTGTTCCAAAGGAGTGCATCAAGACTGTATATTATCACCCTGCTTATTTAACTTATATGCAAAGTACATCATGAGAAATGCTAGACTGGAAGAAGCACAAGCTAGAATCAAGATTGCTGGGAGTAATATCAATAACCTGTTATGCAGATGACACCACCCTTATGGCAGAAAATGAAGAAGAACTAAAGAACCTTTGGATGAAAGTAAAGGAGGAGACTTAAAGAGTTGGCTTAAAACTCAGCATTCAGAAAATTAAGATCATGGCATCTGGTCCCATTATTTCATGGCAAATAAAAAGGGGAACAGTGGAAAAAATAACAAACTTTATTTTGGGAGGCTCCAAAAACACTGCATATGTTGACTGCAACCATGAAATTAAAAGATGCTTACTCTTTGGAAGAAAAGTTATGAGCAACTTCGATATCATATTAAAAAGCAGAGACATTACTTTGCCAATAAAGGTCTGTCTAGTCAAAGCTATGTTTTTTTCATTAGTCATGAATGGATGTGAGAGTTGGACTATAAAGAAAGCTGAGCGCTGAAGAACTGATGCTTTTGAACTGTGGTGTTGGAGAAGACTCTTGAGAGTCCTTTGGACTACAAGGAGATCCAACCAGTCCATTCTAAGGGAAATCTGTTCTGAATATTCACTGGAAGGACTGATGCTGAAGCTGAAACTCCAATACTTTGGCCACCTGATGCAAAGAACTGACTCATTTGAAAGACCCTGATGCTGGGAAAGACTGAAGGCAGGAGGAGAAGGGGACGACAGAGGATGAGATGGTTGGATGGAATCATGGACTCAATGGACATGAGTTTGAGTAAGCTACAGCAGTTGGTGATGTAGATAGGGAGGCCTGGCCTGCTGCAGTCCATGGGGTCGCAAAGAGTCGGACACAACTGTGCAACTGTACTGACTACACACTGCACTGCATAGTTTATATTCACTATATGACTACTGTTCACAGTTACCCTGCAAAGTAGAAATTATTATTTCCCTAGTGAAGTTGAGGGTATTATTATAAATAGGTAAATTAACTTGCCCAAATTTACATTGCTTAGAATAACATATCTAGAATTAATACCCAGGTACATATTTCTTAAACCCAGATCATTTTTGTAGTCAACATCTACCAAATGCTTAATACATAAGTTTTGTCAATAAGTGTCTATTAAATTCATGAATAAACAAATTGATGTGAAATGGGTGGATTGGTGAACAGATAGTAGATTTATACCTAGGAATAATTATAAAATAAAGATCATGTATAGGGGATTAAAGTTTGACCAGTTAATAAGTGTCTTTAAGGTCAAATGTAGGTCAAACAACAGAAACATTTACATTTTTTCATTAATTCATATTAGTGAATAATACTCTTCCTCAGAGAAATCATTTAAAATAGAGATTATCATAGTAGAGGCTTCTAGTCTGTACAACACCAACCTAAGTCATTTCTTTAAGACACAGACCTCTCGGCCCTACCTCTAAGGATTCTGCTGAGGCAGGGCTGAGGGGTGTATACTATAACAATCACAACTGATGATTCCGATGTAAAAATCCATGAACTACAGTTTTGAAATCTGTTACTGTATGAAAATAACCAAGATACATTTTTTTCTCTTTCTCTTCAGAAAGAAGAAGAAAAGAATAATTTAATTCTACATAGAGACTTTATCTGTCTAGAAAGATCCATTACAGTGCATTGGTCCATGTCTCAAGCTCAGTTTCAGGAGTCTCTTGGGTGCCCTAAGCCACTCAATTGGGGCTGTTCATGGCCCACAGATCTGTGTCACTACAGGTCGGTGCTCTCTGGCTGCTCTCCACAGCAGTCCTCACCAGGCAGCAGCAAATAGGACTCCCAAGGGGCTCTCCGATTGCCAGCCTCATGCTTTTCTAACTTGATCTCCCTTCTTTCCCTTCTTTCTTTCTCTTCCTTCTACCTTTTCTTCAACTTTAGTATCTTTCCTTTAGTATAGGAGTCGAAAAATGATATCTACAAGTTTTTATTTGATTCTATCTTTGGGATTCACCAGTAGCTCTTTAAATCAGTAGATAAATAGTCTTTATTTTCTGGTTCAAGAGATTACTAGTTTTATAATCTAGGAGAGGAAGAAATAGTCAAAGCACAACTGAAATGGAAATCCCTTAAACACATCTTCAAGTTAGTTAAACAAAAACCCTTGGAGTTCATAGACAATAACTTGATAATTAATATCATGCTTTGGATTGCCTAGAACAATCTGGTGATGTGAATAGAAAGAGCAGATTATTTTTTAAGCTTTTGAAAACAGTAAGAAATAATGATTCATCACCTATCAGTGATGTGGCTAAATATCTAGAGATTAAAGTAAGGTAGATTGAATAGTGAATTGATGCTTTAAATGGGAAATAACTATCAAAAGTTCTGCCATGTAGCTGGTAAATTTTTTGAAAATTTCTTCCTTCCACAATCCTCCTGAATGATCTTGCTTAGATCCCATGAAAAATGGATGCTGTGAACTTTTGTTTAAACATGACATATTGAACACTTGTTTACTCATATTGTCTTCTAAACTCCCTTAAATTCATGATGAAAATGTTAAGTAGAACAACAAAAGCAGTATTATTGAAGGTGAGAAGCAAATGGAAAAGAGTTAGCTGACTTAGAAAAATAAAAGTATGAAAGTGAAATTTGCTCAGTTGTGTCCATTTCTTTGCAACCCCATGGACTATACATTCCATGTAATTTTCCAGGCCAGAACACTGGGATGGGTAGACATTCCTTTTTCCAGGGGATCTTCCCAACCCAGGGATTGAACCCAGATCCTCCTGATTACAGTGCATTCTTTACCAGCTGAGCCACCCGGGAATAAAAAAAAAAAAAAAATCTGAAGCCAAAGATGAGAGTAGAGAAAAACTCTGTCACAGGACGCCTTACCAGAGCAATCCAGAAGGCTTAAGAATAATCCACACCAAATAGCTCTGAAAGTGCCAATGGAATTGAAAGCACTTAGCCTAACAGATCCCCTTCTATCAATCCACACAGCAAAGAAAAAAACCTATCCTTATCCCAGCAGAAGACTGGCAGCTTACTGAAATATTGAACCCAAGAAACTGAATCCAGGGACAACAGGTATTGCTAGCAACTGGCAGCAATACTGAAACACATGATTTACTAAAGGACTATGTTCCAATCCATGAGACTAAAGGTCCTTTCTTGATATTACTCTCAGGATGTTGGTAAGTTCCCCCCCCCCCCAACACTTAAGCATGAGACTGGAGAATTCTCAGAGGAATTTGCCATCTCAAGGGCAAAAGACTCTGTCAGTTTTGAAAATCAGGCATTGTCCAACAGTTTTATGACAGATCTTTCAAATTGCAGTGCCACCTTCCACTGGGAAATGCTTTACATATATTGAGAGGTTCCAATCAGTTTTTAGTGCTTCATTCTTAATATATTAGATAATCAAGAATTGCCAGATAAGTGAGAAAAGCTGGCATGAAATACAGAGACCCAAATGAACAAAAAAGGGGAATTAGAAATAATCAGAACCAATTCAGAATAAGAAAAGAAAAACCTTCAATAAAAAACATAATTGTAAGGAATATCCAGTGATGTATGAAATAGCCTAAAAGGAAATTTTAGATATCTTAAAAAGTGAAAATCTAAACGATGGAAAACAGTTACTATACCTAAAACATAAAATGTGAAGTTAAGAGGTGACATCAATAACTGAATACAGTGAAGGTTTAGTAGAAAGTAACTGCATTTGAATAAAACTCTGCTAAATTTTGTACAAGTATATTATATAAGAATATGGAGAAACAGGAGAACTAAATTAGCACTAAACTAGAACTAAATTAGCTGTGGGTGGTTACTTCCATGGAGCAGGAATCAAGGACTGGAAGGGGGATTTGGGGGGGAGAAGGAAACTTTCTTTATTAAAAAATAAACTATATAAAACCATTTAATTTTTTAAACTACTTCCATGTATTATTTGATAATAATGTTACATTATAAAAATATCTTTACTATCCAGAAATTTTTAAATCCTCATAGTGCATATTAATTTTCGGATAAATGAAAAAATGCATAGCATCTTCATATGTTATTGTAGCTCCTCATTTTACTGCAGTCTTGGATATACAGATTCTGATCAGGATACTGCAGATGGCAAAATTGTATATGGGAAGAACAATCCTGAGCATCATGGAGCTTTAAAACTACTGAGCTATGTATTTCAAATGCTTATAATAACGATGTGTATGCAGTCTTAAAATGCAATGTCTTAAGAGTCTGCTGTCTGTAATACAAACATGACTGTGCCGTATATAATGAATATATGTTATTCTTTATTTTATGTTAAAGACTTGTAGATTCAACATAAAAGAAAAGCTATCATTTAATAAAACTAAGATTCTAAATAAATCACACATCAAGAAAGAAACAAGCAAAATTAAGGTAGCTGCACTGCTATTGTAACTGGTCCTTGGAGTCTTTTGGTACACTATTAAGGCATTTATTATATGCAGATTTCCAGGAAAAGTACAAACAAATAAGAACAAATTTGTGTTTCCCCTTAGGACAGAACAAGCTCTGAGGAACTTATTTTGCCTGTTTGTGTTCCTATGCACTCTAGATTGAGGACTGAGGAATGAAAAAAATGATTTAAAGGTGGTTTCCTGTGCTTCGTGAGGTTTGCTGATAAATCCCTATAATAAATTTATTTCTTTGGTTAATAAAAATGTGTCCATAGCTTTTCAAAATATAGGGTCTTTTTTCTCTCAATATTTTATTGCCTACTTTCATCACAAGCAAATAGCCAAGATTAACAATTTGGAATTATAGTGAAGAAGAAAAAAAATCATAAAAATAGCTCGTTTAACAGAATAAGGCTTTCATGAATAATTTTTAAATGAATATTGACAATCCTTATAGAACTTTACATTTTAAAATGCGTAATAATATATTATCTCAACTTGATTGTCTGGCAGGCAAGGCAGTCATTTCACTGAAAAATAGTTTCAGGAAAGTTCTGGAAATTGCTCTGTGAACAGGATGCAGGATGAGTCTCAGATTTGCAACTTCTCATTCTGAGTCTAGTATTGTTGCCCTGAATTCTCTGTCTCTTCATGAGGACAGATATTAAAGAACTATTGACAGATATTAAAGAACTATTTTACCTCAGTAAGAGTGAGGGGGACTAATTTTTACATTGATGATTCTGAACAAATGCCTACCTGTTTTCAAAAGTTAGTTTAATTATTTGGGTCTCACAAAGTAAATGCCCTGACCAAATCATATGGCACCTCTCTGCATGCGTAGAAAGTCGAAATGTGAAAATCCTTGTGAGTTCTTTATCCTTCAGCTGATGGCTGAGACATAATAATAAAGGCAGTAACAATGACAGGGATGAAGATGATGGTTTTGGTAGCTACAATAACTCACAATACAACAGGCTGTAAGTGCTATACATATCTTTTTCTCATTTTTATTTGAAGTATTGTTGACATACATTATATAAGTTCTAGTACAACATAGTGATATGACACTTACACATACTATGAAATGATCACCATGATAAAATGGTCACCACAGTCTTTCACTATACAAAATTACTGCAATACTATTGATTATATTTACTACGTTGTACATTATATCCTGTGATTTACTTGCTATAACTGGAATTATGTACCTTTTAATTCCCTTCACCAGTTTCTCCCACCTTCATCCTCCTCCCCTCTGGTAACCACCATTTTTCTTAATCTATGAGTCTCTTTCTCTTGTGTTATGTTTAGTCAATTGTTTGTTTTCTTAGATTGTGCATACAAGTGAAATCATGTAATATTTGTCTTTCTCTGTCTGGCTTATTTCACTATTTTAGAATTATATCCTCTAGAATCATCCGTGTATTGAAAATAGAAAGATTTCATTCTTTTTCATAGCTGAATTATATCCTATTATTAAGTCATATGTATATTGTGTAGATATATGTACCACATCTTCTTGATTCATTCATTTATTGATGGACACAGATTTCTTCCATATCTTGGCTACTATAAATAATGTAACAAACATATGGGCATATATATATAATTAGTTTTTTTTTTTGTATTCTTTTGATTAATAACCAGACAGTCCTGGATCATATGGTAGTTCTGGGCTTCCCAGCTGGCACTGGTAGTAAAGAACCTGCCTGTCAATCCAGGAGATATAAGAAATATTGGTTTAATCCATGGGTCAGGAAGATTCCCTGGAGGAGGGCGTGGCAACCCACTCCAATATTCTTGCCTGGAGAATCCCATGACAGAGAAGCCTGGTGGGCTACAGTGCATGGGGTCGCAAAGAGTCAGATGACGGAAGTGGCTTAGCACACAGGCGTACATGGTAGATCTGGTTCTTGTTTGTTTGTTTATTTTTTGAAGACCTTCTATACTGCTTTTCATAATGGCTGTACCAATTTATATTCCTACCAACAGTAGTGCTGTACCTAACATAAGCCTCATTACAACCTTATGAAATTGGCATTAGAATTGCACTTATTCTATACCTAAGAAAAATGAAAGCTAGATATTAAGTCACTTAACTAAAGACAAGCAGCTAAAAGATGGATAATCACTGCAGTTTGGCTATAAAAAAAAGAAAAATATATGCCTAAAATCTCTAGCTGTAGCTTTGTAACACTTTCTTTTTCGCAACCTCACATGCCCATGTAAATTGAATTAGTTTCCTGACTTAGAAACAACTATCCCTTCTGAAGTTTATATTGCATCTCTAGAAACTCTTTTTCATTAATCTCACAGTTCCTGTGGTACTCAGTAAAATCCTGAACAAAGAATACCAAATTAAGCAATATTTTCCATATCCAACTGGATGCTTCATTAAGTGATACCATGTATCCAAATGAAAACTGAATTATTCAATGAGCAAGACCCGAGGCAGGCACTACTAGTAAGGATGCAATTAATTCTGAGTTCTGAGCTCTACACAAGATACCAGATGAAGTCAGAAAGATGCATGCCTCAACCTCAAATGTTATCAGACAAGAGACAACAGGGTGGGCAAGGGCCATCCCCTCAGGCCAGCTTTGGAAACTAGCTTTGCCAACCACAACCAATCAGAATCTTAGCATCCACTTCAAATGTGAAAATATTCTTCTTGTCCTCCACATACCCAGGTGCCATTCTTGAGAGAAGCCAGGAAGGCTTTAGGAAAGTGAACCTCTACAAGATTAGGAAATTTTCCTATTTGTGACTGGGTGTTGCATAATATCGGAGAAGGCAATGGCACCCCACTCCAGTACTCTTGCCTGGAATATCCCGTGGGCAGAGGAGCCTGGTAGGCTGCAGTCCATGGGATCGCGAAGAGTCGGACACGACTGAGCGACTTCACTTTCACTTTTCACTTTCATGCATTGGAGAAGGAAATGGCAACCCACTCCAGTGTTCTTGCCTGGAGAATCCCAGGGATGGGGGAGCCTGATTGGCTGCCGTCTATGGGCTCGCACAGAGTCGGACACGACTGAAGTGGCTTAGCAGCAGCATTGCATAAAATAAACATATTTAGTTGCCAGTTTTGAACATGATAGTACTGAAGATTGAATCCTCCACTCTTTTTAATCATCTTGTAAAAACTAGAGACAAAGATTTGATTAGTCCAAAACAAAACAAATCTCTTACATTTTCATTGAACAAAGAAGATGTAGTTTTGATAAATCTGTTTAAATACTAATAAACCTCATGGGGCCAGTTGATGATGGCTGGCATTGAACTATGCCTCTGCCATCTTCGGGAACTAGCATTCTCCTTGTCTGTGCTTTTGTTCTTGCTCACCTTCACTAATCTGTGTGTATCTCCCTTCCCCACTTACCTTTCTACTTCTGGTATCATCTGAAGCTTTGGTCTGTTTATAGCTTCAGCCTCACACCTATTCTTCCTCCCCTTCTTTTCTTTTCTGTCTCTCCTCTCTCTTTGCATCTTTCCAAGATAGTTAATTTGAAGGTAGTCATAGAAATTACTGTGTGTCTGCTGCACGGCACTGGAACAGTGGCTGTGTGGTTCAGAGTGGTGACTGTGAACAGACACCCCATGTCCAACGTCTGAGAAGCCCCAGCAAGAGGGAAGAAAGACACTGAGGGACAGCTGTGAGACTTTGAGCAGATAACACAAGGGCAAAGGAGAAGTCACATAAAGACAGTAGGAGGTGCAAAAATCCCATTTAGAATCAAACCCTATACCTGCCAGAGATGCTCAGAGGGTTCAAACATACCTTGTACACACCAGGACCCAGAGACCCTACAGAGACTGAGACAGAACTGTGTTTGAGTGTCTCCTGAGGAGGTACGGGTCAGCAGTGGACTGCTGCAGGGGCAGGGGCCCTGGGTGTAGTAGACTTGGGTATGGCATAAGCCCTCTTGGAGGAGGTCACCATTAACCTCACCAGACAGCCGCCAGAAATAACATAAAACTGGGGAAACAGACTCTTGGAGGCCACAAATGGAAACTTGTGTGTACCAGGACCTAGGGGAAAGGAGCAGTGACCCCACAAGAGACTGACCTAGACTTGCCTCTGAGTGTCTGGGAGTCTCTGGTGGAGGCATGAGTCAGCAGTGGCCTGCTGCAGGGTTGGAGGCACTGAGTGTAGTAGTGAATGCCTGGGACCTTTTGAAGGAGGTCCCCATTATCTTTATTACCTCTACCATAGTTTGGCCTCAAATCAAATAGCAGATGGGGGACACAGCCTCACCCTTCAACAGAAAATTGGATTAAAGATTTCCTGAATGTGGCCCTGCCCGTCAGAACAAGACCCAGTTTCCCCCTTAGTCAGTCTCTCCCATCAGGAAACTTTCATAAGTCTCTTATCCTTCTCCATCAAGAGGCAGACATACTGAACACAGTATGTATCACAAAACAACAAGCACAGAAAACTAACCAATCTGATCACATGGGTCACAGCATTGTTTATGTCAATGAAACTATGAGCCATGATGTATAGGGCCACACAAGATGGCCGGGTCATGGTGGAGAGTTCAGACAAAATCTGGTCCACTGAGGAGGGAATGACAAACCACTTCAATATTCTTGCCTTGGGAACCCCATGAACAGTATGAAAAGGCAAAAAGATAGGACACTGAAAGATGAACTCCCCATGTCGGTAGGTGCCCAATATGCTACTGGAGATCAGTATGACTCCAGAAAGAATGAAAGATGGAGCCAAAGCAAAACCAACATCCAGCTGTGGATGTGACTGCTGATGGAAGCAAAGTCTGAGGCTGCAAAGAACAATATTGCATAGGAACCTGGAATGTTAGGTCCATGAATCAAGGCAAATTGGAAATGGTCAAACAGGAGATGGCAAGAATGAACATCGACATTTTAGGAATCAGCAAAATAAAATGGACTAGGACGGGTGGATTTAACTCAGATGACCATTATAATTATTACTCTGGGCAAGAATCCCTTAGAAGAAATGGAGTAGCCATCATAGGCAACAAAAGAGTCCAAAATGCAGTATATGAAGGCAATCTCAAAAAGGACAGAATAATTTATGTTTGTTTCCAAGGCAAACCATTCAATATCGTAGTAATCCAAGTCTACGACCCAACCAGGAATGATGAAGAAGCTGAAGTTGAACGGGTATATGAAGACATACAAGACCTTCTGGAACTAACACCCCCCAAAAGATGTCCTTTTCATTACAGAGGACTGGAATTCCAGTAAGAGGCAAATTTGGCCTTAGAATACAGAATGAAGCAGGGCAAAGACTAATAGCGTTTTGCCAAGAGAACACACTGTTCATAGCAAACACCCCTTCCAACAACACAAGAGAACACTACACATGGGCATCACTAGATGGTCAGTACTGAAAACAGACTGATTATATTCTTTGCAGCCAAAGAAGGAGAAGCTCTATACAGTCAGCAAAAACAAGACCAGGAGCTGACTGTGACTCAGAACCTGAACTTCTTTTTGCCAAATTCAGACTTAAATTGAAAAAAGTAGGAAAAACCACTCGACCATTCAGGTAAGACCTAAACCAAATCCCTTACAAGTATACAGTGAAAATGACAAATAGATTCAAGGGATTAGATCTGAAAGACAGTGCCTGAAGAACTATGGACATGTCCATGACATTGTACAGGAGGCAGTGATCAAGACCAACCCCAAGAAAAAGAAAAGCAAAATGATTGTCTGAGGAGGCCGTTCAAATAAATATGAAAAGAAGAGAAGCAAAAAACAAAAGAGAAAAAGAATGATATACCCATTTGAGTGCAGAGTTCCAAAGAATAGTAAGGAGATATAAGAAAGCCTTCCTCAATGATCAGTGCAGAAAAATAGAAGAAAACAATAGAATGAGAAAAACTAGATATCTCTTCAAGAAAATAGAGATATCAAGGGAAGTTTTAATGCAATGATGGGCACAATAAAGGACAGAAATGGTATGGACCTAACAGAAGCAGAAGATATTAAGAAGAGGTGGTAAGAATACACAGAAAACTATACAAAAAACATCTTTGTGGCCCAGATATTCACAATGGTGTGATCACTCACCTAGAGCCAGACATCCTGGAATGTGAAGTCATGTGGGCCTTAGGAAATATCACTACAAACAAATCTAGTGGAGGTGATGGAATTCCAGTTGAGCTATTTCAAATCCTAAAAGTTGATGCTGTGAAACTGGCTCAATGTGCCAGCAAATTCGGAAATCAGTAGTGGCCACAGGACTGGAAAAAGTAAGTGCATTTTCCAGCTGCACTCATCTCACATGCTAGCAAAGTAATGCTCAAAATTCTCCAAGCCAGGCTTCAACACTACATGAACTGTGAAATTCCAGATGTTCAAGCTGGATTTAGAAAAGGCAGGGGAACCAGAGATCAAATTGCCAATATCTGTTAGCTCATTGGAAAAGCAAGAGAGTTCCAGAAAAACATCTATTTCTGCTTTATTGACTATGCCAAAGCTTTTGACTGTGTGGATCATAATAAACTGTGGAAAATTCTGAAAGAGATGGGAATACCAGAATACTTTGTGTGCCTCCTGAGAAATATGTATGCAGGTCAAGAAAAAACAGTTAGAACTGGACATGAAATAAAAGATTGGTTCCAAATCAGGAAAGGAGTATATCAAGGCTATATATTGTCACCCAGGTTATTTAACTTATATGCAGACTACATTATAAAAAATTCTGGATTGGATGTACCACAAGCTGGAATCAAGATTTTTTGGGAGAAATATCAGTAACCTCAGATATGCAGATAACACCACACTTATAGTAGAAAGCGAAGAAGAACTAAAGAGCCTCTTGATGAAAGTGAAAGTGGAGATTGAAAAAGTTGGCTTAAAGCTCTTCATTCAGAAAACTAATATCATGGCATCTGGTCCCATCACTTCATGGCAAATAGATGGTGAAAAATTGGAAACAGTGACAGACCTTATTTTGGGGGGCTCCAGTATCACTGCAGATGGTGACCACAGCCATGAAATTAAAAGATGCTTGTTCCTTGGAAGAAAAGTTATGACCAACCTGGACAGGATATTAAAAAGCAGAGACATTACTTTGCCAATAACAGTTCATCTAGTCAAGGCTGTGGTTTTTCCAATAGTCAGGAGGGATATGAGAGTTGGACTACAAAGAAAGCTGAGAGCTGAAGAATTGAAGCTTTTGAACTGTGGTGTTGGAGAAGAAGACTCTTGAGAGTCCCTTGGACAGCAAGGAGATCCAACCAGTCCATCCTAAAGGAAATCAGTCCTGAATATTCATTGGAAGGACTGATGGAGCTGAAACTCCAAAACTTTGGCCACCTGATGCAATGAACTGACTCATTTGAAAAGACCCTGATGCTTGGAAAGATTGAAGGCAGGAGGAGAAGGGGATGACAGAGGATGAGATGGTTGTATGGCATCACGGACTCAGTGGACATGAGTTTGAGTAAACTCTAGGAATTGGTGATGGACAGGGAGGGCTGGCGTGCTGCAGCCCATGGTGTTGAAAAGAGTCAGACATGAGTGAGTGACTGAACTGAACTGAACTGATAGAAATTATAATATAAAGAAGAGTCTGAAGAGACTGCTTTTATTGCAAAAAGAAATAAGTAAAGACTGAGAAATGTGTGAGATTGTAAGGTGAATGACAGAAGAACAAAAAGTTTCTGCAATGCAGTATCAGAGGAACACAAGACAAAATTCCTGGACTTGAGGTGTCAGGCCAAGGCAGATGTATAAGAGGTTCCACTAGACTTCCCTGTGCTCCAACAAGAAGATTTAATAAACAGAGTGAAAGGTGGAGATTTTTTCTTTGGGTAAAGAGCCAATGGTGTGTATTAAATGTTGTCCAGCATATTTGTCCAGAAGGAGTTCCAGGTTATTCTTCAGTTTGGAGCTCTCCTAGACAAGAGAGTCTATTCTTGGTGGCAGAATCTGTTGCAATTACCTCACTTTCCTAAATGTGTGTGCATGTGCACTGTCAGGGGGTCTGGTTCTCTATCCCACAGGTATTTTTCCAGAGTAAGTCTTTTTTACCTGGATGTCTTTTTCTGCCAGTTATAGTAGTATCTAGGGAACTCTCAGCTCTATATTCCCCAATTCTGAAACAGCTTTCCCAAAGGAAAAGTAAACTTTGTCTTATCTTCTGACAGGAGATAATGTTGTTTTACAACTTGGAACAAGGCAAGTACCTCTTTTTAAAGCCCCTACTCTCCCACAGAAAGAGGAACACAGGGGTTCAATCTTCCTCAATGAATATGTTTCAAAGAGATGGCTCCCAGGCTTCTTGAGAAACTCAGTCCTGGATCGTAAAACTGGCATGAGCCTGGAAGAAGATTTATATACATTTCAAAGGGGTAGAGAAAGGGTTTACAATGACAGGTTTAAAGTAAATGTTCTAAGAAAAGGGACATAAGGGACTTGAGTCAGGAAGAAATCTGCCTGAAGTTTAGCCAACTTGTGGGGAGTGTTAGGGTCATCTTGGTCAGGCCACAGACAGTTATTGCTGTGGACACTTAAACTCCTCAGTAGCTCCAAGGGGACCAGAAAGCAGCCAGTCATGTGGCCTGAATTACTGCTTTTAGCAACATTGTTCTGGCTTTGCTGTCTTTATAACCAGTATCCCATCAATAAAATTTATATTCAGTTATCAAATGACTATTTTTTGATACATTCCTAGTTGTGTTCTCCATACTAAGCACTCAGAGTTGAAGGTGACTGTCATGCTCATACAGCACAGGTTGTACCTGCCTTTGAACATTCACTCTCATGTCTGCTGTGGGCAAAGCTCCTGCCTAGAAATAATAGATCTGCCTCTCTGCCTTTGCCATAAAGGCAAAAGTGAATCAAAAGAAAGGGGCGAGGGGAGTGGAGAAACTAAAAATAAGAAGACACTTCTCCTTGGGCAAGTTTTATACTCATACTGTGGTGCTCTGGGCCATATAAAGTAGTACTAAAAGACTTTAGAAAGAAGAAACAGAACCCTTCTTTGGCCTAATAGCTGAAGTTATGTTATTATACTAGATCTCAACATTAAAAGTGCATGTTTCTGAGAGACTTCCCTGGTGGCCTAGTGGTTAAGATTCTGCACTTCCACTGCTGGGGGCATGAATTCCATCCCTTGTCTGGAAACTAAGACCCCATACACTATGCAGTGCACCCCCCCAAAAAAGAACATGAATAAAAAAAGAAAAATAATTTCTGCTATAAATTATTCTCTCAGTTAACTCTCAGTTAAGCAAGAGCATCTTGGAAGTTCCCTTATGGTCTAGCGGTAAGGATTCCAGGCTTCCACTGCCATGATCCACATTCAATTTCTGGTCAGAGGAACTGAGATCCTGCAAGCATTGAGGCATGGCCCAAAAGAAAAAAAAAGAAGAAAAAGCAGGGCATCTTTCCCACATGGTTTACACACATTAGTGGCTGTGAGGCTCTCAATCTTCTCACATCTGCAAATATTTTAAAGATACCAAATAGACAAAATGTCTGCAGAAGAGGCAGAGGCTGAGAAAAAGGGCCTGGCGGTGGGGTGGTGGAGGAGGTGGTGGTGGTTAGTGATAAAGGGCTAAGAGAAATGAAAGAACATAAAGGGGCACAGCTGAGGCAGTTCTCTTGTGTCTCTTCACTGTGGTTTTATTGCACGAACCTGCTGGAGAAAATAAAGAATTGATTTGCCCCATTCTCTAGGTTCCATATAAGAGTCTTTAGTGATGGGCCATACTTTTTAATATTTCTGAACATTAATCCAGAAAATGTCTAATTAAAAAGAATGGAAAAAAAAGAGGGAGATAGAAAGAAAGAAAGGATGAGAGACTATTATATTTGTAGCACTCTATTTTCCCAAATAACAGTTAAAAGGATTTTGAGGTCATGGTCTTTTAACCTTTTCTTATAGGTAATTTCACTCCATTCAGCATTCTAAGCTTGCCATTAAACTTATCAAATTATTCACTAGAACCTTATGAGGTAGGTAGTATCATTATACCCATTTACTAGCAGCAGAATTTTAAACTCTTGGACAGAAAGATACTTGCCCAAGTTATATCAAAGGTGAGCAGTGAAAACAAGAAACAAAAGCAGACAATCTGACTCAGACCCCTGTACTTTAATATGAGACTCCTCTATTTTACTGAGCACCTCTTTTCTATATTGAAATGGGATGTGGTCTAATGTGAGGAAAGTAGCTAATCCTAACATCATCTCAGTTAGTAAGGCCCCCTTTCACCTTTACCCCTTGACACTTCAAATAGGAATCCTACTTATCTTGAACATCAATCATGGCATGTGACATTAGCCCCTAAGATTTTTGTACATCATCTGAGATGATTAGATCCCAACCTTTTAATAGTTGTAGAATAGGGGGATAAATTAACCTTAGCTGTTTTTGCATGTTTGCACATAATCAAATTTAAGAGAATAAACTTTAGTACAGATTGAAATGTGATATCCACAAGTCCAGAGAAGGGGTCAAGAAAGTAAATGAACAAAACACATACTGAAATGTGTTAGAAAGAGTGTTTGCCATGTATCTGTCATATAAGAAATAAAAAGCTAAAAAAAAACTGGATGTTACTCTATATATTGGGCTTCCCTAGTGGCTCAGATGGTAAAGAATCTGCCTGCAATGTGGGAGTACCACGTTCAATCCTGGGTCAGGAAGATCCTCTGGAGAAGGGAATGAATATCTACTCCAGTAGTCTCACCTGTAGAATTCCATAGATAGAGAAGCCTGGCAGGCCGGGCCATAGTCCATGGGGTTGCAGAGTCAGACATGACTGAGCAACTAACACTTTTAGTCTATATTTACTGAAATTATTGAGTCAGAAACACTGTCCATAGGAATGGAAATGCTGACAACACAGAAGCAAAAGAAAACACTTATTATTACAAGTTTATCAGACATAAAATACACCTAGCAAGGAGTTCAACATATTTTACATACCTGCATTGGTTGACTAAGGAGTACTATACAAGCTTATCCCAAATTAACTTCCCAATATACTCTACCCAATCCTATTAATATATTAAAGGGCCACACTAGAAATGTGAAGAAACATTGAAGCTAGTAAATTATCCTTTAATCATTGGGAGGGCAAAAACAGTCTTCATCTACATGGACAGAGGAGCTTGGTGGGCTACAGTTCATGGGGTCACAAAGAGTTGGATACAACTGAGCAAATAATGCTTTACTTTATCATTAAGTAACTCAGGGAAGAATAGGTTATTCACCTAAAAGAACGATCAGGAGAATTTTTGTAAGGATGTTCCTTGAGCTAAGCCATGAAAGTGAATACATATTCATTAGGAATAGAGGGGGGAAGGAAAAATGAGTAAAAACATTTAAAGTGGTTAGGCACAGGTGGATTCAAGATATGGATCTGACATTTCTAAGTAATGAAGTTACAGCAAGAATAGTCATGAGTAGAAAACTAAAGAAATGCCAGAAATCACAAAGCTTTGGCGATATTACTTAGTTGTCTGTATTGTGCCCTAAAAGTAACTTCAAGCCATAAAAATGACTTCAAGCCACTAAAGGGTTTTACCTTGGTAAGTACATGAAGAGATTTTTCATAATACAATATTAATTTTTAGAGTAGTAGGGAATGCTTGGGAGAGGTGAAAGACTGGAGACAGAAAGACCAGGTAGAAGATTGTAATAATCAAAGTCAGAAAGGACAAGAATTCTAAAACAGAAAGATCATGAGACTCTGTTAGTCTGGCTTTGATAATTGCAGTAGGACTACTCAGGGAGTTGGATGTATAGAGACAGATAGACCAGATAAGTAGATAGATAGGTAGACAGATATATACACATACAGACAAAATAGAGATAAATATACTTACATAATTTACTAGAAGAATATGCCCTTGCATAATTGTGAGAGTTGGTTAGAAAGTATGTGTTAAAACTATTATATTCATGTCTGATTCTAGAACTTGAAATCTATAGGGCAGCCAGTGAGAAACAGAACATGAGTATGAAATGGGGGGAGAATAAGGATAAACCAGAACCCATGAACATGGGCTGGAATCCACAGGACAGGCTAGTCAATTCTTTCAACTTTATGGCATAGCTGTTCTCAGGAGAAAATAAAGCTCTGACTCATGAAAAGAAACAAACACTTGTCCCAGAACTTGAAGAAGTTAAAGATAGGTCTGAGAGAAGATGGTGTAACTGATACTTCAAGTCAATGAGACAGGCACTTGTCCTAGAACTTGGAGAGTTAAAGATAGGTCTGAGAGAAGATGGTGTAACTGATACTTCAAGTCAATGAGACAAGCTTGCAGGTAAGTGACAACATGTATAAGTTACAAGACTTCCTGCTGCCCCATGCACTGACACTATAAACATTATAGAAAAAAAGGATTGTGCTTCAATTTTGCTTTCTAATCTCTAAAATGTCTTTTGTGACCCATCTTAAATAAAATATACAATAAAGGGTATTCTGGGAAACGAAATATATAATAAAGGGCATTCTGGCAGTTCACCCTAGACCAGATGGCACAATACAAAGACATCAGCAAAGACTGATATGAAATGATTTGATAAAAGCAGAATAGGAGTTCATGTGTTCATGTGTAATTATATATGTCTTGTGGAGTGAAACAGTATTTAAAGAAGTCATTAAGTTTGGTATCTTCAATCCA
>SJYQ01007473.1:90329-102310 GCA_006410935.1 Redunca redunca
ACAAAATAGAAAGCCCAGAGATAAATCCACACACCTATGGACACCTTATCTTTGATAAAGGAGGCAAAAATATACAATGGAGTATAGACAATCTCTTTAACAAGTGGTGCTGGGAAAATTGGTCAACAACTTGTAAAAGAATGAAACTAGATCACTTTCTAACACCACACACTAAAATAAACTCAAAATGGATTAAAGATCTAAATGTAAGACCAGAAACTATAAAACTCCTAGAGGAGAACATAGGCAAAACACTCTCCGACATAAATCACAGCAGGATCCTCTATGATCCACCCCCCAGAATTCTGGAAATTAAAGTTGGGGTATTTTAAAGTAAAACAAAAATTATTACTTAGGTTCATAAACAATACATGTATAAAAATGATGCATGCGAAAATTAGTAGTTGATAAACTGATAAGGCAAAAACTAGAGTTTGGTGTCCTCATGAAACTAGTTAAGATAACTCTAAGTTGTTTCCTTCCAAGTAGACTGCTGATTTATGGGGCTCAGGAGAAACATTTTCAACTTAGCCTAGAGCCCTCATGTTAGAGACTGGATCTCTATGCTAATTCATCATGGGAATAAAGATTCCACCAGCTACTTGGTGAGTTGAGAAGGACAAACCAAGAAAATCATCTGTTTTATAAATGTAGGGCTGAAGCTGAAGAAAACTCACAGAAATTTTAGATATTTATTACTACAAACTCATAATTGCTTTTTGTTTAGCCTTAAGTTTGCTTTTGCAAAAAGGAAGGTATAAAATTTGACCGACTTGAATGCTAAACAAACTTGCTGTTTTGGGATGCTGTTGTGTGACAATATTATATATTCTGTACTTGACATAAAATTAATTTTTTTAAATTTTTAACTGAAGGATAATTGCTTTACAGAATTTTGTGGTTTTCTGTCATACATCAATAAGAATCAGCCATAGGTACACCCATGTCTCCTCTCTCCCAGACCTCCCTCCCATCTCCCTCCCCACACCACCCTTCAACCTGTTGAAGAGCCTCTGTTTGAGTTTCCTGAGTCATACAGAAAATTCCCATTGGCTATCTATTTTATACGTGGTATTGTAAATTTCCATGTTACTCTGTTCCATACATCTCCCCTTCTCCCTCCTCTCCTCCCACCTTGTCCATAGGTCTGTTCTCTGTGTCTGTTTCTCCATTGCTGCCCTGAAAATGAATTCATCAGTGCCATCTCTTCAGATTCCATATATATGTGTCAGTATATGATATTTATATTTCTCTGACTTACTTCACTCTGTATAATGGGCTCTAGTTCCATCCACCTCATTAGAACAGATTCAAATGCATTCCTTTTTATGGCTGAGTAGTATTCCATCTGGAGAAGGCAATGGCACCCCACTCCAGTACTCTTGCCTGGAAAATCCCATGGATGAAGGAGCCTGGTAGGCTGCAGTCCATGGGGTCGCTAAGAGTCAGACAAGACTGTGCGACTTCCCTTACACTTTTCATTTTCATGCATTGGAGCAGGAAATGGCAACCCACTCCAGTGTTCTTGCCTGGAGAATCCCAGGGATGGGGGAGCCTCATGGGCTGCCATCTATGGGGTCGCACAGAGTCAGACACAGCTGAAGCGACTTAGCAGCAGCAGCAGTATTCCATTGTATATATGTACCACAGCTTCTTTATCCATTTATCCTAGATGTCAATGGACATCTAGGTTGCTTCCATGTTCTAGCTATTGTAAATAGTGCTACAGTGAGCATTGGGGTATATGTCTTTTTTTTCAGTTTTGATTTCTTTAGGGTATATGCCAAGGAGTGAGATTGCTGGGTCATATGATGGTTTTATTCTTAACTTTTTAAGGAGTCTCCATACTGTCTTCCATAGTGGCTCTATCAGCTTACATTCCTACCAGCAATGCAAGAGTGTTCCCTTTTTCTCACACCCTCACCAGCATTTATTGTTTGTAGACTTTTTGATAATGGCCATTCTGGCTGGTGTGAGGTGGTATCTCATTGTAGTTTTGATTTGCATTTCTCTGATAATGAATGATGATGAGCATCTTTTAATGTGTTTGTTAACCATCTGTATGTCTTTTTGGAGCAATATCTCTTCAGGTCCCTTTCCCACTTTTTGATTGGGTTCTTTGCTTTTATGGTATTCAGTTGAATAAGCTGCTTGTGCACTTTGGAAATTAATTCTTTATCAATTGTTTCCTTTACTATTATTTTCTCCCATTCTGAGGGTTTTATTTTCACCTTGTTTGTAGTTTTCTGTGCTGTGCAAAATATTTTAAGCTTAATCAGGTCCCACTTGTTTATTTTTGTTTTCATTGCCATTACTCTAGGAGGTAGGTCATAGAAGATATTGTTTTGACTTACATCATCAAGAGTTCTGCCTATTTTCTCCTCTAAGAGTTTAATAGTTTCTGGTTTTACATTTAGGTCTTTAATCCATTTTGAGTTTATCTTTCTGTATGGTGTTAGGTAGTTATCTAATTTCATTCTTTTGCATGTAGCTATCCATTTTTCACAACACCACTTACTGAAGAGTCTGTCTTTGACCCATAATATATTTTTGCCTCCTTGACAAAAATAAGGTACCCATACATGCATGGATTTATCTCTGGGTTCTCTATCTTGTTCCATTGGTCTATATTTCTGATTTTGTGCCAGTCCCATACTGTCTTGATGACTGTAGCTTTGTAATATAGTCTGAAGCCAGGAAGATTGATTCCTCCATTTCCATTTTTCTTTCTCAAGACTGCTTTTGCTATTCGGAGTCTTTTGTGTTTCCATATGAATTGTGAAATTTTTTGTTCTAGTTCTGTGAAAAAAAGCCATTGGTAATTTGATAGGGATCACTTTGAATCTGTAGATTGCATTTGGTAGTATAGTCTTGATTCTTCCAACTGAGGACTGTGGAATATCTCTCCACCAGTTTATGTCATCTTTGATTTCTTTCATCGGTGTCTTATAGTTTTCCATATAAAGATCTTTTGTTTCCATAGGTAGGTTTAATCCTAAATATTTTATTATTTTTGTTACAATGGTGAATGGGATTGATCCCTTAAGTTATCTTTCTGATTTTTCATTGTTAGTATATAGGAGTGCAAGTGATTTCTGGGTATTGACCTTGTATCCCATGATTTGGCTGAATTCACTGATTAGCTCTAGTAATTTTCTGATAGTTTCATTTGAGTTTTCTATGTATAGTATCATGTCATCTCCAAAAAGTGAGAGTTTTAATTCTTCTTTTATGATCTGGATTCCTTCTATTTCTATTTCTTCTCTAATTGCCATAGCTAGAACTTCCAAAACTGTGTTGAATAATAGTGAGAGTGGACACTCTAGTCTTGTTCCTTATCTTAGAGGGAAAGCTTTTCATTTTTCACCATTGAGAATAATGTTTTCTATGGGCTTTTCATATATGACCTTTACTATGTTGAGGTAGGCTCCTTCTATGCTGACTTTTTGAAGCATTTTTGTCATAAATTGATGCTGGATTTTGTCAAAGGCTTTTTCTACATCTATTGAGAAGATCACATGGTTTTTATCTTTCAATTTGTTGATATGGTATATCACATTGATTGATTTGTGTATATTGAAGAATTCTTGCATCCTTGGAATAAACCCATCTTGATCATGGTGTATGAGCTCTTTAATGCGTTGTTGAATTCTGTTTGCTAGAATTTTGTTGAGAATTTTTGTATTTATGTTCATCAGTGATATTGGCCTGTAATTTCCTTTTTATGTTGTCTTTGGTTTTGGTACCAGAGTGACTGTTGCCTCATAGAATGAATTTGGAAGTGTTTCTTCCTCTGCAGTTTTTGGGAAGAGTTTCAGAAAAATAGGCATTAGCTCCTCTCTAAATGTTTGAGCCATCTGTCCCTGGGCTTTTTATTTTGGGGAGAATTTTTATCACTGTTTAAATTTCAGTGTTTTTAATTGGGTTGTTCATAATTTTTATTTCTTCCTGGTTTAGTCTTGGGAGGATGATCTTTTCTAAGTATCTGTCCATTTTCTCTAGGTTGTCCATTTTATTAGCATATAGTTGCTCATAATATTCTCTTAAAATCCTTTGTATTTCTGTGTTGTCTGTTGTAATCTCTCCTTTTTCATTTCTAATTTTATTGATTTGATTTTTCTCCCTTTTTTTCTTGATGAGTCTGGTTAGTAGTTTGTCAGTTTTATTGATCTTCTCAAAGAACCAGTTCACAGTTTTATTAATATTTCCTATTGTTCACTTCATTTCTTTTTTCAATTATTTCTGCTCTGATTTTTATGATCTCCTTCCTTCTGCTGACTTGGGTTTTGTTTTATTTTTTTCTTCTTTTTCCGGCTGCTTTAGATGTAGAGTTAGGCTGTCTAGTCAGTGCTTTTCTTGCTTCTTGAAGTATGACTGTATCGCTATAAGCCTCCCTCTTAGAACTGACTTTTTGAGTCCATAGGTTTTGGGTCATCATGTTTTTATTGTCATTTGTTTCTAGGACTCTTGACTTCTTTTCTTATTTCTTCAGTAACCTCATTGTTATTTAGTAATGTATTGTTTAATCTCCATGAGTTTTTTTGTTTGTTTGTTTTGCTTTTTGCTATTTTCCTATAGTTGATATCTAGTCTCATACCATTGTGGTCAGAGAAGAACTTGAAACAATTTCAATTTTCTTAAATTTACTGATTCTTGATTTATGGCCCAAGATGTGGTCTATCCTGGAGAATGTGTCATGTGCACTTGATAAAGATGTGCATTCTTCTTCATTTGGGTGGAAGGTCCTGAAGATATCAATTAGGTCCATTTGGTCTAATGTTTCATTTAAGGTTTGTGTTTCCTTATTGATTCTCTGTTTTGATGATCTGTCCATTGGTGAAAGTGGGGTGTTAAAGTCCCCTACTCTTATTGTGTTGCTGTCAATTTCTCCACTCATGCTTGTTAGTGCTTGCCATATGTATTGAGGTGTTCCTATGTTGGCTGCACAGACTTTTACAATTGCTATGTCTTATTCTTAGATTGATACCTTGATCATTATGTAGTGTCTTTCTTTGTCCCTTATGATATTCTTTAAGCATATTTTGTCTGAAATAAGGATTGCCACTCCAGCTTTGTTTTGGGTTCCATTTGCATGCATGGAATATATATATATATATATATATATATATATATATTCCATCCTTTTACTTTCAGTCTGAATGTGTCTCTAGGTCTTCTATAGGCATATATGGGTCTTGTTTTTGTATCCATTCAGTCAGTCTGTATCTTTTGGTTGGTGCATTTAATCCATCTACATTTAAGGTAATTATTGATACATATGTTCCTACTGGCATTTTATTGATTGTTTTGGGTTTGTTTTTGTAGGTCTTTCCTTTCTTTTGTGTTTACTTGCTATGTAAGTCCCTTTAGTATTTGTTGCAAGACTGGCTTGGTGGTGCTGAATTCTCTTAACTTCTGCTTGTCTGTAAAGCTTTTGATTTCTCCAACAATTTTGACTGAGATCTTTGCTGGGTATAGTAATCGTGGTTGTAGGTTTTCTCTTTCAGTACTTCAAATATATCCTGCCATTCCCTTCTGGCCTNGCTGGGTATAGTAATCATGGTTGTAGGTTTTCTCTTTCAGTACTTCAAATATATCCTGCCATTCCCTTCTGGCCTATAGAGCTTCTGCTGAAAGATCTGCTGTTAATCATATGGGTTTTCCCTTGTATGCTACTTGTTGCTTTTCTCTTGCTGCTTTTAATATTCTTTCTTTGTGCTTAATCTCTGTTAGCTTGATTAATATGTTCTCGATGTGTTATTCATCTCTTTTTACTTATTGTTTGTTTCTTCTATGTCCTTGGTGATTGTATTAACTGTGTTAAATGTGTCTTTCATTTTCTCCATTCAATTTTAAAGTCTTCAGAGCATCTTTACCATCATTATTTTTCAGGGAGATTACTTATTTCCTCTTCATTTATTTGGTCTTATGAGTTTCTACCTTATGCTTTCATTTGTACTGTATTTCTCTGTCTTTGCATCTTTCTTTTTTTTTCTAACTTGTTCCCCCTGAGGTCTCCTTTTCCCAGGCTTTATGGTTGTATTACTTCTTCCTTTTTATTTTCTCCCTTGAAGGGAAATGTTGGTTGGATAGATTGTGTTGATTTCTGGTTGGGGGTGATTCGTGCCTGTGTTCCAGTGGGAGGAAATCAAGTAGGTAATTACAGAAATACTGGGACATATACAGACACACTTCCACACATACAGTTATAACCATAGTGTTCTAAGAAAAGAGCACAGTAGATTGACTTGGTGAACAACGGAAAACAGGGGTAATATCAACGAATTGAAAGTAGAGTTAGCTAATGCTCAATCTGGAAATCTGAGCATAGCAGAGGACCAACTAGAAAATATAGCATAGAGAGCTCAACAATTTAACTTACTTGGTGAAAGAAAGAGTGAAGGACAAAAGGGAGAATAAAAAGGAAAGAGGAAAAAGAAAGAGGAGAAGGGAAGGAAAAGAGACAAGGAAGGGGTGGAGAAGAGGATAAAAAAATTAAAAGACAGAGAAAGAAAAGAAAAAATAGAAAGGCAAAGATGAATAGCTGTATGTGTTAAAGATTTATATATATTCAGGAATAGCTATAGCCGGTTAAGAAGAGTAGGAAAAGCAGTTGACTATATCAATATCAAAACACAAAAACACATCAAGAAAATAAAGGAAAAAAGTGATAAGAGGGAAAAAAAAACTTAAAATGATTTCTTTTCTTTCCTTTTTTTTTTTGGACAAGAAACACAAACATGAAAACTCCACAGCACCGCAAAAGACTAAAATGGAGGTGGAAATATGTAGGGGAAATAAACCATGTGATTTATAAGAAAAAACAAATCTTAAAATGAGTTTTGTTTTAAAACAAACAAACAAACAAGGAGAACAAAGAGGAAAACTCCACAGCACTTCAAAAAGCTAAGGTGATGGTGCAAATATGTTGGAGAATAAGAAGAAAGAATCTTTAAAATGAAATATTTTTAAAAAATTTTTATAACATGTAAAACAAAGAGGAAAACTCCACAGCACCATTAAAGGCTAGTGTGAAGGTGGAGATATGTTGGGGAAATAAATTGTGATTTAAAAGAGAAAAATGAAAACTTCTTAAAGTTTCTCAAGGTCATAGTTCTTAATTGTGGAGTCTGCCCTTGTGGACAGGGTTCAGTTAGTGTTCTATGATGTTTTCCTGGCTGGTAGAGGTTGTGCCTGTGTTCTGGTTGATGGAGCTGGATCTTGTCCCTGAAGGGTAGGGCAATGTCTAGTAGTATGTTTTGGAGTGTCTATGGGTTCAGTATGTCTTTGAGCAGTCCTAGTTTTCGCAGTGTTAGGCGCGTCTATTTCTGCTGTTGCTGCTTCAAAGTGGCCCTCTCAGCGTAACTGCAGTGCTGCCGGCCCCCTCCTTGTCCCTGGGATCATTGCCTATGCTTCTGGTCCCCCATCCCGTCCTGTGCTGCTGGCCAAAACTTTCTAGGTAGGTGCTTGTGGGGATCCTTCTGTGTTGCAGCGACTTGTGTGGGCTTCCCTCAGCCCTCTAAGCTCATCCTCTGTGTCGCGGGGCTTATGTGCACTTGACTTAGTTCCCTAGGTCCCTCTGTGTCTCGGGCTTGCATGCACTTGTCTCAGCTTCCCCACCTGGCCTCTGAGTCGCGGGGCTAGTGTGGATTTGTTTCAGCTCCTCGTGCTCACACTCTCCATCGCAGGGTTTATGTGCACTTGTTTTCTCTCACTGCCTTCCTTCTTTGTTGCTGGGGTTATTTGTTCTTCTTTCGGCTGTACCAGGAGGTTTGTGTGCACTGCCCAAGCTTCACCTCTATAGGAATTCCAGTCCCGCACTTTGCACAGGCTGTGTTTGCTGCAGCACCCTCGGCTACCTGGGCCCACCCTCTGTGCTGCAAGCGTTGTGCGCACAATGGCTGAGTTTGTATGCCTCGCCACTCTCAGTGCCCTGAGCCCAAGGTCTGTTGGGGGCCACATATCCATAAGCTGTTAGCAGACTGAGAAGTGCAGTTTTCTCTGTTTACTGCCCTGCAAGTCCCTGCCTCGCCTGGTTTTCCAGTACTTCACAGCTCCCCTTTGGGCTTGCCTGTGAAGGAGTTTCCCTGTGCACTGGTACTCCTGTTTCAGGGCTCCCTCCTTCCCTTGGGGCACAAACTCCTGCCCAGAAGTTCCCCTGCTTTTTCCTTTTTATGTCTCTCTCTTCTCTCCTACCTCATTTTAGGGAGCTTAGCCCGTCCCTTGGAGACCTGGGGTCTTCTGCTGTCACCTAGAGGTTGCTTTGTAGTTCCATATTTTGATGAGTTTTTGATGTATTTAGGGGAAGGCTGGCAATCTCCCCATCTTACTCTTCTTCCATCTTCTTCCATCTCTTGACATGTAATTTTTCATTCCAAAAATTTTTAAGAAAAAACTGACTGCGGGAGTTGGGTCAAAATTCAAACTGTTATATATATACTGCAATTGGCCCTCTTCATCTTGAATCTTTAGAAAGGTAGAACAGTCATGTTTAAATTAATGAATTTATAATCATATGAATAAATAAAAGTAGGACTACAAGTACTCTGAAAGATATTGGGCCTTGAAATCTGATTAAAGAAGAGACCACAGCACAGCATATTTTCAGAGAAAGCAGTGGTAAAAGGCAGGTACCCCCCTAGGTGCAAGCAAAGCATGGAAGTTTTAGCTGCTGAGAGCATGGAGAAACTGGAAAAAATTTGTCTCCACATTCTTCTTCTCATCCCCTTAGACCAGGAAAGCAAGGGAGACCCTTATGCCAAGTGCAGAATCAGAGGTTAGATAGTGTCCTTGAAGAGGAATGGGGAAAAACATATCCATTGCTCATTTTTGTTCTCTGTGTTTTCATGTCTTAGAATCAGTTCAACAATTATTAATCACAATGAAAACTATTTCAGTTTTGTTGGGTTACATTGAGTCTAAAGATAAATTTAGGAGAATTAACACATTTTAAATATTTTATCTTTTTGTGTGTGGCATCTTTGTCAGGTTTTGGTATTAGGGTGATGGTGGCCTCATAGAATGAGTTTCGAAGTTTACCTTCCTCTGCAATTTTCTGGAAGAGTTTGAGTAGGATAGGTGTTAGTTCTTCTCTAAATTTTTCATAGAATTCAACTGTGAAGCTATCTGGACCTGGACTTTTGTTTGCTGGAAGATTTCTGATTACAATTTCAATTTCCTTGTTTGTGATGGGTCTGTTAGAATTTTCTATTTCTCCCTGGTTCAGTTTGGGAAAGTTTTACCTTTCTAAATATTTATCCATTTCTTCCAAGTTGTCCATTTTATAGGCATATAATTCCTGACAGTAGTCTCTTATGATCCTTTGTATTTCTGTGTTGTCTGTTGTGATCTCTCCATTTTAATTTCTAATTTTATTCATTTTAATTTTCTCCCTTTGTTTCTTGATGAGCCTGGCTAATGGTTTGTCAATAATATCACTGATGAACATAGTTGCAAAAATCCTTAACAAAATTCTAACAATCAAAATCCAACAACACATTAAAAAGATCATATGTCATGACCAAATGGGCTTTATCCCAGGGATGCAAAGATTCTTCAATATCTGCAAATCAATCAGTGTAATACACCACATTAACAAACTGAAAAATAAAAGCCATATGATTATCTCAATAGATGCAGAGAAAGCCTTTGACAAAATTCAACATCCATTTATGATAAAAACCCTCCAGAAAGCAGAATAGAAGGAACATACCTCAATATAATAAAAAGCTATATATGACAAACCCCCAGCAAACATTATCCTCAGTGGTGAAAAATTGAAAGCATTTCCCCTAAAGTCAGGAACAAGACAAGGGTGCCCACCCTCACCACTACTATTCAATATAGTTTTGGAAGTTTTGGCCACAGGAATCAGCAGAAAAAGAAATAAAAGGAATCCAAATTGGAAATGAAGAAGTAAAACTGTCACTGTTTGTAAATGGCATGATCTTCTACATAGAAAACCCTAAAGGCTCTACCAGAAAATTACTAGAGCTAACCAATGAATATAGTAAAGTTGCAGGATATAAAATTAACACACAGAAATCCCTTGCATTCCTATACACTAATAATGAGAAAATAGAGAAATCAAGGAAACAATTCCATTCACCCTTGCAATGAAAAGAATAAAATACTTAGGAATATATCTACCTAAAAAAACAAAAGACCTATACATAGAAAACTATAAAACATTAATGAAAGAAATCAAAAGGACACTAATAGATGGAGAAATATACCGTGTTCATGGATTGGAAGAATAGATATAGTGAAAATGAGTATAGTTCCCAAAGCAATCTATAGACTCAATGCAATCCCTATCAAGCTACCAATGGTATTTTTCATAGAGCTAGAACAAATACTTTCACAATCTGTATGGAAATACAAAAAACCTCGAATAGCCAAAGCAATCTTGAGAAAGAAGAATGGAACTGGAGGAATCAACCTGCCTGACTTCAGGCTCTACTACAAAGCCACAGTCATCAAGACAGTATGGTACTGGCATAAAGAAAGAAATATAGATCAATAGAACAAAACAGAAAGCCCAGAGATAAATCCATGCACCTATGGACACCTTGTTTTTGACAAAGGAGGCAAGAACATACAATGGAAAAAAAGACAGTCTCTGTATCAAGTGGTGCTGGGAAAATTGGTCAACCACTTTTAAAAGAATGAAACTAGAACACTTTCTAACACCATACACACAAATAAACTCAAAATGGATTAAAGATCTAAACATAAGACCAGAAACTATAAAACTCCTAGAGGAGAACATAGGCAAAACACTCTCCGACATAAATCAGAGCAGGATCCTCTATGATCCACGCCCCAGAATTCTGGAAATAAAAGCAAAACTAAACAAATGGGATCTAATTAAAATTAAAAGCTTCTGCACAACAAAGGAAACTATAAGCAAGGTGAAAAGACAGCCTTCTGAATGGGAGAAAATAATAGCAAATGAAGCAACTGACAAACAGTTAATCTCAAAAATATATAAGCAATGCATGCAGCTCAATTCCAGAAAAATAAACGACCCAATCAAAAAATGGGCCAAACAACTAAATACACATTTCTCCAAAGAAGACATACAGATGGCAAACAAACACATGAAAAGACGCTCAACATACTCATTATCAGAGAAATGCAAATCAAGACCACAATGAGGTACCATTTCATGCCAGTCAGAATGGATGTGATCCAAAAGTCTACAAGCAATAAATACTGGAGAGGGTGTGAAGAAAAGGGAACCCTCTTACACTGTTGGTGGGAATGCAAACTAGTACAGCCACTATGGAGAACAGTGTGGAGATTCCTTAAAAAACTGGAAGTAGAACTGCCATACTACCCAGCAATCCCTCTGCTGGGCATACACACCAAGGAAACCAGAATTGAAAGAGACATGTGTACCCCAGTGTTCATCGCAGCATTATTTACAACAGCCAGGACATAGAAGCAACCTAGATGTCCATCAGCAGACAAATGGATAAGAAAGCAGTGGTACATATACACAATGGAGTATTACTCAGCCATTAAAAATAATACGTTTGAATCAGTTCTAATGAGGTGGATTAAACTGGAGCCTGTTATACAGAGTGAAGTAAGCCAGAAAGAAAAACACCAATACAGTATACTAACACATATATGGAATTTAGAAAGATGGTAACGATAACCCTGTATGTGAGACAGCAAAAGAGACACAGATGTATAGAAGAGCCTTGTGGACTCTGTGGGAGAGGGTGAGGGTGGGATGATTTGGGAGAATGGCATTGAAACATATATAATATCATATATGAAATGAATCGCCAGTCCAGATTTGATGCATGATACTGGATGCTTGGGGCTGGTGCACTGAGATGACCCAGAGGGAATGTACAGGGAGGGAGGTGGGAGGGGGGTTCAGGATGGGGACACATGTACACCTGTGGCAGATTCATGTCAATGTATGGCAAAACCAATATTGTAAAGTAATTAGCCTCCAATTAAAA
>SJYQ01007476.1:0-12029 GCA_006410935.1 Redunca redunca
TTTGTCTGTCTCTCCCTCAAGGGTCAGTAACAAGATCCATTTGACCCGTTTCAGGTTGTCAAATGGTAATTAACATGTTCTGAGCAGCCACTGCATGTCAGGCATGATTTACAGAAGTTCCTTCATTCCTCACTACTAGGGTGTAGGGACAGGTGAGAAAACTGGGGCTCAGAAGGGGTAAGTAACGTGCCTACTGTCACACAAAGTCAGGGTTCAAGCTCAGCTCTTGCTCATCTTTATGATGACTTCCCTTAGAAGAGGGAAGGCCCTTGGAAGAGGACAGGCCTAGAAAGAAGCCCACTCAGCCTTGTTCAGCGGATGGATCTATAGGCCACTGTGGAAAAGAGCGTACTGTCTGGATGCTACATAAGTTACCAAGGAGAGCTTTAAACTTTCTGAGCAAGGAAGGTGGGTTGGAGGGCTGGGAGAGAGGCCCCATGCATTTGCACTGAAGGGAAACATGTTGGCTGGCTGTAGCCTCTGGGCCAATCCTTAGCAAAAGGTGCCCACTGCAGGCCCCAGAACCGCCATGGCCAGGATCCAAAGTCTTTCCAGGCAGGAGGGATGTACTACACTCCCAGCCTGAGCCAGGGAGCCAACGAGACAAGTTAGTTATGGCTGGAGGAGTAAACTGATGCTATAGGCCTCGCCAGAGGAAGCAAGTTGGTCACAACTGCAAGTATTAATATAGTGAGTTACAGCCAATGAATTTTAGAAAATGTGCTGAAGCTCCTTATTATTGGAGATATTTTTCTGTTTCTGGCTTTGTGAAGTCACTGCTTACGGAGACTGTGAGTATTTTAAGCTTCAATTCTTTATGGCTGAAAGACATGGCTGGAGAAGAGGATGGTCCCTCACATCTACAGTTATCTGGGGGAGCCAGGATACCTGGCAGTTACCCTTCCTGCTCAGGAGAGCGTTGTGGATCTCTCAGCTCATGACCACCTCTGAAACTGTCCAGCCTACATGTTTCCCTGAATCCCCCCAAGGCTTAGCAAGCACAGGCAGGGTCCCCCAAGCAGGAAACCAGGAGGCCTGTGTCCTCCTCACACAGTGGAAGACTGAGACCCACATAATGGGGCAGTGGCCTAGAACTCAGAAAGCTGCAGAAAACGCCCAGCACCCCAACCCCTGGGCGTCCTTGCCCTTGACCCCTCCCCTAGCCTGCACTGGGCCAGTCGCCCCGCTCCTGTGGCTGAGTGCCCGCCCTATCCCCGCAGCGTGTCCGGGGGCGAGCTGTTCGAGCGCATCATTGACGAGGACTTCGAGCTGACGGAGCGGGAGTGCATCAAGTACATGAAGCAGATCTCAGAGGGGGTGGAGTACATCCACAAGCAGGGAATCGTCCACCTGGACCTCAAGCCCGAGAACATCATGTGCGTCAACAAGACAGGCACCAGGATCAAGCTCATCGACTTCGGTCTGGCCAGGAGGCTGGGTAAGGCTGAGCCACCCCTTCTGTGGTCACCAATGCGCCGCAGCAGCGGCTGTTTGTGTTCCATTCCGTGGGTGCTAAGCGGGGTGCACCAGATTGGAGCTGAGATCAGAGGCTGTGGAGACTGCCCCTCCCACTTACTAGCTGTGGGAACTTACGTCTCAAATTATCTGTAAAATGGGATAAATAATGGTACCCACCGCAGAGAATTGTTAAGGGAATCAAGTGAGCTAATACGTTAGAATGATAAGAGCAGTGCCTCAGGCTTAGTAAGCACTGTCTAGGAAAGTCCTGTCGGACTCTTTGTGACCCCAGGGACTATACAGTCGGTACAGTTGTACAGACTATACAATTCTCCAGGCAAGAATACTGGAGTGGGTAGCCTTTCCCTTCTTCAGCGGATCTTCCCAACCCAGGGATCAAACCCAGGTCTCCTGCACTGCAGGCAGATTCTTTACAAGCTGAGCCACAAGGGAAGCCCAAGAATACTGGAGTGGGTAGCCTATCCCTTCTCCAGCGGATCTTCCCGACCCAGGGATCAAACAGGGGTCTCTTGCATTGCAGGGGGATTCTTTACCAACTGAGCTATGAGGGACGCCCGAGTACTTAAAGGTGTCAGCTATCTGTGTTATTATGATTATTTTCACTCTGGCGCCTTCATCAGCAGAACATTCTGGTGATGGTGCATCCTGCTGTCCAGTCTCCAGAGCACTTTCACATCCTTTCCTTCATTTGATTCTCACAGCAACCCTGTGAGGTAGGCAGGGCGGATTTGTGAGCCTCAGTTAATAGACCAGGAAGCTGAGGTCCATGTCACTTTGCCCAGCAAGTCCCACCACGAGCTGCAGTGGAATCAGGCCCTGGGTCTAGGCCAGGGTCCTCTGAAGCATCTCTGCTGTTCCTGCACTTGCAGGAGGCAGGGCATGACAGGGGAAGGCAGATGGGGACTTAGAATCATTTCGGTGGGTGATGGTCCTTTAGGGCTCAGAGGCACCACCTAGGGGTTATGGCTTTTCCTGACTAACCTCCCGGCAGCTCCTGGGAGGAGAGACGTGATGCTGCACGTGGAGAGGTGGTGTGAGGGGAAGGGGCGCGTGGCTCAGGAGTCAGACTACTGGGTTAGGTCCTGACCACTGGTAACTGGGTGGGCGAATCAGTCCCTGGGCCTCCCTTTCCTCCTTAGGAAATGGGGGTCATGCTCCTTCTTAGGCAAGAGTATTAAATAGGAAAGTCCTCATAAAGCAGGCAGCGGAGCACTAACGACAGAGTGCACAGTAGAGGTTATTGTCAAGCACAAGTCACAACTCCTGCACCAGGAAGCTCGTGGGAGAGACAGACACACTGAAGTTCATTCCATCTGGGGCAGGGCTGTCACGGCTCTCCCCACTCCCCCAGCTTCACCCTGGACATTTGAGTTGCGCATGCAGTTTGTCCGTTTTACTGGTGTGTCTGTGCACTTTTTCTGTGAGGAGACCGTTGTCTCTGTGCCGTTTTGCGAGGGGAGAGCTGCTGAAGGCTGGCCTGACTTGTGTCCCTCCTGGCATCCACTCACCTCGGGTTGGCTTAGGGATGTTCCAGTGATTGATCGCTCTCCATCCTGGTTGCAGAGAATGCGGGGTCTCTGAAGGTCCTCTTTGGCACCCCGGAGTTCGTCGCACCCGAAGTGATCAACTATGAGCCCATTGGCTATGCCACGGACATGTGGAGCATCGGGGTCATCTGCTACATCCTGTGAGTCCTGGGCCACACGAGGGAGGGCCTCAGGCTGCCCTGATGTTGGAGGGTCCAGGGCAGGGCCTGACGGGGAGCCCACCCAGAGTCAAGAGGGTCACAGGCCCCCAAGCCCCTCCTCGCCGCCCTGCCTCGCTCCTGTGCTCCTGGTGACGCCCACAGCCTGTGTCACACTTCCGTGGGAGGGTCTAGCTCCACGCACTAAGGTGCCCATTCTGGGCCCATCCCATCCCTAAGGCTGGCCAGCCTGGGGCCTTTGGTCAGAAGGGCAGGAATATGGCTGGTGCTGTGTAATTTACCTTCACATGTGTTTGTGGGTCTGCAGAGAAGCAGAGAGGGAGCCTAGGTGCACATCTCCTGTGCGTGTCACCGTCATCCTCAGGGGACCGCACCCCATCCTCGTGGCAGCAGGACCCCACTGCCAGCCTCATCTCTGAGTTCAGTATCTGGACTAATTTGATGATAGAGCTTTCAGTGGGGCCAACAGACAATAGAAGGCTACTGTATAGTAATTAGAAGCAGGAAGTTAGGTGGAAAATAGGGAGTCATTCATTGACAAATGCTGGAGAAAAGCAAGGAGCCCAGTGATTCAGACCAGGTCTGCACAGATGGTAATCTGCATGAATCCCCTGGGCCTCTCCTTAGATCACAGGTTCTGATTCAGAAGTTCCGGGGACCCGAGAACCCACATTCTGACAGGCTACAGGTATCTGATGGTGCTGGTCTGAGCTCTACACTTTGAGCACCAGACCGTAGAGCACCCCCTCTTGCTGGAATCTGGCTGATTCAGTTTCTGAAGTCCCAGGCTGCAAGCAGGCGTTAACCTCAATGGAAACCTGAGCTTTGCGGCAATGCACAGTTATAGGCTGGTTTCCCTGAAACTGCAGCTGTGCATGTAGTCATTTTGGAAAGAAAAAAAACCACTTCTGTCATTAAAGCAAACGGACAAATGAAACATTTTCATAGAAAACCTGAAGGAGACCTCTACAGGTACTTTCTTAGATCCCCCGGGTCTTTGGACCCCATTGTAAGAAATGGCTTTAGGTGATTCTGTTGCACAGCCAGGTTTAGGAACCACAGTTACCAATGCTTTAGCAGAAGTGCAGTGATTTTTTGGTGCAGTAAGGCGTTTACATGTGCTCAGGAGTCTGACTCTCCCTGTGGCGTGTTAGGACGGCTTCACTCCATTGAACCTGTGTCACGGGTTCTGAACCCCAGAGAGTCATGTTCTTCTCTGCTCGGGGTCACCCCCACAGCACAGCCTCCCCCTAGGGCAGCAGAGGAGAAACTGTGGCCAGGAGTGCCTCTCCAGGAGAAAGAAAGCTGAGGAACGATGAAAACTACACCAGACTCTACGGTTCTGCCCCCTTGGTAAACACAGAGAGCCAGGCAGCCAGGGCTGCGCCAGGTTGCTCTCGCGGGGTCTTTCCCTGGGAGAGACGCCTGACTCTTGAGCGGGTCTTTTGTCAGCTGCCTGTGGCCTGGCTTGGTCCCTGGGTCCCCCTGCAGCCATCGAGGAGACTCATCTTGCTGTTTCCATCGGTTTTCCCACTGGTATAGGATCCGGACCATCAGTTTGGTCCTCGGGACAAACCTGGGAGTCGACAGGGCAGGGCTTTGATCATTATTTGACACTGAGTTCATGGAGCCCACGGAAGCCCACGTGGCCACCCACTTCCATAGTCCTAGAGGGTGGCCAGCTGTCCCAGTTTACCATCACTGCCAGGTTTCCCAGGATACGGGGCTTTCAGTGCTGAAGTGAGGACCATCCTGGGCAAACTAGGAAGACTTCATGCAGGTCTTCATGCAGGTCAGGGCCAGAGCAGTGACTAGATGCTCAGTGAATGTGCTGAGTGAACACAGCTATACCCACACCCAGCAACCACCCGCTTGCAGCCCTCCCAGTACCCTGGCTCCAGTCACCCCCTCAGGGGTAGCCTGATCCCCATTCTAACATCGTGCACCATGATCACCTGTTCTTGAACTCTGCATACATGAAATCACACAGAAAGGCGTATCTGGCTTCTCCTGCCCCCCTCCCCTTGTTTGCGAGCCCCATTCATATCATGCTGTGAGGCTTGACTGGCCCTTCCCAAGGCTGTGCCACTCTCTGAACCTCCTCCAGTTTCCTTATCCATTCTATGCTGATGTGCTGTTGACTAGATTCCAGTTCAGGGCATTGTGAGTATCCTGGTGCATGTGCTTTAGTAAATGCCTTTCTGCATTTCTGTTGGATCTAGAACTAGAATTACTGGGTCACAAGAGCACTTTATTTTAAAATGAAAATTCTTGAGATTGAAGAAGTAATTTGGATATCATGGGACATGGTTTGCTATATTACTTTTAAAGCTGAGACTTAGAAATGGAGAAGGATTTTTTGAAACGGGGAGAAAATAATCGTGAATGAGGCACCAGCCTAAAGGGATCTGGATGGGGTGAGAGGAGGGTGGAGACGTGCGTGTTGAAGGAAGGCAAGCAAGCAGCAGGGGAAATGACACAGGCCAGCCCTACACAACCTTCCCATATCCTGGCTCCTGCCTCCTGCCCCAGCCGGCTTCTCTGGCCCCTGGGACTTTTCCACTGGCTCTCACAGTGGGGAATGAAGTCTGGGAGTCTCCCTCCCGAACTAGGGTTCTTCATGGGGATGTGGTGTGAGAACAGAAGGTGGAGCCAGCCAAGTGGCTTCCTCTCAGGCCTGCTATGTAGCATTCTAGCAGGAACACCACACACCTCCCCCCGCCCCCGCCCCCACGCACCACACACACTGCCCCACCCAGGCAAGGTTCTCTGGCGGCCCTCTTGTACCTCCATCCCTCTGTCTGGAGCTTGTTTGTCTCTCTGGCAGTCCTTATCAGGGTCACCTTCCTTGTTAGTTCCCGAGGACCCCCCATCTTCCTCCTGGGGCCAGTGAGAGATGGAAAGTTGGGGGCTGGGTGAGAAGAGATGTATCACTCAGCACGTGTTCGGCTAGCACTTCCTAAGCGAGCATCATGCCCGGCAGGTTGTTCTGACTTTGCTGAAGGAATTCCTCCTCATACCTTTGGACAGATCAGGGCAGATCCTGTCACAGCACAGGAGACCCAGCCCCACGGCCAGCCCAGGGTCCCCAGGCAGGGCAGAGACACAGCTGGCGGGGTTGTGGGGCCCCCACCCTCTCACCCCTGATTCTGAAGGGAGAGAAGAGATTTCACGAGTCTGCTGAGACTTCTGCTGTCAGCAGTCCCCGTGTGGTTTCTGGCAGGAGGAGAGAGGGCTGGGCTCTCCTGGCCACACTTCAACCTTGAAGACATCCGAAGCCTCCTTTCCTCTCTTGTCTCCTTTCCCCAGTTTCCTGAGGACCTGGTGTTCCTCTGCTGCCTGTGGAGACCCATCTCTGTGTCCTGTTCTCACCCCTACTCCAGAATTCCTTCTCCTCCTTCCCTCCCTCACACCTCCACTCTGCTTTCTCCTCTCTAAAATCTTCCTGCTGTGCTCAGCAGCAGACTTCCCACTTCCAGCTAATTTGTGAGCATGCACCATGGTCCAAGGCTCAGCAGGCAAAGAATCCACCTGCCAATGCAGGAGACACACAAGACACCAGTTTGATCCCTGGGTTGGGAAGATCTCCTGGAGAAGGAAATGGCAACCCACTCCACTCCTCTATTCTTGCCTGGGAAAATCCCATGGACATAGGAGCCTGGTGGGCTACACTCCATGGGGTTGAAAAGAGTCAGACATGGCTGAGCAGTTAAGCACACACACACACTGTAGTCCAGAGAGCCAGGTCCATCCCATCTGGAGTGTGACTTCTGGGGACAACATCCTTGTGAATGGGGAGAAGTCCCAGTGCCCAAGCATCGGCTGTCTGCTCAGACTCAGATTTGGATGCAGGGCTCTTCACAGGGATCCAGGAGCTCCACCCAGGGCTGCCCCTGCTCTCTTAGTCACTGAGTCCAGACATGCTCTCTGACTCCAGCTCCTGTGACCTCCAGGCACCCCATACCCACACCAGGTCCAGAAAACACCTGCGGGTTTTGCTCTCCAGGGACCTGGGCTGTGGTTAACATGACTAAACCCTGGGTTGCTGTTTCATGGGCTACTGCACAAAACAATGCCCAGCTCTTCCTCTGGGCACCCCCCCTAGCCCTCTCAAATCTTCCCAGCACACCAGAGAATGAGTATCCCAAGGCTAAAATGGGAGAAAAGACTAACCCCTTCCTAAGCACTCAATAGTTGTGCTGGCAGATATGTGGTCCTCTTTGCTGACTGTTCATGCAGTAGGGTCATCTGCTGTTTAAAAAACTTATACAGAAAGTATAGTTTAAGAGGCATTTTTGCCTTCTTTCTCCTGATGTTTTGTCCTGCGAGCAGAATGGGTCTCTGCATCAGATTCCCTGGTGAAGTCTGGCTACAGTAAGAGATTAAGAATTAAAAAATCAGAACACCCTGAAGTCATATCCTTTGTTGACTCATTAGCACAAAGACTAATATTTAACCATTAAAAATGAACATGAAGACTGTATACACTTTTGAAAGACAATGTCAAGTGAAGAAGAAGAGGATCCAAGAACTTGCCCACATTGATTACAGTTTTGTGAAAATCAAACAAATTCATTGGTTATGTTGGGAAGGAAAAAACTTTCCTTTACCTTCTTGGGGGCTTGGAAATCAAACTGACAAAAAACAGATTAACAAAAAGAAAACAGATTTAATTATGCACATATAATAAATGTTCATAAAGTTATTCATAAAGAAATGTGACTCAAGATGCATTTAAAATTTGGAGCTTATATACTACTTTAACAAAGAGTGATAAATCGTATAGAAATTATTGGACAAAGTAAAAAGGGTTTGGAGCTTCTGGAGGGGCTAAATTGTGACAAGGTGAGGAGGAAATGTATAGAGACTGTTTAGCAAGATCTGATATGCAGATGAGGGTCTTTCTCTTCCTCCTGATAAGAGAAGAAATGGACAAACAGACCAAATGGAAATTCATGTCACCTTAACAAAGAGACAGGTATGTCCTACTTTTAGATAGAAAGAGGTGGGACAAAGAGTTAATTGACTTCAGCTCAATGCAATGTTTATGCCAAAGTTCACCTTTTGGGGTGGTGTACTTTGATCTCCTTCAGTTAAAAATTAGATAAGACTAGGAAAAGAGGTGAGTCGTGTGTTTCTAATGATACGGTTATTATGTTTGTTGATTGGATTGAACAACCCAACCACATATGATCGTATGCAAATTCTATCACTTAAAAAAAAATCCAAGAAAGAAGATTTAAAAATTCTGCAAAATCCCACCACCAAGAAACAGGGTTACTAAAATTCCAGTGCTCTCTTCGTCATCATGCTGTGCATATTGTGCAAGTTTTATTTTAGAGACACATTCTCTAAATCAGGGGGAGTGCTGGGGGAGCTGGGGCAGCTGAGGAGGCAGCCAAGCCTCAAGCGGATCTCAGATGGAGGGGCTGCCAGGAAAGAGGATTGCCAGAGGCCAGAGACCAGGAGGCTGTCCCCGACTGTGAACATCACACAGAGATTAAGCCCTATTTTTGCAGGATTGCAGTTCCTAATTAGGAAAGGAGGTTTACAGAAGGGGGCCTTTCAGCATTCCACAGTGGGGTTGTTGGCTTTCCCGCAATCTCTTGGCACACTGCAGGACTTTCCCCTTTGTCTCAAATGGAAAATGCAGAAGGAAGGGAGACAGAAGGAAGCACGTAGCTGAGGGGCAAGAGTCAGGCTCTATCTTAATGGGACTAGTCAAAGTCACCCCAGGGTCAGAGAGCCAGGAATGCTGGGAACCCCTAGGAATTCTAGCCCAGTGCCCTTGATGTGTAAAGAGGGACTCAGAGGCCCAGAGAAGAGAAATGAGTATTGCTTAACTGCAGAGACTCCCCTCCTTCCCTCACTATGAGGTGGTCAACAGTGATTGTCCCCATGCCATCTCAAAATGTAAATTACTGTCTTGCTTTAAGACATTTTAATGCCATCTATAAAACTCTCTTATTCAAAAGCACAAATATGTTGATTAGGGTGAGATGAGTCACTCGGAAAAGCTTTCTTCTTTTTTTTTAAATGAAGATTTTCACCTGAGGGTTCTTCTTCCCATGGCAAGATTTCCTTGCAAAAATGCAATAGGTTTTGTTTTACAAAACTTAATATTCAGGGCTGGGTGTATTTCATAAGCTGAGGCCTCTTGAATGGCAAAACAGCTCCCGAAGGGTTTGCATTATTGTTTATGATGATGGATTTGGGGCAAGGGATGTTAGTGAAGCCTTAACTGTGAAGGTTGATGGCACAATACATCTCGAGGGGCAGACAGGACTAGATACATAATTTGTAGTGTCCAGTGCAGCATTAAAAAATAGTATGGCTTGTGCAACATTATTAATAATTTCAAAACTATGGCAGCAGAGCATTAAACCAAGGGTGGGGCTCTTCTAAGGCTCATGAGGCTAGCCCTGGATCAAGGTAGAAGGCTGGATAGTTGGGGTGGAGATGAGGTGTCCAGAGGTGAGGCTAGTAAGCCAGAAGTCTGTTCCATTTGACTTTGAGATAGTTCACCTTCTAAATTTTATTTGGCTTGAGCTATTGGTAAATGAATCATTCCTGGGATCATAGATTGATGAGGCAATGGGGGTGAACTATGTACAGAGGAGCTGTGTAATGGCTATGGTCACAGACCAAGCTTTTTATTGCAGACCAGGCCTTCTGCCAGTGCTGTAGGCTGTGGCTGGCTTCATCTTTCCAGAAATGATTGTACAAAGTAGCGGTTAAAGAAGGGGATCACTGACTGCAAAACCTTGGGCAAGTTATTTAACCCCACTTGGTGTGGCAGTTTCCTTATCTGTTAAACGAAGTGATGAGTTACCTGGGTTAAAGAGTGGTGTTAAGACTGAATCTACTTTAGCTCTGTGCCGAGTGCATGGCACATAGTCAGTGTTTGACAGACATCTGCTGTCATGATGACGAGGATGCAGGAGAAAGAGGACAGGGGGAGGCGGCGTGGTGACCACTCCGTAGCTCAGTAGCAGGTTGTCCACCTAATGGAGGAGGAAGCTGACGCACAGAAATCGGGGTCCAAGGTCACCCAGCGAACGAGCAGGCCTTGGTCCCTTTGAGGGAAGCTTTCTGGTTTGGCCTAAATGAACTCAAGTGTAGCTGGAGCCTCAGACTCACGCTGCAGGCCTGAGGGTCACAGTCCCTGGAGTCACCCTTGCTGAGCCCTGCATGGGCTGGCCCTGTTCTTGGGCTGAGGGTGAAAGGTGAGAGGACAGGACAGGGCGGGGTGACAAGTGCTGTGTCACGTGACCGGTCCACAGGTGCGGGCAGGGGCCCCGGGGAGGAGGGGACTCATCCTCCAGAATGTTAGAGAAGGTTCTGTGGGGCCCCGTTCCAGCCTGGGCATCCAGGAAGAACAGACGATAGGGAGGAAGGCCCCACTGTACTGTGTGGAAATGGTAAACTGAGGAAAACTCCTTCCACCTCAGCTTCACAGGCAGCGGGTGTCAACAGGCGGGGGGCATCCCAGAAGTACAGAGAATGAGGCTGAGAGCATGCCCTCTTCTTTCCCGGGTGGGAGGAGAGGCGGGGGTGCTGGGGGTGCCCTCACCTCTGACCTCAGTGAGCGCTCCCCTGGGGGACCACCCTCTCTGCCGGCCTCCCCCACTCACTGCTCTCCTCTCTTATCCCCCAGGGTCAGTGGACTGTCCCCCTTCATGGGTGACAATGACAACGAAACCTTAGCCAACGTTACCTCAGCCACCTGGGACTTCGACGACGAGGCCTTTGACGAGATCTCCGATGACGCCAAGGATTTTATCAGCAACTTGCTGAAGAAGGATATGAAGTAAAGAGTTGAGCTTTTAGTCTTTTGGGGCTCCCCACACCCTGGCCTGGGGTCCGGAGGCAGTGACTTCCTTTCCCTGTGGTGGGCTCTTCTGCACCCCAGGACAGGAGGGTGGGCATGGTGTGCATGAGGGCCCAGAAGGGGGTCTTCCTGGGCCCCTGCTCCCTGGGGCTGGACACTGTTCTGTCTTTAGAAGCACAGACACCTCTCTTGAAAAGCAACCCTTGACTGAGGGTTGAGAGAAAGAGGCAGCTTGCATATGAATAACAACAGCTCCTTTTATTTTCCATGTACGGCTGTGGCCAGCAGCAATCCTGCTAGGATTTCAGGGAAGAGGTCCTATTTGTGGGGCCTGAGCATACTCCCAGCTGTTCTGGCTTGATGCTTCTTTAGTAGCTATAATATGCAGAACTGCCTGCCTGAGTACAGCCAGGCGCCTTCCACCACTGCTCGATGAGACTGCTATCCCAGCTCCATCTCTGTCCCACTAACAGTGCAGCCTGTGAGGTTCCCCAGCCCCACTTCGCAGGGCTGCACGGAGCTGCCAAGGTGCTCAGTGGATGACTGTATAAAACATCTGCAGACATCGGGAGGCTGGAGTGTTCAGGCATGTAGAGAGCCTAAGGCTGTGAGGAAAGGTCAGATGCCCAAAGTGCTCGTCAGTATTTCAGTGAGAGAAGCATTGGAACAGTAGAGGAGGCTAGAGCAGAGGAGGGGTCCTGCATGTGCCTGGACAGGATTCAGTGGAGCAGGGAAGTGGCTCCATCACAGCAGGAAAGTGAGCAGGGCTCTGTGTGCAGGGAGGACTGTCCTGCCCCAGGGAAGGGAGCGGTGGCAGTGTTAGGTGGGGACAGCTGGCTACTGGGACCCTCATCTGTGAACAGGTGGCCAGATGACGCAAGGCCTGGTTCAAACACGGGGTGTCGCTTTTGGCAATGGGAGCAGCTCTAGGCATTTCCCCAGAAGATAGTGAAACTTACCTCCGCAACTCCACACCCCACCCCATCCCCTGCCGCCCCACCCCTCCGAGGCTGT
>SJYQ01007480.1:0-11475 GCA_006410935.1 Redunca redunca
CAACAACTTGGATGTTTCTCACAATCACAGAATTAAAGAAGTCAACAATAAAAGAATATATACATTCCATCTATATAAAATTCTAAAAAAAACAGCATTAATAATTGGTATTTGAATTCAGAATAATGGTTATATTTGGGGATGAGAATAGTATTAATAACCATGTATTTGTTGTAGGGAAGGTGTATAATGAGGGTGTTGGGTAACATGGGTATGTCCATTTTTGAAAATTCAGAGATCTACACGTTATATGTAGAAGTTAACATACATAAATTTTGAACAGTCTACACATAGCAAGTACTCCAGAATTGTTAGGAATTACTACTCAAGAAGAATATATAAAACACAAATTCCCTTCTCTCAAACTTGTGAAAATCAACAGTAAGAACCTGAGCCAGAGATGACTGAAGAAAGATATGCAAGGAAATAAGCACATGCTCCACAGAAAATGATGGGAAATGAATAATGAACTAGAAATAGTGAGTGTATCTAGGCAGCACATTTAAATATTTGTTCATCTCTTTTCAGGAACCACAAATCCTCACTAAAAAGAAAGAAAGATTGAACAGAAATTATTAATGTATTACAGCTGCAAGTTTTTATCCTTTTTTCTTTATGCTAAAGAGGTTTCTGGCCTTTGCACTCTTAGTTTGTTGCCCTCCTTCCAGAGAGGATTCTGCTCTTGCCAGATGGTTCTCTGAGTTTTGTAATGCAAAATCAATATAAGGAGAAGGCAACAGAATTTAGGGAATGGCAGATTAAGGAGGGGGAGAAATAGAATAGAATAGCGGTGGCAGATGTGTACTCTGTAATAAAGAGCTACAGCTTGGAAAGAATGATTTTTCTTCTTAGAAAAATTATCATTAAAAAAGAAACAAAGAGAAAAAAATGAGAGAAAGATTGTGCTGGGGGAAAAAATTAGTTTGATGCCTGGTTCAATATAAATTCTCCGAGTCCAAAGTTAAATATCCAGTGATGTCTGAGTTCAGAAGAATTCAGTTACGTAAGACATCAAGTGCTGAATAAGTGTCATATAGTCACAAAAGTAGCAGATACAATCAAACAGTAACCTTTAAATAGAGATGGTACTATAGACCTCTAATTAATTAATATATTTTTTCTAATAGAGACCCAAATTATAGACAGTTGCAAAAGCAGCATCTCTGATAAGATTCCCATCAGCTGGAAAAATAATTTGATCTTGAGGCTAAAGGATGATTAATGGGTTGTTGGACAAAGAAAATTTTCTTGGACCTCTTCCCCTCAATATTTTAAAACAGAAAGAGAGATAGAAGAGGAGATCTCCTTGCCTGCCTTGCCACAGGTGGTGTACTAGATAGGTATATCTAGTACACAGATAGGTGTACTAAATTATCTCTGGCTCATTCTGGATCCATATACGACTGCTAGTGCAGTGGTTTTACCCTGATTCCCTTTATTATTAAGTTGCAGACTTTGTGTTCCATCACTTGAAATAAAGTGAAAGTTGCTCAGTCGTGTCCAACTCTTTGCAACCCCATGGACTGTGGTCTACCAGGCTCCTCCCTCCATGGGATTCTCCAGGCAAGAGTACTGGAGTGGGTTGCCATTTTCCTTCTCCAGGGGATCTTCCTGACCCAGGGATTGAACCTGGGTCTCCCGCATTCCCGGCAGATGCTTTAACCTCTGAGCCACGGCAAGCAGCTATTAATGCTGCCCCATATTGCTTGCTCCTCCATTCACCTCTATACTGGAGCCATAGAAGAATATGGAGCAATAGGGTAAGGTGGAGATTCCCTCTGTCTTTTTCAAGACACACACTATTGCACTGTTTCTAAGTACTGTTGATTTTCTGTACACAGCCTTAGATCAGAGTTGTGCACAGTTTTCATATTCAAGAGTACCCCCAAATTTCAGAGAATAGATGAGATATAGCTGTTTTTCTTTGGCTCCATGATAAAGTAGGAAAATGAAAAAGACAATGTGCCAAAAATCTAGGTCTCCAGAATGCTCTATCAGAACACTGCAACATATTCCACTCCTCTAGAATGAGATTAAGGGTTTTGCAAGTCAACATAGAGTTGAAGAATAGAAAATAATTAATCTCCACTATTTGCAGACACCCCCAATATTTAAGAATTATTCTTTTGGAAAATTTCCCTTTATCCTGAGGGAGGATAAAGCAATCTTTGCTTCTCCCAGAAAATGAGAGGTTCTATTAACAGCATCAAACTCCTAAGAAATGGGAAAAAAAAAACTTTCTATCTCATATCTCTCTTTATATTGGCTTACTGAGAAGTGGCTGGTGTGGGTAAGGATGCAGTGTGCAGATGGATGTTTTGGTAAGATCAGTTTTAGACTGACCTCCAGTAAACCCTTCAGGGCAGTGTGTGGTAATTCTCTACAGTCAGGTTTGACTCTTTTTTTACCCTATGAACTGGAGCCTGCCAGGCTCCTCTCTCCATGGGATTCTCCAGACAAGAAAACTAGGGTGGGTTGCTGTGCCCATCCCTAGGTGATCTGCCTGACCCAGGTATCAAACCCAGGTCTCTTGTGTCTCCTGAATTGGTAGGTGGGTTCTTTACCATTAGCACCACCTAGCAAGCCTTCAGAACAGTAGTTTGCCTTAACTCATGGTAACTCCTTGAACTCAGAAGTCAGAGTAGTTGGTCATTTGTTCTAGTAATATTTAGAATTCTGGATACAATTGGATAAGAAGAATTCCATTAAAAATTCTGTATAAAAGGAAAGAATTTCTACAGAATGATGTTTCTCATCCTAGAGTAATTTTTGCCCTTGGTGGACATTTGGTAATCACTTGAGACGTCTTTGATTGCCACAACTCCAGGGGTACTACTAGCATCTAGTGGATAGAGGCCAAGCTATTGCCAATCATCCTGTAAAACACAAGACAGCCCCCACAAAAGTTATTCAGCTAAATGTTATCATTGTTGAGGCTGGGAAACTCTGGGCTGGAACACATCTCTGTGTTCATCTCTAAAGCTAAATCTAGAGTTAATAACAGATAGATTATAGTAACCTAGTAGTCATAAATTTCATGTCTATTGGTAAAGATGGTTCCTAAAATACAGCTCACATTTTTTTATGGTGCTATAAGGCCAACATGTTTCTTATTTCAAAATTTCCATACGGTTGATTTCACTTACTTCCAACATCATCATTTCTATCTTCACATGTACCTATATTTTAGATGAATAAAAATTAACTACTAAAACCCCAGATGTATCTTCAATGAGATTGGTTTCCCCAGTTTTGATAGGTCATCAGAATGTGATGATAATCTCAACCAAAAATGTGGAAAACCTGAAAAGAAAAGAATCCAATAACTGTATCCTTTTCACACTCTTCAGAGGTGCCATCAAATCAACTCAGTTTATTGTTTCACCAGAAACAAGTAACTACAAAGATATGTAACTATCAGGCCAGGTGTTGAAGCAACATAGAGGTCAAACAAGCAAATTGACATAACACTTTAAAATATGCTATTTTGTCAGGGTGAATGACAGCTCTGTTATGTGCATAAAATCACAGATTTATCTGAATGCTAAGTTACTTGTCAAGGAGTCATTTTACTGTTTTTTTTTTTTTTCCTTGTGTCATGTAAGATTCCTGGAAGCAACTAAAAAAACAGCCATAATCCATTTGATTTTCTGCCTTCCCATGAGAAAAGCTTTTGACAGATGATAAATAGCAACTGCTGACAATCATCAATGCGAAGCTATCATGCTTTTACATTAAATACAAAAACAGAGTTGTAAAGTCACAAGGGATAGGACTTTTGACACATAAGAGACAAATATATAATCCTCAGAACTAAATCACTGTTGGGATCTAAGCAAGTGCAACAAAGCACAGCTGCTTTTAGAATCTCACAAAGTCAAACTAAAGCTAACTTTGATATCTGGAACCTAATGCATGTTCCAATCCAATGTGCCTTGCTCTTATCCAAAAGCTTGAGTTAAACTTGCAAACATCAGTGAATGTATGTGCACAAAGGAAATAGCCATTTTTTCATACTGTCTCTTCTAATGAAGGCCAAAAAGGAGACTAGAAAACAAATAAAATATCATAATACCTAGTTAATTAGAATAGAAGGGCAATTCTGCAGCACTTGAGTATCAGGTATCTGTATCTCATTAATTCTGAATGAGAGTTAACCATGTATGAACTTTCAAAGGAAAACAGTAAATTGTCCAGATTACACATCAATACAAGGAAGTCATCTGCAAAGCTTACTTCCTTTATAGGCTATGCAGCTCCCTCTTTTGCTGTTGACAAGGAATCAGAGTGGTTCACAGATCATTCTTTCACTTATGATTAACTCATGGCTATTTAGTGACATTCACTTCAAGTTATCTAACCAATTTAGCAACCTGAGGTACCCATGGGACCCAATTTTCACTTCAAATTATATATATTTTTGTACTTTGGTTTAAATGACTGATTTTAATAGGGAAATCTTACCTAACAGACAGGGGAATAGCAGTTATTTCAAATTTCATGCTATTCTGAATGATCCAGATAACAAATTTAAAAGGTTTTACAGCACACTGTTTATTTACCTAATTAGTAATACACTGGCCTTTTGGCTTTTATCGAAGCTTGTTTTTCCTCTATTTGACCTAATTTCCCCAGTAGAGAAAAAAGCTTAAGTAGACAGGGTTAGGAAGATCATTTCCTATTCCCCTATCTCTTTCCCTTCTCCCTCCTACTTGTGTGCATGCACACACACACACACACACACACACACACACACACATACACACACAGACTTGTAGCTTTACATGAGTTACAAGAATTTAGCGGAGTATCACTGAAAATCTTTGAATAGGGACTCCATTATCAGAAAGAGTTTCCATGTTTATCAGCATTTTCTATCCTGTGATATTTTTCTACATGCATTCTATGTGTCTATATTTCTAATTGCATATTTTTCAGTAATCTGAAAACAGTTATCAAAATCAACCACATATAAAGGGTAATTTATATCAAGGGCACACTTAAGAAGAAAGATCACCTACATGAAAGTTGGCATGAGTGATGATAGTGATAGAGATTCCATTAAGCACCTTATGTATATGATTTTATTAATCCTTTCAACAATGCATTTAAGGAGATACTATTTTCTCAAATTTATAGAAGTTGAATAACTTTTGAAGGTTACATATATAGGAATCAGCAGAGGTAAAACATGAATTCTATTTTTCTTGACTTTCGGTCATTGATACTATTCAATGCCTCTCATAGAAATGGTAAATTAAATCATTATTACCTATTTTTCCTATTTTCAAAAAAGTTCTGCAGTGCTTTTATTAAAAAGAATGCTGCTGCTGCTGCTAAGTCGCTTCAGTCGTGTCCGACTCTGTGCGACCCCATAGACGGCAGCCCACCAGGCCCCGCTGTCCCTGGGATTCTCCAGGCAAGAATACTGGAGTGGGTTGCCATTTCCTTCTCTAATGCATGAAAGTGAAAAGTGAAAGTGAAGTCGCTCAGTCGTGTCCGACCCTCAGCAACCCCGTGGACTGCAGCCCACCAGGCTCCTCTGTCCATGGGATTCTNTGAAGATATACATGATAAATAAAGTTTTAGTTTTTCACACTAACCAGTCATGAGTTTGAAAGAGTGTTACTTCAATCCTTAAATCTGAAATGACTAGAACAATTCACTGAATTTAAGTAGGTTTACTAAGAAGTGGTATTAAGCCATGAAGAAATATAAACCTCCACAGTTATTTAACAAGAATGAAAATGACTGGGATTAATATTACTTTGAAGGAGACCATAAGATCCTAAAAAACTGAAAGCTACTGAAAGCTTAGATAAAATTTATTTACAAGAGTAAATAGGTACTTGTGCTCACATGTAAATAGAAAAACACACTGATGTTTGTATTAAACTGCTATCATTTAAGCAAAATGAAGCATATAGTTTGGATAAGTGTCAACTAGAAGTTATATCCAAGATTGATTATGATTAATTCCAATTAAAGGTGACTAGATACTATAACTAATAAAGTTGCATACATTATCAGAGAATAAATAGAGCAGATAAGTGAATCCATCCTGAATACATTTTAGGAGGATTTATCTACCAAGAGCACCATACAACACATGAATTACCTTGTCTTCTTCTTGTAGATCAAAGCAGGATACTCTTGTGTGGAAGACATCAGCATTGTCAAAATTATTAGTCTTTCATCTTCGTCTGACTTTAACTGATTATACTTGAGAAAAACCGTCATGGTGAAGACATTTTTTTCAAAGTACTGTCTGTCATAATCTTTTTGTCAGCCTGATCTTTGTAAATCAAATACTATCTAAGGCAGGAATACTATGGTACCTGGACGATCATCTTAGTGACAAAAGTATGCTGCTATTGCTAAGTCGCTTCAGTTGTGTCTGACTCTGTGCGACCCCATAGATGGCAGCCCACCAGGCTCCCCCCGTCCCCTGGATTCTCCAGACAAGAACACTGGATTGGGTTGCCATTTCATTCTCCAATGCATGAAAGTAAAAAGTGAAAGTGAAGTCGCTCGGTCATGTCCAACTCTTCTCGACCCCATGGACTGCAGCCTACCAGGCTCCTCCATCCACGGGAGTTTCCAGGCAAGAGTACTGGAGTGGGCTACAATTAAAACATGTTAGCTGCCAGAGGTATATAGCATCTTAGTCCATAACAAAATACAATTGACTAGGTGGCTTCAACAACAAAAATTTATTTCTCATAGTTGCACAGGCTGGGAACTCTAAGATCAAGGAGCATGCAGTTTCAATGTATGGTGAAAATCTGTTTCCTGCTTCATAGACAGCTATATTTTTGCTGTGTCTTCATATGGTGGAAAGGGCAAAGAGTCTCTGCTGTCCTGGGTTGAAGGGAAGACTTGATTTTCCCATAGATGAGGCACATTAATATTATGTTAAAGGCTTTTGCATTTTAATTTTAGATAATATAATTATGTCTACAATTACAAGTAACAAATAGAATTATGGCAAGGGAACATTTCATCCAAAGAAGGGCTCAAAAGAACAGAAATGGTAAGGACCTAACAGAAACAGAAGGTATTAAGAAGAGGTGGCAAGAATACACAGAAGAACTGTACAAAAAAGATCTTCATGACCCGGATAATCACGATGGCGTGATGACTCACCTAAAGCCAGACATCCTGGACTGTGAAGTCAAGTGGGCCTTACAAAGCATCACTTTGAACAAAGCTAGTGGAGGTGATGGAATTCCAGTTGAGCTATTGCACATCCTATAAGATGATGCTGTGAAAGTGCTACACACAATATGCCAGCAAATTTGGAAAACTCAGCAGTGGCCACAGGACTGGAAAAGGTCAGTTTTCATTTCAATCCCAAAGAAAGGCAATGCCAAAGAATGCTCAAACTACCACACAAATGCACTCATCCCACATGCTAGTAAGGTAATGCTTAAAATTATTCAAGCCAGGCTTCAGTAATATATGAACTGTGAACTTCCAGATATTCAAGCTGGTTTTAGAAAAGAACCAGAGATCAAATTGCCAACATCCTCTGGATCATCAAAAAAGCAAGAGAGTTCCAGAAAAACATCTATTTCTGCTTTATTGACTATGCCAAAGCCTTTGACTGTGTGGATCACAACCAAGTGTAGAAAATTCTGAAAGAGATGGGAATACCAGACCACCTGACCTGCCTCTTGAGAAACCTGTATGCAGGTCAGGAAGCAACAGTTAGAACTGGACATGGAACAACAGACTGGTTCCAAATAGAAAAAGGAGTATGTCAAGGCTATATATTGTCACCCTGCTTATTTAACTTATATGCAGAGTACATCATGAGAAACACTGGGCTGGAGGAATCACAAGCAGGAATCAAGATCGCCAGGAGAAATATCAATAACCTCAGATATGGAGATGATACCACCCTTACGGAAGAAAGTGAAGAAGGACTAAAGAGCCCCTTGATGAAGATGAAAGAGGAGAGTGAAAAAGTTGGCTTAAAGCTCAACATTCAAAAAACTAAGATCATGGCATCTGGTCCCATCATTTCATGGTAAATAGATGGGGAAACAGTGGCTGACTTTATTTTTCTGGGCTTCAAAATTACTGTAGATGGTGATTGCAGCCATGAAATAAAAAGACAGGAAACGGCAACCCACTCCAGTATTCTTGCCTGGAGAATCCCATGGAGGGAGGATCCTGGTAGGCTACAATCCATGGCAGTGCAAAGAGTCAGACACGACTGAGCTACTTCCCTTTCACTTTCATTCCTTGGAAGGAAAGTTATGACCAACCTAGACAGCATATTAAAAAGCAGAGACTTTACTTTGCTGACAAAGGTCTGTCTGGGCAGAGCTATGGTTTTTCCAGTAGTCATGTATGGATGTGAGAGCAGGACTATAAAGAAAGCTAAGCGCCAAAGAAATGATGCTTTTGAACTGTGGTGTTGGAGAAGACTCTTGAGAGTCCCTTGGACTGCAAGGAGATCCAACCAGTCCATACTAAAGGAAATCAGTCCCAAATATTCATTGGAAGGACTGATGCTGAAGCTGAAACTCCAATACTTTTGCCACCTGATGCAAAGAGCTGACTCATTTGAAAAGACCCTGATGCTGGGAAAGATTGAGGGCAGAAGGAGAAGGGGACAACAGATGATGAGATGGTTGGATGGCATCACTGACTCAATGAACATGGGTTTGGATGAACTCCAGGAGTTGGTGATGGACAGGGAGGCCTGCTGTGCTGCAGCTCATGGGGTTACAAAGAGTCGGACATGACTGAGAGACTGAACTGAACTAACAGAAAGTTTAAATGGAAATAAATCTAACCAGGCAAACCATAGTACAAGATAACTGATAATGTCCCAATATTAAAATTTTTCTCTAGATTATTTGTTCTCAAAATGTAGAAAAAGTGAAATTGAGCCAATCAATGGCTCCTAAGTAGAGATCAGAATACCTGTTACATACAATCCTTTCTCTGTGACAATTCCCTAAAGGCTATGAGAGGAGGAAAATGGGACCAGTTAATTTGACTAGTTCTAAATACTCATAAAGATAAGGTCAAAGGTTGAATCCTAACAGACTGGTTAACTTCAAATGAAGAAGACATCTGTTCTTCACTCGCTTATTGTGCTTTCAGTAATCCTGGCCAGCTGTCTCAGAAAGATTTCAATCCCAATAGGGATCAGTGGATAGTTCACTAGTTCAGTGCAAACATATCACCACTACAGGTAAAAGAGATCAAAAGTGAACACTCCACTGATGCTCTCTTAGCAATTTTAACACACACACAAAAAACCCACTTATTAAAAAAATAATAAAATTGGTTTTGTTTACACAATGCCAACAAAAGCAACTATGCAATGAATAAAAATCAGCTACAGCATTTAACACGATGTGTGGAACAAACAGTATTTCAATGCTTTGTGTTTCCCAGCTGTCGGGATGACAAAGCCTTTCTCTTTTGTCTTACTGCGTTTGTTTTCATATGCATTCAACATTTGGATCAAATTGGCATTTGAAAAACCTAGGAAATGTTTATTTATCCCTTTTGCCATGGAATAAGGCAGGTCATTCACCCTGTGACAGATGGACAACAAAAGAATCAACAAAAGTTACTCACCCAGAGAGACAGTCTATGAGCAAAACTGAAGTTAGAACCTGAGCCTCTAAAACACAAAATTTTTATTGTGCTTCAGATTCATTCTAAACCATTCATTATTCAAGCACATTTTGAACTTGAGATATTAAATTCTCCCTGGTTTCATTGTCTAAGAGAGTTTCTGAAGACCTGACAACTAATCATAGGCAGAAGAGAAAGACGTTATTTGAAACCTAGAATTATTTCCAATATGTTTAGTCCTTCATTGTCTTCCATAGCATTATCTGACTGTCTTTTCAAAAATATTGAACAAATGATACCAAACAAATCACAAAGTGCTTAAAATTTTGCATTGCTTTCTTACCAGGAAATCTGAACCTAACTAAACCAAAGTTGAGTCTGAATCTCATTTTCTTTTTCTAAAGTGACAAAAAGGCAAAACTCTTAATTTTATTCTAAAGCTAATTAGAAAGTACCAAAGAGAGAGCGAAAGAAAGAGGAATCAAGCAAGTTATATGTGGTATAGTCCTGTGTTAAGGAAAATTCTAATAATGTGTGTTGACTCTCCTAAAAAGAAGGAGAAAAAACTGATCTAGATTATGGTAAATCAATTAGCAGTCTTCAGTTCAGTTCAGTTCAGTCGCTCAGTCGTGTCCAACTCTTTGCGACCCCATGAATCGCAGCATGCCAGGCCTCCCTGTCCATCACCAACTCCCGGAGTTCATTCAGACTCACGTCCATCGAGTCAATGATGCCATCCAGCCATCTCATCCTCTGTCGTCCCCTTCTCCTCCTGCCCCCAATCCCTCCCAGCATCAGTCTTTTCCAATGAGTCAGCTCTTCTCATGAGGTGGCCAAAGTACTGGAGTTTCAGTTTTAGCATCATTCCTTCCAAAGAAATGCCAGGGCTGATCTCCTTCAGAATGGACTGGTTGGATCTCCGTGCAGTCCAAGGGACTCTCAAGAGTCTTCTCCAACACCATTTTAAGTTAGCAATATTAAAAATATGCTATTTAAATTAACACACTCTGGATCAGGAGTAGACTTGAATATTAGTATTTCCGTATCTGACTTCTGGCTCTTTTTAAGTATATCAACCCTCCTGATCATTTGTTGAATGTGATAGTATTCTCCATATCTGTTACAAATGCATACACACACACACACACACACACACACATATATATATATAAATTGACATATAGTTGCCTTACAACATTATATTACTTAGTTTCAAGTGTACAACAGAGTGAGCGGCTATTTTTATAGATTATACTCCATATAAAGTTATTATGAAATATTGGTTTCACCATTCATTGTGTACTTTACATCCTGCATTTATTTATTTTATACCTAGAAGTTTGTACTTCTTAATGCCCTTTTCATATCTTGCCCTTCTCCCTACCCTTGTCCTTACTGGTAACCATGAGTTTGTTCTCTGTATCTGTGAGTCTGTTTCTCTTTTGTTATATTTATTCTTTTTACTCTTTAGATATAACATATAAGCAAAAAACATACAGTATTTCTCTTTTTTGGTACGACATATTTCAGTACAGAGACATTACTTTGCCAACAAAGGTCCGTCTAGTCAAGGCTATGGTTTTTCCTGTAGTCATGTATGGATGTGAGAGTTGTACTGTGAAGAAAGCTGAGCACTGAAGAATTGAAGCTTTTGAACTGTGGTGTTGGAGAAGACTCTTGAGAGTCCCTTGGACTGCAAGGAGATCTAACCAGTCCATCCTAAAGGAGATCAGTCCTGGGTGTTCATTGGAAGGACTGATACTGAAGCTGAAACTCCAATACTTCAGCCACCTCATGTGAAGAGTTGACTCATTGGAAAAGACCCTGATGCTGGGAGGAATTGGGGGCAGGAGGAGAAGGGGATGACAGAGG
>SJYQ01007480.1:11626-36561 GCA_006410935.1 Redunca redunca
ATAATTTCTGAATATCTTCTCCCATTCAGCAGGTTGCATTTTTGTTTTGTTCCTTTGCTGTGCAAAAGCTTTTAAGTTTTGATTACTTTTATGCACCAGCAATTTATTAGACTATTTTACAGTTTGGGTAGATAGATCATTTAACATAATTGAGAGGTTTGTTAAACACAGCCATCTTCAGATAAATCTGGCTAAGTATCTATATAGCCTTAACTGAACTAGGTAATTCTAATGGCTGTTAGCAGTATCTGCTTTTCATGGCTTCCCGGGCAAAAAGACAAAGAAGAACATTGAAACTGCAAATGGCAAAGCATTTTCAAAAAAAAGAGAGAAAGCATTTTCTCATATTCATGAAATAACATCTTTTGACATAAATGATTCAGTTAGGCGATGGTAGAGGTTAAGAGGGTGTCTGGAGAAAAGAGAAATATAATGTAAGCTCAATGTTTCATTATGTTTTGCAGTAATGTAACTGAATTTCCACATGAATATCAGATTTGTGTGGAGGGGAACTTAAATCTTAGCCTCAACCAAAAGAATAATTATATAAGTATAAATTACCAGAAATTATATTTCATAATAAAATATAAATGTTTTAACTCAAAGAATATTCATTTATTTATTTAATTCATTAAATAAATATTTATTTGGTATTTGACATGTAAAAGATTAGTCCTGAACCATGAAGGCAACAGATGAGAGAAAAAGCTGACTCTATCTGTTGATATTTTAAAAGAAACCTAGCTTTATCTTCATATAAAGCCAAAGATCCTCTCTTAGGCCCAGCATTCTTTCTAGTGTTACTATAGTAGCCCAAAAAGAAGGGACTGATCTTTCCCGTTTCTACAAATATACCCTTTAATATGTATATTGCTTTTTACAGAAGTTTTAACCCTTCTGACTTACTTTTGAAACTTCTTTTAATCTAAACATTGTATGACTTGGGTCCCATGCCATTAGATTTACCCTGATCCCATTCACCCCATAGGAACAAATTTGAAATGAAGAATGGCACAGCTCTTCAATTCACTGTAGACTCAAATGTAGACTCAGTGAAAGCAAGCAACACTGTGCCTCTTTCATCACTGTATTTCAGAGCCTAGAATACTTAGGTGCTAAATAAATATTTGTTAAAGAAATAAATAGTAATAATAATAATAAATAAACTCTTCAGTTCAGCCACTCAGTTGTGTCTGACTCTTCGCAACCTCATGGACTGCAGCATGCCAGCCTTCCCTGTCCACCACCAACTCCCAGAGTTTACTCAGACTCATGTCCATTGAGTTGGTGATGCCATCCAGCTGCCATCCTCTGTCGTCCTCTTCTCCTCCCACCTTCACTCTTTCCCAGCATCAGGGTCTTTGCCAAGGAGTCAGTTCTTTGCATCAGGTGGCAAAAGTATTGAAGTTTCAGCTTCAGCATCAGTCCTTCCAATGAATATCAGGACTGATCTCCTTTAGGATGAACTGGTTGGATCTCCTTGCAGTCCAAGGGACTCTCAAGAGTCTTCTCCAACACCCCAATTCAAAAGCATCAATTATTTGGCACTCAGCTTTCTTTATAGTCCAACTCTCACAACCACACATGACTACTGGAAAAACCATAGCCTTGAGGAGATGGACCTTTGCTGGCAAAGTAATGTCTCTGCTTTTTAATATGCTGTTTAGGTTGGTCATACAGAGAAGGCAATGGCAACCCACTCCAGTATTCTTGCCTCGAAAATCCCATGTGCAGAGGATCCTGGAAGGCTGCAGTCCATGGGGTCGCTAAGAGTCAGACATGACTGAGTGACTAAATTGAACTGAACTGAACTCTGTGTATAAGTTAAATAAACAGAGTGACAATATATAGCCTTGATGTACTCTTTTCCTATTTGGAACTAGTCTGTTGTTCCATGTCCAGTTCTAACTGTTGCTTCCTGACCTGCATACAGAGTTCTCAAATGGCAGGTTAGGTGGTCTGGTATTCCCATCTCTTTCAGAATTTTCCACAGTTTATTGTGATCCACACAGTCAAAGGCTTTGGCATAGTCAACAAAGCAGAAATAGATGTTTTTCTGGAATTCTCTTGCTTTTTTTATGATCCAGTCAATGTTGGCAACTTGGTCTCCGGTTCCTCTGCCTTTTCTAAAACCAGCTTGAACATCAGGAAGTTCATGGTTCACATATTGCTGAAGCCTGGCTTGAAGAATTTTGAGCATTACTTTACTAGCATGTGAGATGAGTGCAATTGTGTGGTAATTTGAGCATTCTTTGGCATTGCCTTTTTTAGGGATTGGAATGAAAACTGACCTTTTTCAGTCCTGTGGCCATTGCTGAGTTTTCCAAATGTGCTGGCATATTGAGTGCAGCACTTTCACAGCATCATCTTTCAGGATTTGAAACAGCTGAACTGGAATTCCATCACCTCTACTAGCTTTGTTCATAGTGATGCTTTCCAAGGCCCACTACTTCACATTTAGGATGTCTGGCTCTAGATTAGTGATCACACCATCATGATTATCTGGGTCGTGAAGATCTTTTTTGTACAGTTCTTCTGTGTATTCTTGCCACCTCTTCTTAATATCTTCTGCTTCTGTTAGGTCCATCCCATTTCTGTCCTTTATCGAGCCCATGTTTGCATGAAATGTTCCCTTGGTATCTCTAATTTTCTTGAAGGGATCTCTAGTCTTTCCCATTCTGTTCTTTTCCTCTATTTCTTTGCATTGATCACTGAAGAAGGCTTTCTTATCTCTTCTTGCTATTCTCTGGAAATCTGCATTCAGATGCTTATATCTTTCCTTTTCTCCTTTGCTTTTCACCTCTCTTCTTTTCACAGCTATTTGTAAGGCCTCCCCAGACAGCCATTTTGCTTTTTTGCATTTCTTTTCCATGGGGATGGTCTTGCTCCCTGTCTCCTGTACAATGTCACGAACCTCATTCCATAGTTCATCAGGCACTCTATCTATCAGATCTAGGCCCTTGAATCTATTTCTCACTGCCACTGTATAATCATAAGGGATTTGATTTAGATCATACCTGAATGGTCTAACGGTTTTCCCTACTTTCTTCAATTTGAGTCTGAATTTATTAATAAGGAATTCATGATCTGAGCCACAGTCAGCTCCTCGTCTTGTTTTTGTGGACTGTATAGAGCTTCTCCATCTTTGGCTGCAAAGAATATAGTTAATCTGATTTTGGTGTTGACTATCTGGTGATGTCCATGTGTAGAGTCTTCTCTTGTGTTGTTGGAAGAGGGTGTTTGCTATGACCAGTGCATTTTCTTGGCAAAACTCTATTAGTCTTTGCCCTGCTTCATTCCTCATTCCAAGGCCAAATTTGCCTGTTACTCCAGGTGTTTCTTGACTTTCTACTTTTGCATTCCAGTCCCCTATAATGAAAAGGACATCTTTTTTGGGTGTTAGTTCTAAAAGGTCTTGTAGGTCTTCATAAACCGTTCAGCTTCAGCTTCTTCAGCGTTACTGGTTGGGACTTATACTTGGATAACTGTGATATTGAATAGTTTATTACTCAGCTAAAGAAAAGAATCAATTTGAGACAGTTCTAGTGAGATTGATGGACCTAACGCCTGTTATACAGAGGAAAGTAAATTAGAAAGAGAAAAACAAATATAACATATTAACACATATTTTAACATACATGGAATCTAGAAAAAAATGGTATTGATGAACCTATTTGCAGGAAAGGAATGGAGGCACAGATATAGAGAAAGGACTTATGGACACAGTGGGGGAAGGGAAGAGTGGGATGAACAGAGAAAGTAGCATGGACATATATACAATGTGTAAAATAGACAGCTGAGAAGTTGCTGTGCAACATAGGGAGCCCAGCTTGGCACTCTCTGATGACTTAGATGCATGGTATGAGGGGAGGGGAGGGAGGCTCAAGAGGGAATTGATATATGTACAATTATGTCTGATCTGCACTGTTGTATGGCAGAAATCAACACAACCTTGTAAGTTTCTTCTAATTAAATTTTTTAAATAAAATAAAATTAATGATTTGACAAGGACACATGAACACCAAGATAAAATAGTTCATCCTACTCTACACAGATTGCTATCCTGCTCATCCCCTTCCAATCCTGCCTTTCTCTTTTCCTAAATCACTTGTTTGTAGCTGTTTAGAACACTTCTCATGGTTTAACTTATGTAACTATTGTTTATGAGTCCTTTTTTACTGATTATATTATGATTCATTGAGGGCAAAGAATGTAGCCTCTTTCCTCTACTTATACAGCTGGTAATGATACATAGGAGAACGCCTCTCACAGGCTAATGCTTGATAAATATTAGAAGGAATTATTATGACATGTATGTATATGTATACTACAGTTGACTAAATTGAGACCATGTTTATAAGGAACAAAAATTGCCCAGACACAGTGCTAGGCATTTTCTACATATTATTTTATCAAACATCAAAACAGCTTCCTTAAGTAGGTCTCATTGAATTCACTTCAATTTTGGTGATTCAGATTCAGGAAGATAAAGCAATCTGACTCTACTTTGAGCATTAGTAATGATATTCACATATAAGTCTTTCCTACTCCAATGTCACTGCCCGCTATACTATATTACATTTCTCAGTATTTACCCTTCAAATGTATAAGGCATAATTACATCACAACTTTAGTTCTTTAATGATATAGCCTATATCTTAGTTATTCAATTTATTGTTAGCAATATTATGGTGTTAGGTTTTTTGGCCAAGTTTTACCAATGGAAGAGTTAATTTTATATTGATTCCATTTAAATATCTTTATTAATAGTATAATAATTCAGCCACCTTCTTTAGCTAGCTTTTCCATTTGTCTAATCGACTCTCACCATGAGAAAGTGTTTCCTACTTTGCATTTCCTCTTTTTCTATTTCAGGTCATCTGCAATCCAGCCTTTCCTTACAATCCCTATTAAACTGCTTGCAGTTCTCTTATTAGTCATCTCTCTTAAGGCCACATTTGCTAAGATGGATAATCATTCTTCATCAATAATGCTCTAGCCTCTTTAGTCTTAAGTTTATCTGGTTGCCCTCCATTCTACCTCTTTAATTTTAATGATATTCTTTCAACAGAGTAATATAGTGATCTGAAGTGTACATAGTATACTACTCCAAACATGCCTTCACTTTCATTATGATCTACCAAAATAACTTGGATTGATTTAGAATCCATGTTCTGATGATTCATCTCCTCTTTTTTCCTTTAAGTTTCTAAACAAGGACTTCTCACTCTACTTTGCCAAGGTATTGAATAGTGAGTATTTTAAAGAACTAGTACATTTGCATAATCATTTCCCCTGTCATTTCTAAAGTCAGATCAATACTGTACTCTGGTTTTGATTCTCATTTATTGTTTTCTATCCCTATACTCGTTACTGTTATATGGGATGATAACAGTCATTGAAATACCATAAACTGATTATACATAACATTATTATGTTTACTGTGTTCCTCAGCATTTCCTAGATTTTAGCTAAAAATCTTTATTATAAACATATTTAGATGCTCTAGAAGAATTCCTTACCTAAGATCATTTCTACATTACTAAAAAGATTCTTGCATAAACTCTTGAGTACTCAACTAATTTCAGTTATATTATATGCATTTTGATCTATTTTATTTATTTATAAGCTTGATATACTTCTTTAAAACATGGAGAAGTTTCTTCAAATTTAATCTTTTGTCCTGTATTATACTTCTGTTTTCAACTTTACTACAGTGTCCATTTTTCATTCATGAATCTTTTCTCTCTGAACCGACACTGTCCTATATAGCCACATGTAGCTATTAAATTTAAATTCATTAAAATAAATATAATTATTCAGTTACACTAGTCCCCTTTCAAGTACTCCATTGTCATATGTGCTTACTGTTTGTTGTATTGGACAGCACAGATTATAGACCATTTCTATCATCACAGAAAGCTATATTAGACCCCAATATATGCCCTAAATATATAGACCCCAACATAACTATGACTCTCTGAATGTTCTCTCTCTCTCTCAGTACACTTCTACTGCACATTAATCAATAAATGTTTATCCTGTTTATTTGTTTTAGAAAAAATGACGTTTAGAGTTAGCAGGGTTGTATTATTTTAAATAACACCCTGTCTAATCCTACCACTTTATAGATGACACTATTCAGCTCAGAGAGTTTAACTTATTTCTTCAAAGTAAACCCTAGCTAAGAACATTGGTCTCCTAAATACAAAGCCACAGTGTTCTTTCTACTAATTCACTCTGAATTCTTTATGAACTCATGAATTATATGAACCTCATGCTGATATAAAAAATCACAGGGATACTCACAGGAAAAAGTGTGGCAGTATATTTGAGAAGTAGAGTTAAAATAAAATCACAAATATCACTAAATAAATATATAATGGCTGCATATCTCAAGCAATATTAGAATTTTCAAGTATTTGAACATGTCCATTATTGTTTTTTTTACTGATGTATATAAGCAGATAGAGATGAAGGAGGGGATCACATGGATTTGTTCATTCAGCATACATTTGCTGAGCATCTCCTGTGTGTTTGGCATTGAATATATAATTATTAGCAAAGTAGTTAGGCCCGAATGAGTAGAAATATTGCTATTAAATACTGCAAAGTAGCAGTTACTATATCTGGTGTGAAAACACCAGATTTAAAAGTAGCAGATTACAAAGAAGATTGTATATTCTGCAATAGACACCAATCTGGAAATACATAAAAGGAATGCCAAACTTCTCCATGGACAGTTTCAGAAAAATCTTTATTGGAGGAACACTATATTCACACATTCCTTCACCCAACAGTGAGTTAACACAGACTAAGTGCATTATTATTGTGATAGAACACAGAGATGATTAAACCAGGACCCTATCCCAGGGAATCTTTAATCCAGCTTAAGAATTTATACAGAGGACACAGCCAGTGTCAGTAAGAGGAAGATTCTTAAGGAGTTTAATCCTTATGCTAAGATTTACTGTGACCATCATTTGCTATCACTACTCTAAGTTATCCATCTCCAAGACCATGAAATGAGAATATTTGATGAAAACAAGTGTCAAGGATGCCACCAAGTAACTGCTAATCTTTAGAAACAAAGTGTTTGGGATTTCTGATGCAATGAATAGAGCTATTACATTAAAAGTTCTTCATTCCAAACAACAATAACTCATATGGATATATCAGGATTAGGGAGAACTGTAAAACATGTAGAATTTGAAAAGTAAGTGATATTATTATGTTAAATTATTATTCAGTGTAGCAATATTTTATGCTTTTTAAAAATGCAGCACTGATCCATTTAAAGATTTTATAGCAAGGTGATAAGGACAGTGTTCGAAGTTGACTCTGGTATTACTAAATTATGCATTACCAACTGTTTGGTAATTGTCAGTTACATAGATCCTAGGCTGGATCTTTCTACCAGTTTTCAAGGTGACTTCTTTTTGTTTCTGTTTTAATACTTTAAATCAAGGTAGGAGATTCTGAAATGATACTTGCTGCCTACTTATGCAAGGTCTTTTGATGATTGGTGGGTTAATATCTATAAACACACTACAGTAATTGCATATAAAAGAGGAAAAGGACGTATAAAGCTTCAGGCTTTCCTAGCGAGTTCCCCTCCCACCCCAGGCTCCTCTGTGTGTGTGTGTGTGTGCGTGCGTGCGTGTGTGTGTGTGTGTGTGTGTGTTCTTTTCTTAAATATACAAATACATTCTCACCCTTCAAGCCATCTGGTGAGATGTTGTCCTCAAAGATTTATAAAAAGTATTCACTAAAAATTGTACCATTTGTTACCTCTTTCAGAATTCTAGTGAGTAACACATTTAAACTAATGCTCTGTCAAATTTAATAGCTGTAATTTCTTAATTATCTTCTCTGGCATGATGGTAAAGCGTTTTAACATCTCACTTCCCCCTAAGGAGAATTCACTATGGTTTCTAGAATACTACCTTTCCCTTCTTCAGGGAATATTCAAGCAAATAATTCATCTTGCTCTCACCTAAATAAACCTCATCCTCTTCCTCAACAGCTAATTTTGTTTCTGCTTCTCTTAACTGTCTTTGCCTCTCTTCTTAGATCTTAAGTGCCAACTTAAGTTTTACACTTACCATCTGCCTCTTCAAAAATTAAGTAACTATCCACTTTAGTCTCTAACCTCCAACTTACCCTGAAGGAGTTCAGGATCAACAAGTTTTCACTCAGTGCTCTGGAAATGACTGGCAGAAAAGCTCTTCAGTTAGTTAGATATGAGTCCAAATTCTTCTGTCGTCTCATACTAGAAAAGCACTAATGTCATTAACAGAGACATCTTCTACCTGTGATTAGCAACAAACTTCTGCCAAAATGTGTGCTTGGTTTCACGTATCCCCCTTTAGCAAAATCACATATATGCTGACCTTCCTCACTACCTCTTTGGGGTAGTTCCTCAGAACTGTCTGAGAAGCTGTCTCCTAGGCTATTATCCTCATTTTGATCCAAGTAAAACTTAACTCACCTCTTGTGTTGTGCAATTTTTTTTTAGTTAGCACAGGTTTACAAAATGTTTTTAATGGATTAAGAGTCACAACTATAAAATACTGTCTTGTTCTTTGACTTTGTCAATTAATTTTATGGTATTCCATTCCAACAATCTCTTTTCATCTTTACCTTCTTTAATATTACATGTTCAGAAAATGTCTTTCATTTTCACACTAATTAACACTCTCCTTATTCAACTTCTAAGGATTTATATCACTTCACACAATACAGTTAATTAACATTCATGACCAGGTGACTTTTGCACTAAGATGAATCAATTTTTATGTGAGTTCATTTTTATTTGCTTGTTTTTGTTTTTATACAAATTCAGCTCGATGAACTCAGTGCCTAATTGCAGTGTGCAAAACACATTATTGTGACATTATTTTTCACCTGTGACCTTAAAAGATGACACAATGGGACAGAGATCTGATTGACAGACACAGATGCTGGCCTGCACAGAGGGTGCAGAGTCTCTTTTATAAAGAATGCAGAAAATTAGAGAGATGAATCTATGAAGTTAGAAACAGCAATGGATGTGCCCAGATAGTGGTAGAACTTCATAGGTATTGCAACATTTTCCAGAGGGAAGTACATTAGCTCTAACAGGCCTGCTTCATCATCAAGCCCAAGTCACTAGTGAAAAAGAGGCCCAAAATACTCTTGAATGCTCACTTCTCAGTTGGGTGAAATAAAGGTCAGTAGATGGGAGAATCATATTTAGGCTCAAACTTTATAAGCGGTAGCCTCAATTTTATATTTTTAGAGTATTAATACAACAAGTAAAATATCTTTCACATCTCAAGCAGATGTCAACATCAACTTAAATCACTTGGTTGGGAAGATATTTTATAATTTAATAAATAAAATTCTTCATTTTCCTTTACTTACTGAAAGATTTGACCATTTGACCCCCCCCACCCCCCACTGGCAATGAGTGTGTATATATGTGTGTGCATATGTGTGCGTGTCTTACTGGGTACCAAACAATTGATCATGTTGATAGTGCTAAGAAGAAAAAAAAAAAAAAAAAAAGGACAGGCTGAAAAGGGAGCCACTTGTGATAAAACCAAGATTTAATACCTAAGCTAATTGCAGTTATAATCTTCTCCAGGAACGTAATCTTATCTGGTCAGTGTGAACTTTTCTGGTCAGTAGCACCAATGAGTTAATCCTTTCCGTTCTGCAGAGGAAGATGATGGATGCTACTTAAGCCTGAAATAATCTTTGTTTATGACTTCTTTGTCCTGGCTATTAAAACCTTTCCCTTTCTGTAGTCCTTTGGAACTCCCCTCAACTTGCTAGAGGAGATGTTGCCTGATTCATTAGTCATTCAAGAAAGCAGCTAAGTCTTTAAATTTTAATTGGTTAAATTTTGTTTTTTAACAATAAATAGGCATGATTTTTATCTATGACACTTAAGTGTTCATTTTGAAAACTCTTGCCCCACTCATGGAATGATCTTGGACTCCTGGTTCTTTCAGTGAAGGAGAGCATTAGGGAACTCAATCTTGAGGCTAGGATACACAATATATCATGTAACACTTTATAGGAGATAAATGGACACAAGAAAAGGATATTTAAATTGCTGCAGTGACTAAGCAAAAAATTAACTTTCTCCCCAGTGATCATGACTTCAGCTTATTTCAATACATTATTTTTCTTCCACACTGCTCTAAAATGGGACTTTAAATGCACTTTTCCCTTTTTTCTACCAATCATCAAGTAATATGTCTATGCTGTTACACATAACAGTGTAACCACATTATAGTTGCTTTTCTTTTTTTAACTTTATGCTCAAGTGCTAGGAACTGACTGCTAACTTTTTCATGATTTCATTTTCAGTGTGACATGGACATAAGCACTCTGAAAAAGAAAAGATACTCTACTATGAATCCAAGCAAATCTCTCAAATTTTACAGAACACAAAGTCACGAGGATCACAAATAATAATAAAAAGAAAAACACATGCTTACAATTCTCCTTTGGCTTTGATTTCCATGGGCCCTTGTATCATTATCAGTCTTTTATTATATGCACTTTTAATTCTAAATTCCAGTTTCTGAAAGACTTCAAAATAAATGTAAGAATTCAATATCTTTGTGTTGACCCTCAATCTCACTTAAAAAAAAAAAAAAGTCTAAACGACAGAAAATATCACCAAATTAGGATCAAGAAAAACATAGAATTTAGAAAACATTCCCCCAAGGATCAAGCAAACTATTTTGATAGTAAGCATTTTTTTCCCATGATACTGCCTGGCATCCACAAGAACTAATTCTTAGAAGATATTAAAATACTTGGATTATAGCACATTTTATTTGATGTTCTATATTTATGTCTTTCAGAAAACTCTCAAGTATTTCCCAGAAATTTTTGGATGGCCCCCAAAAATTTTATTTTCAATTTAAATGATCAGAGTAAATTCAAGGTTTGTGAAAAATATCCAAAATGTAAATGAATTAACATATACACTACCATGTTTTTGCATTTTGTGGTAATTGTATGATCATCATGGAAAAGCATTAGATAACAAATGCTTTCTGGAACAAAGCGTCTTCATTAGATTTATGGGATTCCTACAGATGACGACGTCAAAATGAATTCAGCATCCCAACTACCAAGGACACGAAGCAACAAGTAACCTTGAATATAAAACAATAGGTTTAGAGTCCACTCAGGACATCAGCTATCAGAATTGTTAAACATACATAAAGAAATATAGGATTTGATTTTAAAGACCATGGAAAAGGAAATTATAACAGTAACTAAAATGTTGAAAATGAAATATATGGCAACCAAAATTATAAAGTAAAATCTACTGTAGATAGAGCTTTAAAAGACTGAGTGGGCATACTCAGAGAAATAGAAAAAATTGTGAAATATGTTGCTGTTGAATTGTTCAATGGTGTTCAACTCCTCACAAACGCATAGATTGTAGCCCACCAGGGTCCTTTCTCCATGGGATTTCCCAAGCAAGAAGAACAAAAATTCATCTATAAGAAAGAAAAGTTTGCAAAAGATGTGAGTAAGAAATTGACTAAAGGAAAATAAAAAGGATTAATATGTATTTGAAAAGCTATTCAATTGCACAATCAATTCAGTTCAGTTCGGTCACTCAGTAATGTCCAACTCTTTGTGACCCCATGGACTGCAGCACGCCAGGCCTCCCTGTTCCATCACCAACTCCCAGAGTTTACTCAAATTCTTGTCCATTGAGTCGGTGATGCCATCCAAACATCTCATCCTCTGTCATCCCCTTCTCCTCCTGCCTTCAATCTTTCCCAGCATCAGGGTCTTTTCCAATAAGTTAGCATGAGGTGGCAAAAGTATTGGAGTTTTAGCTTCAGCATCAGTTCTTCCAATGAATATTCAGTACTGATTTCCTTTATGATGGACTGGTTGGATCTCCATGCAGTCCAAGGGACTCCCAAGAGTCTTCTCCAACACCATAGTTCAAAAGTATCAATTCTTCTGCATTCAGCTTTCTTTACAGTCCAACTCTCACATCCATAACTGACTACAGGAAAAACCATAGCTTGACTAGACGGACCTTTGTTGACAAAGTAGTGTCTCTGCTTTTTAATATGCTGTCTAGGTTTGTCATAACTTTTCTCTTAAGGAAGAAATGTCTTTTAATTACATGGCTACAGTCACTATCTGCAGTGACTTTGGAGCCCCTCAAAAATAAAGTCTGTCACTGTTTCCACTGTTTTTCCATCCATTTGCCATGAAGTGATGAGACCAGATGTCATGATCTTAGTTTTCTGAATGTTGAGCTTTAAGCAAACATTTTCACTCTCATCTTTCACTTTGCTGAAGAGGCTATTTAGTTCATCTTCACTTTCTGCTGTTTTAAGGGTGGTGTCATCCTCACATCTGAGGTTATTGATATTTCTCCCAGCCATCCTAATTCCAGCTTGTGGTTCATCCAGCCCAGCATTTCTCATGATGCACTTTGCATATAAGTTAAATAAGCAAGGTGACAATATAAAACCTTGATGTACTCTTTTTTCTGTTTGGAACTGGCCTGTTGTTGCATGTCCAGTTCTAACTTTTGCTTCCTGACCTGCATACAGATTTCTCAAGAGGCAGGTCAGGTTGTCTGGTGTTCCCATCTTTTCAAGAATTTTCCACAGTTTATTGTGATCCACACAGTCAAAGGCTTTGGCAAAATGTATAAAGCAGAAGTAGATGTTTTCCTGGAACTCTCGCTTTTTTGATGATCCAAGTGATGTTGGTGATTTCATCTCTGGTTCCTATTCCTTTTCTAAATCCAGCTTGAGCATCTAGAAGTTCGTAGTTCACATACTGTTGAAGTCTGGCTTTGAAAAATTTGAGCATTTCTTTACTAGAGTGTGAGATGAGTGCAACTGCACAATAAATAACCACAATAAAATTAAATAATAATTAAGATAGCATAAGCTGGTGAGAATGGGGAATTATGAACTTTTCTACTGCTGTGTTTGCTGCTGTTGAGATTGTAAACTTATGCAGTCATTTTGGGAAATAACCCAACGGTAGTTAAATACAGCATGCATATATATTAAAATCATGTTTATTTAGTTTCTGTGTATACACCCCAAATAAACTCACACATAGATATACAAACAGACATGAACATGAATGAATATAAACAACTATTTTGAGAAGTGAGGGATAGGAGTAACAGTTTATGCTTCTGTAGATGTCTCTTTCTTTCCTTATTATCTTCCCTACTGTCTTCCTTTCTTCTTTCCTTCCTTCCCTCCAGCCTCCACTGTACTTATCTCACTTCCTTACTTGCTCCCTTTCTTTGCTTCTATTCCCTTTACTTTTAAGTATGTCACTTTTCTTATATAATACAAAACTAAGTCATTCCATTTCAATAGCTGTTTAATTTTCAGCACTAGAGTGTGTTTTTTGTTCATTTATTTATTTGTCTCCATCGAGATATTGTGATCTTCTTGAAGACAGACTGTATGACATCATATTTGTAAGTATGCATGTTTTCTGATACCTAGTAGGGTTGCACTCACTTCACATGCTAGCAAGTAATCCTCAAAATTCTCCAAGCTAGGCTTCAAATACATGAGCAAAGAACTTCCAGATGTTCAAGGTGGATTTAGAAAAGGCAGAGGAACCAGAGGTCAAATTGCCAACATCTATTGGATCACAGAAAAAGCAAGAAATTCCAGAAGAATATCTACTTCTGCTTCATTGACTACACTAAAGCCTTTGACTGTGTGGATCACAACAAATTGTGGAAAATATACTTCAAGAGATGGGAATACCAGACCATCTTACTTGCCTCCTGCAAAACCTGTATGCAGGTCAAGAAGCAACAGTTAGAACTGGATATGGAACAGACTGGTTCAAAATTGGGAAAGGAGTACATCAAGGCTGTATACTGTCACCTCGCTTATTTAACTTATATGCAGAGTACATCATGAGAAATGCCAGGCTGGATGAAGCAGAAGCTGGAATTAGGATTGCTGGGAGAAATACCAATAACCTCAGATATGCAGATGACATCACCCTTATGGTAGAAAGTGAAGAAGAACTAAAGAGCCCCTTGATGAAGGTGAAAGAGGACAGCTGAAAAGGTTGGCTTAAAACTCAACATTCTAAAAAAACAAAGATCGTGACATCTGCTCTCATCACTTCATGGTAAAGAGATTGGAGAAACAATAGAAACCATGACAGACTTTATTTTGGGGGGCTCCAAAATCACTGCAGCCATGGAATTAAAAGACACTTGCTCCTTGGAAGAAAAGTTATGACAAACCAAGACAGCATATTAAAACACAAAGGCATTAGTTTGCTGACAAATGTCCATATAGTCAAAGCTATGGCTTTTCTAGTAGTCATGTATGGATGTTAGAGTTGGATCATAAATAATGCTGAGAGCTGAAGAATTGATGCTTTTGAACCGTGGTGTTGGAGAAGATTCTTGAGAACCTTTGACTGCAAGGAAATCAAATCAGTGAATCCTAAAGGAAGTCAATCCTGAATATTCAGTGGAAGGACTGATGCTGAAGCTGAAGCTACAAAACTTTGGCCACCTGATGCAAATAGCCAACTCATTGGAAAAGACCCTGATGCTGGGAAAGGTTGAAGGCAGGAGAGGAAGGAGATGAGAGGACAAGACGGCTGGATGGCATCACCGACTCAATGGACATGAGTTTGAGCACCCTCTGAGATATGGTGAAGGACAGGGATGCCTGGCATGCTGCAGTCCATGGGTTCGCAAAGAGTTGGACACAACTGAGCGACTGAAAAACAACAGCAAAGGGTTCCAAAGCACAAACATACAATACACAAATGCAGTTTCTTTGTAACATGAGATTGTTTTAGATAGTGTGACACATCTACAGGTTAATCCATAGGATTAAAAATATTAGAGAATAATAGAAAGCTACATTTTTGTTTATTCTTTTTCACTTTCTTTTTCAAATATATGTTCTTTTGGCTCTAAAGATAGTTGTGGCCAACTAGAAGCTCACCATAAGTGAGTAAACAGTATAAACATGCTAGATTTCATGAAACATTAATATTAAACTTTATAAATATGAAAGACATATCTGTAAGCTATTTAGGAACCTTGGCCTCCTTTACTCACATTTTCCTTTCTATTTTAAAATAGAAACTCAATGTAACCAGGTGATACACCTACATATTAAGAGAGCTTTTTTTTTCTTTTTAACTGACAGTCCAAACGAAACAATAGTTACTCCAGAGTATGCTATTTAAATTGAAATATCTTTTGTTTCAAATTAACCACCCCTCAGTAAACAGAAAAAATTTTTTTAACTTGATATGTGCTTTGACAACATCCAGTTCCAAGGAAAAATAAGAATAAAATATTTCTAAACTCTGTAAAACTAAGTTAAAATTGAACATGGCACAAGGCCTATAAAATAAATTGTGGTCCTCATATGGAAGGCAATATATGAAACTGCCTTAGGTTCTAAACTAATAAGGACATTTAAAATGCACCATTTCCCTACAAATGGTTTTCAATTCTCAGTCTCATGGAAAGTCTATAAGATTTTATTGTTAACATTTAGTAAATATATGCATTTTTCTTCTCTTAATAAAAGTAAAATTTAAAGCATTTATAAAAACAGAATTCAGTATTTCTGTCTTTCTGAAATTATCATTAGCATGAATACTCCTTTTTTCCCTTTGTACATGATATAAGAAATTAGAATAACCCATTACATGATCTGTACAACTGTTAGTCTGAGAGAGCGAGAGAGAATAATCTAATTACAAATTTGGGATATAAACTTAAGAGAAGCCAAATCAAAATTTATCTCTGCTAATTACTGGATAGGATTGAACCTAATTTTCCTCATCTGTAACACAGAAAACATAATATCTACTTAGCTCATAATCATGTAATATGGATTGAGAGAAACCATATAAAATAATTAGCACAATGGTTGGCACAGAGCCAGCCATTAATAAATATCATGATTGTATTTTGCTATTCTTCCTACTAAATGAGGAATAAACTAAAAGTATGGGATTTCACTTTTTCATATTTGTATTCTTACACTAGTAATACATTTTCTTCGCCTATATTGAACATCCAATGAAAGCTTCTTGAACAACTGTTAAATATTTTTAAATTGATAAATATTATCTAATATAAAGTTTCTTTAAAATAAGATTCAATGTTAAATCATATTCTAAGTGGAAGAAAAAAGATAATATCAGATACATTGCATTTAGGCTTCTCTGTCCATCGGATTCTCCAGGTAAGAATACTGGAGTGAGCTGCCATGCCTCCTCCAGGGGATCTTCCTGACACAAGGATTGAAACTGCATATCTTGTGTCTCCTAAATTTTAGACGGATTCATTACTTACTGAGTCACCTGGAAAGCCCTTGGATATTATATATGATATCATACAATCATATATTTTATTTTGAAACTTGTTAGAAGGAACATGTCACAATGGAAAAAACAAGGGTCCTCAGACTCATACTCTAATTGTTGAAGGATCTTGATTTAGTTGTTTCAATTTTTCCAAACCTCAGTTTTCTCCCCTTTGTAACTGTGCATATTTCCTAGGGAATAAGATTAATTAAATGAAATCATGTATGTAAGAACCTAGTCCAGTACTTGGCATATAGTGTTTGTTCAATAGGTGTCAGGAAATCCCGACCACCACCACACATACCTTGTAATTTAGAAAACAGTACATCTCTACAAAATATAAACTTTGTAGTAGAGACACTGGGCCTATGTGTGATAAGTTAAACAGAAAGTCTTAATTGTATTAAATGACTTTATGAATGTAATCAGGAAATGAATCGATGAGAATGGTCTCATATTTGCGTTTTCACCCTGCAGTGACTCAGATCAGTATATTCAACTGCCTATATGCCAACTCTATTTGAAAAATGCACTGGTAAATCAATTATACAAAACTCAAACCCTAAATCCTCAAAATCTAGTCATTCCTCAGTGTGTCCTGTTTTAGTAAACAGCAAAATACTCAATCCATTGGTGCAAACTAGTATTTTTAAATTATTACTAACTCCTATTTCTCCAATTATTCCCTCAACTCCACTGCCTTATAGCATTGCTGATTTTCATTTCTAAATACCTCTTTAATCTCTCCACTTATTTTCATCTCTATCGCCATCACCTCTGCCCAAGCTGTCATGATGTCACACTTACACAAGTGCTAAATAGCCTTAATGGATGAAGGAATAGAAATTGAGCTGAGGACATCAATACTCCTCATACATCCATTCCCCAATCCCTCCTTTTCACTCCCACAAAACATGGGTAACTTTTGTTTGCTAATTTTTTTTCCCCCAGAGAAAAGAAATGAGAGTAGAACTTTGGAGAAGTGAGTATATGGTAAATAATGGAAATCTTTTGCTAAAGTGAGATTCCCCGGAGAAAGGAATGGTTACCCCCTCCAGTATTCTTGTCTGGAGAACCCCATGGACATAGGCGCCTGGTGGACTACAGTCCATAGGGTCACAAAGACTTGGACACTACTGAGAGACCAACATACACTTTCACACGCACATCAGGGCAAGCAGAGATTAAAGCAAGTGATCTGTTTTGGTCTTTAACATTAGCTTTTCTTACTTCTTTGGTACTAATAATCTGGAATGAGAAATAAGAGGCTACTCAAAGTGCAGATAGCCTAGACTCTATCCTCTGCTAGAGAAAAAGACAGGAATATGTTTATTATTATCAAGAGATCAAGGTAGAGTCTACATGAGCTTCTCTTATGTATTGGAGGAATCTAAGAACAATCTAAAAGGAGTTAGGAATAGATTTCTAACTTGTCTGTTTAGAGTTGAAATGGCAATGATGAAATACATTTCATCTCAGGAAGTGATTCTGAACTATTAAGACTGATTCCTTAATGGATAGAAGTATATGTATGGCTGAGTCCCTTCACTGTTCACCTAAAACTATCACAACAGTTAGTCATCTATACCTCAATAGAAAATTAAAAGTTAGGAAAGACTGGTTTCTTAAAGAAATATGTTGACAAGGATTCTGACACCAAATCTAAGCTGAAAAGTCAAGAGTGCTATGACCAGTTAGTGATATCAGTCAGCCTTTGGATGGGTACTGGTGCAAACTAGGTAATGCATTTACTCTTTAGAGACCAGAAAGTTGATAAGAAGACAGTGTGAGAGAGTGGATTATCACTCCACCCATTCCCATTATAGGTTAAAATATACATTTCTTTGGAATAGGACCTCAATGTCTATTCCCTACCCAGGCCAGACATGCTGTCCATCATTTCCAATTAACAGTTTAGAGATTGTTCTGGATCTCAGTTCAGTTCATTTCAGTCACTCAGTCATGTCCGACTCTTGGCAACCCCATGAACTGCAGCACGCCAGGCCTCCCTGTCCATCACCAACTCCCGGAGTTCACTCAGACTCGCATTCATCGAGTCAGTGATGCTCTCCAGCCATCTCATCCTCAGTCATCCCCTTCTTCTCCTGCCCCCAACCCCTCCCAGCATCAAAGTCTTTTCCAGTGAGTCAACTCTTCGCATGAGGTGGCCAAAGTACTGGAGTTTCAGCTTTAGCATCATTCCTTCCAAAGAAATCCCAGGATTGATCTCCTTCAGAATGGACTGTTTGGATCTTCTTGCAATCCAAGGGACTCTCAAGAGTCTTCTCCAACACCACAGTTCAAAAGCATAATTCTTCAGAGCTCAGCCTTCTTCACAGTCCAACTCTCACATCCATACATGACCACAGGAAAACCCATAGCCTTGACTAGACGGATCTTAGTAGGCAAAGTAATGTCTCCGCTTTTGAATATACTATCTAGGTTGGTCATAACTTTTCTTCCAAGGAGTAAGCATCTTTTAATTTCATGGCTGCAGTCACCATCTGCAGTGATTTTGGAGCCCCAAAAAAGTAAAGTCTGACACTGTTTCCACTGTTTCCCCATCTATTTCCCATGAAGTGATGGGACCGGATGCCATGATCTTCATTTTCTGAATGTTGAGCTTTAAGCCAACTCTTTCACTCTCCTCTTTTACTTTCATCAAGAGGCTTTTTAGTTCCTCTTCACTTTCTGCCATAAGGGTGGTGTCATCTGCATATCTGAGGTGATTGAGATTTCTCCCGGCAATCCTGATTCCAGCTTGTGTTTCTTCCAGTCCAGCATTTCTCATGATGTACTCTGCATATAAGTTAAATAAGCAGGGTGACAATATATAGCCTTGACGTACTCTTTTTCCTATTTGAAACCAGTCTGTTGTTCCATGTCCAGTTCTAACTGTTGCTTCCTGGCCTGCATACAGATTTCTCAAGAAGCAGGTCAGGTGGTCTAGTATTCCCATCTCTTTCAGAATTTTCCACAGTTTATTGTGATCCACACAGTCAAAGGCTTTGGCATAGTCAATAAAGCAGAAATAGATGTTTTTTCTGGAACTCTCTTGCTTTTTCCATGACCCAGCGGATGTTGGCAATTTGATCTCTGGTTCCTCTGCCTTTTCTAAAACCAGCTTGAACATCAGGAAGTTCATGGATCTATAGATACAGAAATGTTAAGTGATTTCAACCAAGATATTTATGAGAGCTCATACAGGGCTTGCTGTTCAATCACTAAGTCACATCTGACTCTTTGCTAGTTCATGGACTGCAGCATGCCAGGCTTCCCTGTCCTTCACCATCATCACCATGAGTTTGCTCAAACTCATGTCCATTGAATCCGTGGTGCCATCCAACCATCTTATCCTCTGTTGTCCCCTTTTTCTCCTGTCCTGAATCTTTCCCAGTATCAGTGCCTTTTCCAATGTGTTGGCTCTTTGCATCAGGTGGCCAAATTTCAATGTCAGCATCAGTCCTTCCAATGAATATTCAGGGCTGATTTTCTTTAGAACTGACTGGTTTGATCTCCTTGTTGTCCAAGGGACTCTCGACAGTCTTCTCCAGCAACATAGTTTGAAAGCATAAATTCTTCAGCACTCAGGTCTGTACATGACTACTGGAAAAAACATAGTTTTGACTACATGGGCCTTTATTGGCAAAGTGTCTCTTCTATTTTAATATACTGTCTGTCAGAGCTTTTCTTTCAAGAAGCAAGCATCTTTTAATTTCATGGCTGCACTCACCAACTACAGTGATTTTGGAGCCCAAGAAAATAAAGTCTGTCACTGTTCCCATTGTTTCCCCATCTATTTGCTGCCATGAAGTGATGGTACTGGATGCCATGATCTTCATTTTTTGAATGTTGAGTTGTTTTTTTTTTTTTTTTTAATTTTTATTCTAACTTCGGTTTACTTTACATTACTGTATTGGTTTTGCCAAACATTGACATTAATTCCCACGAGTATACATGCGTTCCCAAACATGAGTCCCCTCCCATCTCCCACTCCATACCATCTCTCTGGGTCCTCTCCTTGCACCAGTCCCAAGCATCCTGCATCCTGTATCGGACATCGACTGGCGATTCATTTCTTACATGATAGTTTACATGTTTCAATGCCATTCTCCCATCTCATCCCACCTTCTCCCTCCCCTCTCCCCCAGAGTCCAAAAGTTCACTCTATAGATCTGAGTCTCTTTTGTTGTCTCGGATGCAGGGTCATCATCCATATCTTTCTAAATTCCATATATATGCGTTAGTATACTGTATTGGTGTTTTTCTTTCTGGCTTACTTCACTCTGTATAATTGGTTCCAGTTCCATCCATCTCCTTAGAACTGATTCATGAATGTTGAGTTTTAAGCCAGGTTTTTCATTCTCCTCTTTCACCTTCCTCAAGAGGCTCTTTACTTCCTCTTCACTTTCTGCCATAAGAGTGGTATCATCTGCATATCTGAGATAGTTGATATTTCTCCAGGCAGTCTTGATTCCAGCTTGTGATTCATCCAGCCCTGCCTTCCACATGATGTCCTCTGCATATAAATTAAATAAGCAGAGTGACAATATATAGCCTTGATGTACTCCTTTCCCAATTTGAAACCAGTTCATTGCTCCATGTCCAGTTCTAACTGTTGCTTCTTGACCTGTTCAAGGGTTTCTCAGAAGGCAGGTAAGAGTTTTGCACAGTTTGTTTAGATCCACAGAGTCAAACCCTTTAGTAATGACAGAGCTAGAAGAATTTTTATTTCAATGCTTTATCTTAATCAATATAGTCTCACTTTAAATTCTCAATGAGTGGTGCAAATGTACCTGAATATGTTTAGAGATCAATTAAATATTTAGCTTGACACTGTCAACAGGAAATGGAACATTTGCATAGAACTCTTGCCTGGTGGGGTGCCATCTCTGGGGTCGCACAGGGTCAGACACGACTGAAGCGACTTAGCAGCAGCAGCAACACTGCTACCTTTACTATTCTAAGTCAAACACTGCTCTGCAGTTTAGTTTTCCAGTCACATTTATGCCACAGTTAATGTCTCTGGAGAGAATGTCAAGCCTGACTACCCTGCTACTGCTACTAAGTAGCTTCAGTCGTGTCTGACTCTGTGCGACCCCATAGATGGCAGCCCACCAGGCTCCCCCGTCCCTGGGATTCTCCAGGCAAGAATACTGGAGTGGGTTGCCATTTTCTTCTCCAATGCATGAAAGTGAAAAGTGAAAGTGAAGTCGCTCAGTCGTGTCCAACTCTTAGCGACCCCATGGACTGCAGCCTACCAGGCTCCTCGGTCCATGGGATTTTCCAGGCAAGAGTACTGGAGTGGGGTGCCATTGCCTTCTCCCTGAGTGGGAGGTAAAGGGTGACTATGCCTAGTTTGCATTATTTATTTATTTATTTTCTTATTGTGAACTCCAACTTAGAGTTCCTTATTAGTATTTGTTGAAATATACATTAAAGGGTTTACTGAAATCTAACTACTTCCACTATCAGCTGTCAGTGTGATATTAACTGTGTAATGAATTCCTATAGATTCTCTGTGTCAAACCTGAAAGTACACATATATTGTTTATAAACACATTTTCTTCCATCTGCTGTTGTTGCATTACCTCTGCTTTAAAATATATAAGTTGATTAGAGTTGTGTGGGTGGAGTAATATCAGCAGTGCCAAACTACCTACAAGCAGTAATGTATCACTTATGTCTCTGGGGGATCTAACTCACTAATTACTTCTCCAGAAATATACAAGAGGTCACTTGCTTGCTCTCTTTCATCACTGCTTACCCACCAACAAGAGCTTTAAAATGGTTGTAAAGATAGGAGGAGAAAATGAGTGAGAAACTTTTATAAAACCTGGAAGCCAATCTTACTAAAAAAGCCCCAAATCATAGTTTAGATATATGCAGTAAATACTACAGGAAGGAATTTGAAAAATAGAAGATTCAGAAAGAAGAAACCAGCATGGAGGGCAAGGGAGTTTTCACCATCCCTTAAATATATGCAATGTTAAATTAATTAATTTTTTAATATATATATATTAGATTTGTAATCATTTTCAGACTTTGTGGCAAACTCTTAGCTCTCTACTGTGCTTTAAAATGATTCTTTTGTGTATTACATACCAAAATCCTAAAATCCTTATAATATAATATGGTAAGCAGTGTTTCCTGCTTTGTGTTGAAACGGGGAATAATATTGAGGGTATCTATTCTTTGTTTTCAGTGCCTGGATGTTTGCCAGATTCTGAAACCACCAGGGTCAAGCAATCCAGCTGCCCACTTATATTTTTAATCCATCTGTAGTGTTTCTAAGATCATCTACTCACACATCACTAGGCAAAGCTTACTAAAGAGCCTGGAATCAGCCCCTAGCTAAATGGTTCAATGTGACTTTTCTCAATTGTTCAGGTATGTGTTGGAACATTTTGGAGAGAGGATGGTGACCATGCTATTGTTTCATTGAAAGAGAATTGGGAAGAACTGAGATTTGTGCCATATTGAGGAATCAAGTATTAACAAGTATTAACACTTATTAACACAAGTTTTAACAATAGATACTAACAATAATCAAGATATTAACAACAAAGGACATTTACTTCCCTTTTCATGTTTAAGAAATTAATTTGCTCCTGAAAAAAAAAAATCAGATTTGTTACTTTAGGCTAGAAAATCAAAGCACAGAGATAAAAAAAAAAATGNAAAAAAAAATCAGATTTGTTACTTTAGGCTAGAAAATCAAAGCACAGAGATAAAAAAAAAACTGTTTTCTTTCATCTTAATAAGTTTAAACACATATTAAAGAATAATTTTCAGGACTCAGATTTAGTTTTATAGTTACATGACAGTGCATTTTCCCTCTGGTTCTCATATGTGAGAATTGATACATATTTAGTTTACATTTATGCCTGTTTGTTTGTTGTTTTAGTCACTCAGTGATGTCTGCCTCTTTTGCGACCCCATGGACTACAGCCCACTAACCTCCTCTGCCCATGGGATTTTCCAGGCAAGAATACTGGAGTAGGTTGCCATTTCCTTCTCCAGGGTATCTTCCCAACTCAGGGATCAAACCCATGTCTTCTGCTTTGGCTGGTGGATTCTCTACCACTGAGCCACCACGGAAGCCCATATTTATGGTTTTATAAGCACAATTTCTTGAATTCTTTAAAAACCATAATACTACATTCAATCTTCCAAGGAGTAAGCGTCTTTTAATTTCATGGCTGCAATCACCATCTGCAGTGATTTTGGAGCCCCCAAAAATAAAGTCTGACACTGTTTCTACCGTTTCCCCATCTATTTCCCATGAAGTGATGGGACCGGATGCCATGATCTTTGTTTTCTGAATGTTGAGCTTTAAGCCAACTTTTTCGCTCTCCTCTTTCACTCTCATCAAGAGGCTTTTTAGCTCCTCTATGACTGCAGCCATGAAATTAAAAGACGCTTACTCCTTGGAAGAAAAGTTATGACCAACCTAGATAGCATATTCAAAAGCAGAGACATTACTTTGCCGACTAAGGTCCATCTAGTCAAGGCTATGGTTTTACCTGTAGTCANCCGAAGAATTATGCTTTTAAACTGTGGTGTTGGAGAAGACTCTTGAGAGTCCCTTGGACTGCAAGGAGATCCAACCAGTCCATTCTGAAGATCAATCCTGGGATTTCTTTGGAAGGAACGATGCTGAAGCTGAAACTCCAGTACTTTGGACAACTGATGTGAAGAGTTGATTCATTGGAAAAGACTCTGATGCTGGGAGGGATTGGGGTCAGGAGGAGAAGGGGACAACCCAGGATGAGATGGCTGGATGGCATCATCGACACGATGGATGTGAGTCTGAGTGAACTCTGGGAGATGATGATGGACAGGGAAGCCTGGCGTGCTGCGATTCATGGGGTCGCAAAGAGTCGGACACGACTGAGCAACTGAACTGAACTGACTACATTCAATCATTCTTTCTGAATATAAAGGAACTAGCCAGGATTTTTCACCATTCTTTCTGGGCCTCATGTGATATCATAAGTTTATTCAGATCCTTACAGCAACCACTTTAAGAACTTTAAGAGCAGATATGCTGTGTGTCAGACTTGGACTCCCCTTTGGCATATTGAGTCTCTCTATCATTCTCAATAAGCCAATGTTTCAGTTCAGTTCAGTCGCTCAGCTGTGTCTGACTCTTTGCGACCCCATGAACTGCAGCACGCCAGTCCTCCCTGTCCATCACCAACTCCCAGAGTTCACTCAGACTCGCGTCCATTGAGTCAGTGATGCCATCCAGCCATCTCATCCTCTGTCATCCCCTTTTCCTCCTGCCCCCAACCTCTCCCAGCATCAGAGTCTTTTCCAATGAGTCAACTCTTTGCATGAGGTGGCCAAAGTACTGGAGTTTCAGCTTTAGCATCATTCCTTCCAAAGAAATCCCAGGATTGATCTCCTTCAGAATGGACTGGTTGAATCTCCTTGCAGTCCAAGGGACTCTCAAGAGTCTTCTCCAACACCACAGTTCAAACGCATCAATTCTTCAGCGCTCAGCCTTCTTCACAGTCCAACTCTCACATCCATACATGACCACAGGAAAA